>CM069443.1:78907453-79303056 GCA_035610835.1 Ophiura sarsii
CACAACCTAACAAAATCAGTTTTTGATTCAAAATTTCAAAATTTCACCAAAATCATCTAAAGTCAATTACCTAGGAAGCACTTTTTTTGGGCTTAAAATGTTTTTTATCTCAAAAATCACATTTTTGGCACTTTTTGGTCATATTTTCAAAACTAAAAAGTGTGTTTGTATGGCCTATGCACCCCCTTCCCAATGTGGTAATATCACACAATTCCAAATGATAGAAACATAGGGGTAAGTTTAATATTTAAAAGGGCATTATAACTGACCATGAGTGGAGGGTAAAGTGACGAAAATAGAACCCTATAGATCCCAGATCGACCAAGATTTGTTTTAAACGACCCAAATTTGGGAAACTTAGGGATTTCTTCTTCTTCAGTTTGTCCAAAAATAGAAAAAGTTTTTCAGATTGTTGGGATTTGTTGTGTCATTTTGAAAATAAAAAAATGTTTTCCCTCTCGTCTACCTTCTTTATTTTTAATTTTTTTTGGGTGGGGTGGGGAATGGGTTCTCAGCAGGAGGTTTTAAACCACTTCTCCAGCATTGTAAATGAATCCTCCATCCCAACCCACATTTGTATAGTCATCTTAATGAGGATAATCCTATATATAGCGCACTAAAGTCCTGAGACCAATTATAGGTATCACGTTTGTCTCACCTAAAATCCAAGTGGTTGAGAAAGTTTTTTTTGTGATAGGCGGGCAGAATAAAGAGCAATGGCTATATAGCTGTGACTGTATCTCAACGGTCATTGAAGCCCAAATGAAATAAAAGGGGCATTGAGAGATTGCCCCGAAAATGAACTTTGGAAAAAATGAATTGTTTCAATAGATAAGATACGTAGGAACGAACCCAGACGTGTAATGATATATTGGAAAACGGTTGAATGATGACGCTAGTGGGGAGTGATGCTGATAAATTCGATGTGATCTACGTCGAAATTTCCATATTGTGAAAGTTTACGAATTATGGTAAACGGTTTCAGGTGGTAGTTAGTATTACGTAGGTGCAAAAAACCTGATTTCCCGAAAAATTGAGGGCGCACTCCCATGCGTATCTCTCAGTGCCCCTTTAAAGAGTAATTGACATGACTAATATGTCTAATGACCTACTTCCCCCCCCCCTAATTCAAATTTAACTCCTCATCTCTCTACGCCCCCCCCCCCCCCCCCCCCCCCTTCTCCCCCTGGGAAAAAAGGAGGGTGCATGGGAGATCCTCCTGTTTTGTTACCTGTGTAAGTTCCTCCACTGGAAGCCTCGTCAGTCAGGGACACTTCACCATAAACATCTACCACAAAATGTCCATGTGCCTCAAACAGCAATTCTGGAGCTGAAAGATATGACCTCACTGTGACCTTTGACCCTGGGTCAAATCCAATCAGCTTTATAGCCACTTTCTCGTCCACAAGAGTTGTGTGGGGTGCAGCGTGTATAGCAGGCATGATTCAAATGTGTGTCATCTGACCTTATGGGGAGAATGTTATCTGTCGGGAAAAGGGTTAATTATTAAAGGGCGACTGTTGCATCTAACATACATTCAGGAAACGGTGGTAGACTTTCATCAAGTCCGCGACGGAATAGAGCGTAACTTCACTTCACGGTTTAAAGCATAATTTGTATTTTAATGTCTAGGATGTATGCTGCATAAAATCATAGAAACTGATTTAAGTGTAACAGGTGTATACAGGGTGAATCAATAACAATTGTGCGCGGATTGAAACGGCCATTTGACCTTGATGTGAGCATTGAACCATGCGATCAACTTGTCCGCATAACCGGCCGAAAAAAAATCGCATGGTCAAAATCGCAAATCTACCGCCACGGAGGTTGTTTTTACCGACGGGGTTATGTTGGGGGGGTGGGGGGGGGGGGGGCTTGGAAAAACTTGGATTATCAATTGAAAAACCAAGTTATTCGACGCCTAATGTCCATTAATTCGAAAAACTTGGTTTATCATTTTGAAAAACCAAGTTTTTCAGTCGATAAACCAAGTTTTTTCGGCTTACATTTTGCTTATACATTTCTATCTGAGAGAAATTCCCTAAATATTACTAGACGCTCTGAAGCACTGTTGATTGGAAGCGCAATTTGTTAAATATCAAATGAATACGAGGGGTATCAAACAGTTTTTGAAATCATCCAAAAGTGAAGGAGCTATATCGATGAAATTTTGTCTGTGTAATCACTGGTCCTTAAAAACATTATGGTGCAAAAATGGTCTCATAAGTATGCTTACTTTTTATACAGGTGCGCTAGATGCCAAGGCCATGTAAATCAATGACGTCTCCCATGCAACGGTTCTGTGTACATGGTAAACGATAATGGTCCAAAAACTGATCCTTGTGGGTAGCCTTCCAGAGGAGTATGAGGTTTAGAAATGTTGTCATTTATAGAGATAAATTGAGACCTACGAGTGACAAATGACAAAATTAAATTAAAAAATCTGAGCCTAATATTCGTCTGGAAGGCGTCCTATATAACAAGAATCAGTTATTGGACCATTATAATTTACCATGTACACATCACCGTTGAAAGACGTCATTGATTTACATGGCCTTGGCATCTACCACCACCTGTATAAAAACCTATACCACCTATATAAAATTCCCTGCACCCTGGATCCCCGGCCCAACTTTATCCATAGATGGATAAGTTGTGTGGAGCCCATTGATGCAGGGAACCAGCATAATAACAGGGCTGTCAACTCTCCCGCATAGACACTCCTTTCTCCCGCACTCCCGCATAGCATATAAAATCTCCCGCATCAACAAAATTACCTCAATTAAAGTGTGTATCAACACCTTTATACTAGCTTCCGTCGGTACATTTGCGATTTTGACCATGCAATTTTCGTGCGGATTGGAAGAAAACATCATCCCTACCCCCCCCCCCCCCCCCCACCCCCCCCCCCCCGCCCCCCACCCCCCCACCCCCCCCCCACTTATCAGGATTTTAGCTGCTGACGGGGGGGGGGGGGGGGGAATTGTGTATGTTTTACGATTATTTTTTGGAGTATGCATCTTTCCCTCCCAGCAAATCTCAAAAGTTGACAGCCCTGATAATAATGGTAATACTCACCTATCATTAAGTGTAATTAGAATTCCTCACATCAATGATCAATTCATACTACCATACTTGAGGCATTTTCAGATCTGTGTGACTCCTGTGCCTTTGTAAGAGATTTCTTCTATTTTCTGTCTTTTTTCTCGTAGTATAGTAACTTTTCCTTCTGTCTGTAAAGAGCAAATGTTTTCTTTTTCAAAAACATGGATTTAGTAACATTATCGGACCAACTTTTTAAATAATAGTTGAAAGCAGTCAAATGAGTGCGAGTGCTAGCAGGCCACCGGTGCCTGTACTAAAAAAATTGCTTAACAATGCAAACCCTTGATAAAGGCCAACAATAGGAAATTCCATTATTCCTTAATCACAGACTCAAACGGAAATAAATGCTTTTGACTTGAGCCATTTAGTATTATACGGTCAGTTGGTGTAAACAATGTTACACTTTGTAAATTGGGAGAAAATTCACAAATGTTGATACAAATCCACATAACTTTTATTGTATACGTCCGATATGGTCCGATCTACACGGAGTACATATATTTGGAAAGCTATATCACTACATTGATACCAGTACAATGGGATCTACATGTACAGACCAGTAAATAACATGGTTTACGTTTCAATACGTTATAATAATTGTCAACATAGTAAATAATCTATCAGTCAATAGCAAAGTTTAGTTTGGTAATCCATTTAATTCTGGCACAAATCAATACTTGCTAAACAAATCCGCAAAACATTTTGCATCGGATTGATCTCATATTTTCAGGATATCATAATAATTGATTGGGCTTTACATTGAGACTAAATTGGTCATGGCCCAATGATTATATATAATAAGAATTACACCGTCATGAACCAGAGTCCTAATTCTTTTGAGACACCCTGTACACTAACTAGGAGTCTTAATTGCCGCAATTTAAAATCTAAATCCACACTATCAGGAATTATAATAATAATAATAATAATAATAATCCTAACACTAATAATAATAATAATAATAATAATAATAATAATAATAATAATAATCGGGATTTATATAGCGCCTTTCCAAGATTGATCAAAGCGCTGTATCTTGCATGAAGATAGTTTCTAATCATACATGTATACAAAATTACACGGCAACTATCGTAGCTTTTGCAATGCACCTGCGCATTTATCGATCCAGCTCCTTTATTCTTTATCGTAATGAACTGGGGATTTTTTTATTTAAAAGAGGACATAAATAGCAATTACACCCTACTTAATTAAAAAGGTAAAGCATTTTGAAAATAAATTGATAACTTATCACAATTATGTTTGATATGAGTGACAAGTCCGCCTTATTATTTTTGATGCACCAATTCACGACATACCGGGTGGTTAAACAAAAGGTTGACCGAAGTTCAAGGTAACTTCTCAACCACACTTATGATTCCACGCCAGTAAATAATTTCAGTCCTTGTAGACGACAATCAAAACTTTTTTTTATCAGCTGGCATCCTGTGGCCCATTGATTATAGAATTAATCAGAAATGGTACTTATTGCTCCCAAATGATTAAAGTTGTAGTGTAATCCTGATATTTGGACTATTACCTAATACTACAGTGCAAAAAGAAATATTTTCAATGCATTTTGTAGGTTTTTTGGGTGTATAGTTTAATTGTAAATGTTCTGGTAACATTTCTCAACTTTTCTGATTAATGAGGGCGCTACACCAATTGTCCAACTTTGGGGGCCAATTTCTCAGAACTTTCGGGGATGCCATATATAATTGTTTGATTTAATGATCAAAGATATCATGAAATTTAAGGAAAATGTCAAATTGAAAAATCCAGTCGCTTTATAAGCGAGAAAATGGGCATTTTGTAACACTCATTTAGCATGTAAACGTATAGGCGAACCATTTGGTGGTGTGAATTGATTCCACGCCAGTAAATAATTTCAGTCCTTGTAGACGACAATCAAAACTTTTTTTTATCAGCTGGCATCCTGTGGCCCATTGATTATAGAATTAATCAGAAATGGTACTTATTTCTGAATAAATTCATCAGGTTTGCAAGAATAGATAATTGAGATTTTCATTTTTCAAAACCAGAAATTTACTCACGATTGACAGTTTCGTGTGTTGTGGTCTACACACTTCCTCAGAATAACCTCTTCTGATCCGTACTGCTTTCGGTTGAGGGCGCTGTTACGGTGATCAGTGGGTCGTAGACATGACTTAGAAAATGGGCCCCGTCGTCTCTGTTCAACCGAATGAATACTATCATTACAGAGGAGGAAGACATCCAGGCAGAAGAAGACAAGATCAAGAGTGCTCTGACCCTTTGCGGATATCCTGAATGGTCTTTCAAGAAGGTCAAGGACCAAGCAGCCAAAAAACTGGCCAAAAAAGACTGCCAAAAAGAAAGACCCTGACCAACTACGACCCACTGATCACCGTAACAGCGCCCTCAACCGGAAGCAGTACGGATCAGAAGAGGTTATTCTGAGGAAGTGTGTAGACCACAACACACGAAACTGTCAATCGTGAGTAAATTTCTGGTTTTGAAAAATGAAAATCTCAATTATAATGGTACTTATTGCTCCCAAATGATTAAAGTTGTAGTTTAATCCTGATTTTTGGACTATTACCTAATACTACAGTGCAAAAAGAAATATTTTCAATGCATTTTGTAGGTTTTTTGGGCGTATTTCAATTGTAAATGTTCTGGTAACATTTCTCAACTTTTTCTGATAAATGAGGGCGCTACACCAATTGTCCAACTTCGGGGGCCAATTTCTCAGAACTTTCGGGGATATCATATATAATTGTTTTGATTTAATGATCAAAGATATCATGAAATTTAAGGAAAATGTCAAATTGAAAAATCCAGTCGCTTTATAAGCGAGAAAATGGGCAGTTTTGTAACACTCATTTAGCATGTAAACGTATAGGCGAACCATTTGGTGGTGTGCAGACGGAATGTGTAAGTAAGAGAGCACTTTCTAGTACGACGTGATAAGGGACGCACCATTAGATTTTCAGGGGGGGGGGGGTAGGAAGTTGGGTTCTGGGGTGAATTTTTTTTTTTTACCGTCGTAAGGGGTGAATTTTTTTTTTGCACCGCCAAAGGCGGCGAATTTTTTATTTTAATGTATTCATTCATATTGAGTTGGGTGGGGTAGAATTTTTTTTTTTTTTTTTACTCATCAGGGGGGGAATTTTTTTTTTGCTGCCTGCATAGAGGGGGAATTTTTTTTCCCCAAAACTTCCTACCCCCACCTGAAAATCTAATGGTGCGTCCCTAACCATTATTAAACACCGGCTTGATCTGGCACGAGCTACCTTTGGTAGTCCTCTAACGTTATTGGCGCGAACTCGCACTAAAGGGAGCCACCAAGCGTTTTACTACAATCGGCTGAGATAAAGGATGCCCTCTATAGTCTCTCTTAATTCCGCTACAGTACTCTGAAAGTGGGCGATGAAAAAGAGGTGATCGCACATATTTGTCTCCCGTTTTAATTTACTTAATATATTCTTTCTTATTAGTTCAAGCAGGGAGGTGTTACATAGTAATAACATCTCTCTGGTTCAAGTCAGCAGGGTCGGTGACTATACTTTCCCATCTGCATTTTTTCACTCTCATTATTTCTTTTATCCAAATGATAGACCCCTATATGCCACACCGCTCACACCGTTTGTCTGGGAGCAGGGCTAACAAAGCAACAGATTGATCGCTCTGTGTGTGGTTTACCTATATAGGTTGGACTTGGACTCGGGAGTGTTCTGGTTGGCAGCCAGTGGTCTCCTTTTCACAGGTTTTATTTATTTATATGGCTGATATAATGAAAGTTCCAGTTTCCCGTTTCCCTAACGACCAAACTTTTCAGTTTTACAAACACTTTCATTATTTTGTGCAAAAATTACATTTTCTGACAAACTTGAATAAAAATCAAAACTTTTAGTGGCTCAAAATGCCAGACATATCTTCCTGTTGATTTTAAGGGATTTTAATGGCAGTGGTGTCATGGTATATGGTTAATAATGAAATTGTTTGCATTACGTACTCAGATTTTTGATATAATTGACGTTGCAATATTTCAGACAGATTTGTTGACATTTTCAATGAAACATCTACAAATGCTTAAACCTTAATTGTTTTTCAAAGTGTTAAAGTGTTAATTAAGGTGTAATATATACGAATCAATAGGTAGTTAGTAGTTAACACCCCTTACAGATGCAATAATGAAATTGAGTGAAAAATAATGAATAATGAAATAGACACCTACCCACTATTTTAAAAATATATATTTTTGATTTTATATATATTTTTAAATTCCATACCCCTTCCTTTTTACAGAATTTCTTGTTTTTCTTTTTCTTTTTCAGTTCTGCCTCTCTCTTGAACCCCACAAAGTTCATTCAAAGAAAATCTTTGGTTCATTCTAAGTCATCCCATTGTCCCGAAGCAATGGTTATGACGTCATATTTTGGTCGATTTTCTGAACCTTTGTATTGGATTTACGTGCAAAATATATGCCCTTGGCATCATACTTTCCCAGGTGTATAGTTCATTTTATATTTAAGATGTTCTAAAATGGATGGATTTCTAACCAATTTGATAAAGAAACACGATCCACACACCTCAGAATTGCAACAAAATGCTTTAAACAAGTCAACTTTTTGTGCCTTTGAATAGAGTGTCTGCCGGGAATGTAGAATTACAGAGCGCATTAACACTTTTCACGCGGCTATCAGTTTTACCATGAACAAAACAGATTTTTTAGAAACCTTTTCCCAACTTTCAAGGTCTATCTCAATGATTACTGAACTTATACTAGGCATGTTTGTACTTAATCCAATGCATTTCTCATGGTGATTCCAAATATGACAATGAAATTCAATAATTGCGACATTTTTGAAACATTTTGTGAAATTTTGGAATGTCGTCTGCAGCTGCCTGCATGCCGCGTGGAAAGTGTTAACACATGACCCATACCAGGTGCATGTTCGCTCGCTGATGATTCAGTCGGTAGCGGTATGGTGTATGTCCTAAGTATGCAAAATGATCTCGCTGAATACAATGTCATGCTCTACCACACATCTACCCAGTACTCAACAACGGAATAAATCTCATAATCCTCATTTGCATACTTGGGACTTCTACACCATACCCTTACCGTTCAGTCAAGCAATGATTGTGATGGACCGTATGACGCCATTTTTTGTGTTCGAAAATGTCAACGTTTTTTACCGTTCTTTCACAAATAAGGAGTATACATACAGGGTGGTCCAAAAAAACCTATACCCAACTTTGGAGGCCATTTTCTCCTAGATGACAAAATATTTTAGTAATCAACATGTTTGAATATGATATGACAATGACACACCTTTGTATTCATTGCACAGTTGACAATGACAATCACACCTTATTAAACTTAATCCTTAACTACTTATAATGGGTCTTGGGTCATTACATTATTGTGTCATATCCTATTGTCATAAAAGTGCATATCATGTTGATGCATTGACAGCTCCCGTGGAAAAGCCCTTTTTACACATTTACTCGCTAAAAATAGCAATATCTCAAAAAATATTAATGTAATATCTTCCCTATTTTCACCAATAATGCTCAACGATATATGCTTTAATAATATGCAAACCAAATTACTAAAATATTTTATCATCTAGGAGAAAATGGCCTCCAAAGTTGGGTATAGTTTTTTTTGGACCACCCTGTATAATCGCATTACAAACACAGTTTGTGCGAGAGAAACACACACATTTGGCAAAAATGGCACAATAAAAATCCGTTCGTGATAAATAAATGGATATGGTTAAATAATAAAACTATCACAATTATACTCGTCGATCTCTGTGGCGTGCATACAGGGTGAGTCAAAAAAGCAGTTTACTCAACTTCAGCGATTTTGTTTAGAAAAAAGTATTCGTTTGTTTTAAAAACAATTTACTACGGTATAAAGACAAATTAATTTTATCTGGTTTAAATTGGTTGAGGGAAACTTATTTTACGCTGTTTTGAATGAAAGTTACCAATTTAACGTCCGAACACGCTTCCAGATCTTGACCATTATATTTCATAAGATACGACCAATAAAAAATTACAATACCGACAGCGAAATGATCAATTCTTTTGTTATGAAATGATTAAAGTGTGGTAATTGTGTCATAAATAGGCCTTAAAGCTGTCTATTGTCCCTCAGTGCAACCATCCTAAGCACACTCTCAAAGATCAGGAGAAAGACCAAACAAGATGCTGGATTATCAAGTGGGTTTCTATTCATTTTACATGTAGACTATTACTTACTAGTCTTACTGTGGACATTGACAATTTTTGATTGGTTCAAGGATAATGTTTACTTAATAATCGGACATATTTACGAAAAAATAAGTGCAATATTATGTTTATTGATTTTATCAAAATACTATATCGTTTATTATTCACATTATCAGATAGTCACTGGTGACAATTTTTATTCAATATCCTCATCTAGTTTTATCATGCTTATGAATATCCCTTGCGGACTATTTAATCCTTGCAATTATTTTTTATTAACTGACAGTGGTGATACGATTTAATCCATATTTCATGTTTTAATCTATTAGGAGACAATTTTGAACAAGTCTATTGTCTACTTAATTCTTTTAATAAACAAGGTGTGTAATGCTTTACATCATAATCCTAGTAAACATTATTAAGCTCGTTAAAGGAAAGCGGTCATGGTGAGGAAAAGAACCGCTGACTGCGATTGTTGCTCCAGCTAAACCGTAGCTAATAACTAATACATCACTTATATCACACGATAGAAAATGCGTCAATCAAAGGAAGGATGGTTGAATGAGTACGCCGTTCACATTGGGTTAAGATATTGTTGTAGAGTCGCACACAATATTAATACCGCTTGCATGTAAACATAACGTAGAACAATTACAGACTGCGCCAATGTCCAACTTGTTTGGATTCAAATAGTCGCCGCGCGCTGTTCAATTTTCGTTAGAATCCTCACCATGACCGCTTCCATTTAAGCTTGGAATTAAAAACCGTGTTTTTGGTGAAAAAACAGCTCCTGTACAGAAATAGTCATATTTATTTAACGGTATCATCAAATAGCGTGATTTTTTCCCAGATGATAGCAAAGACATGGCGCAATCATTTAAAGTTTTGTTTGCCTTGATTTTGTGGTCAGAATTTTTTTTTTTCTTTTTCAATTAGGGTAAAACTTTTTTTTTGTTGACTCACCCTGTACGTTGGCCATGTCGTTGGCAATCGGCAATCACGGGTTCGATTCCCGTATATTCCTTGTTATCCTTTTATTTTTCTATTTTTTAAACTTGATGGTGGATTAATGTATCATTGTTATGTCAATTTTGATAAATTATAAAGGCCGCACATGCGTTTATAGTTTCTTTTTATTTATTTATCTATCATTTAACTCTTGATTTATTTAACTTTGTATCTAAACAATTAAAATGCGTAAACAATTATAGTATTGCTCGATAAATAAGTGATTTAACTTGAGTTCAGTTTGATAATGATAGCAACGCGTGTTGTAAAACCATTTTACCAGTGTGCCCAACAATTTTTCCTTTGCACACTTTGTTTATACATTCAGAGATGTCACTTTTAGCTTGTTATAGCTAGGCTAATATACAATTGTAAGCAAGTTTGCGACCTCTTTGATTTCAGGCTGGTAACACAATCCCATAGTGCATTTCGATAAAACAGTGTAAATTATGTTTTCAACGATACGTATCACGTGATAACCACGATCTTTTTCGCAAAATATCGCAAAATGGCGCGGTACCCCCCACCCCTACCTTGCAATTTCAAAGGCCATGGCTATTCTGAAAGTCATCTTTGAAGGATCATATGTATTGAACAAGAGGAAGCCTAGTTTAGAAACTTATTTATTATGCAAATTAGATCTATGGGGCTGCGATTAAATTCAAAGCACGACCTAATACCCTGACACTACAGTCGTGTTCATTCATAGCAGATAAATATCCTCTGTCCTCTTTGTATGTAATAAAGAGACCGAGGATCGTAAGCATTTCTTATTTCTATGTTCTGCTCTAAATCAGCGTGTTTTTACTGAAGAAAAAAAGCAGGCATATGACTGTTAACGGATTAAAATCCCCCAGTAAAAACACACCACCACCGGCATTTGCCCGCTCATACCGGTTTATTTCTCCTGGATTTTAGATGCCTTTTATCCTTCGAAACCAAGGATAATAGCGGTTGAAACCGGTTAGGAAAAGCAGTCTTTCGTCAGTATAAACACGCACGGTTCCTGCTCAGCGCGTTTGCCGGTGGAAAAGCGGAAGTGGGCACACGATGCACGATCACCTGACAATTAAATGCAAACAGATGTGTATGACCTTTCGCTGGCATTTATTATAATGAGGTCAGCGGCAGCCGGCAAGTTTGTTTATCGAACTGCAATAAAAACACGTCTCTCACACGAGCAACCGGCTTTTATCCTGCTTTTTATAAGACGGGTAAAAGCCGGTTTGCTTAATAAAAACACGCTGTTAGAGATTAAACTCTTATCTCATGCATGATCTTGAACCTTTCTGGAGTATATTTATTTCTAGCAATTTGACTATTAAAATGTGTTTCATGCTAGGTTTTTTCTGATGAAACTCTCTCTTTCAATACTTGATGTGTTTTGTAAGTCATATTTGAAACGTGCATGGGCTGCACGTACAGCTATTATTAGCTTATTGCCATTTATACTTCTGTAAATTGTTACTTTGTATATAATTTTACTTCTGTTTTTTTAAATTGTATTGTATGGACGCATTCGTCAAGTTGGCGGATGCCACTGTTCTGAATAAATAAATAAATAAATAAAATAAATATTAAACTCGACTGTTCCAATTGGGACAACAGTAGTTTATCCATGGACTCATATCTGATAAGTCCATGGTTTACCATACTTTATATTCCAATAGTTTTAAGGTCTGATGCACAAGAGAGGATCTATAAGTGGTGGCTCAACGTGGGTTGGGATTCTATAGCAAATTCAGTTAAAAGGTTGAGTGGGTTGTAGATTAAATTACCATAATAATGACATTTATCTGGGAAACCACTAGTCCACTACCCATCTCTCTCTATAATACTACCACACCTGTATGGAGATACAGCAGCAGTAAATGTGGCATCTATCACACATAATTATGTCCATCTCTTCTTTCCCAGCAGCCAAGGTATGTTACATTATTATTTTGTATTTAATATAAGTTTACTACATTAGTATTTAGTAAAATGTATGTTATAAGCTTACTAGTATCAAGGAGTTATACATTAACTATAATAACTCCTTGCTAGTATCTAGTATTTTGTATTTAATAACTAATAAAATGTATGCATTTTCGTAGTGTACTAGTTTATATAAATGTATTCATGGGGTGGTCAATTTATTTAGAGGGTGGGGGAGGCGGATCCCAAAAATGTCATTTATCTTCGTCATTTTTTATGACCCCCTCGAAAGAGATTACTTTTATGATCTCCTACTCGGATATTGATTATTTGTATGACCTCCACACACAAGCACTGATCTGTACTTACGGTTATTGGGCGAACAGTTGATGTGGAAGCAAAAACATTAGTAGTATAGATGCATGTGTGCCCAATGTTTGTTTTACAATATCGAAACATATAGAACATATTTTGTGTTTTATAACTAATGATTGTTTTAGTTACACCCCTATTACAATGGTATTAAGTTCATGACCCCCATCTCTCTATTTTCCGTGGAAAAAAAGTAGCGTAGCCAGGGGGGGGGGGGGGGGGGGGGGTGGGGGGGACGCTCCCCTGAAAAAATGAGCGGGAAAATCGGGAAGGCAAAGGAAGGGAAAGAAAGGGAGAAGCGGAGACAAAGCGGGAAGGGATTACGGGAAAAGAAAGGGACAGAAAGGAGAAAGGAAGACAGGCAAATTAGTTGGAAAAGTGCACTTTTTCACGCCGGTATGGGAACACAACGCCTCTAACCCCACCCACCCACACCCCTCCCATCCGCTTGTCATTTTCTTACTCGACGGTAAATCAAAATATATTCAGATGATTTGATAGCTATCCTATTAAATCACCTAAACTGGTTAATTTCTTAAATTTTTCTAGATGTTTTGATTTTCCGTAAAATTAGTGGTTCACTGACTGGGCATTTTACAATGAAAATGGGGGCTATCTGAAATACTGTTGTATACTTTTTATTTAACTACTTCTCCTTACTGTTCCCTCTTAATACTACATATTTCAAATTACACAGGGATTAAAGTTGTTGCATAGGGTATCATAATTACGTATGTAAAGTAAAATCGGAAAATTTCTGGTGTCATGTTATGCAATCTTCTTAGCACATGTTTCACACAAATAATTCAATTTTCTCGCCTAATAACTGATTTGGCTAGCCGGCTGTGTCCAAAGTGTACTTAGCTTAAAGGGACATTAGGCTTTGGTGTTGACAATTTTAAATGTTTAAAAATTTACTTCAGAATTCAAGATGAACATTAGAAATTGCCATTATTGTTGTTTCTACTAACAAAAACACAGCAAAACTTGATTAAAACGATACCATCCCTATTTATTGAAAAACGCCCTCTATGCAAATATGGTTCGCGTTATGAATCACGCGTACTGCAGGGGGATACTGTCGGACGTAAAATGCTGGTTGCGGCTCTACCAGCATTTTTGAATCGACGTTTTGTTGTACAAAGAGGGCAGCTTTTTCTTAATCCTTATAGGTGTAAGTTCAAAATATACAAATCCCAGTTTTTATCACATATTTTTGTAATTGAGGGCTCTGCCTCCACCACATCTCTCCCCTTTAAGCTAATGCTATGCCGTCATAAAGGGTTCAACAAAAGAAAGTATACCACTTTGCTTATGTCATTTTGAGTAACTTTCAATTTGTTTTTGTCCAAACAGGCTAGATAGGCATTTAGATGAATCTTTTAGGCATAATTTGATACCAAATTTGCCCCCTAACAACAAGATAAACCATGATTAGCACCATTTAAAGGAAAATATCCCATTTTCGAAAGTCGCATTTCCAATACACAGCACGAGAAGAAAGGGCCAATTGTTAACACACACATAATGCCGTATTTATCCCGTACTGATCACCGCGCATATCCCTCAATGCGCGGGCTAATTCAAATGTAAACTGATGCATGGGTGAAGGATTTGAATGTAAAGGAATGTTATGGATGGGTAGAACATGGACAGATTAACCAAATCTTCTCGTGCTGTGTATTTGAAATGCGACTTTCGAAAATGGGATATTTTCCTTTAAATGGTGCTAATCATGGTTTATCTTTGTTGTTAGGGGGCAAATTTGGTATCAAATTATGCCTAAAAGATTCATCTAAATGCCTATCTAGCCTGTTTGGTCAACAACAAATTAAAAATGACTCAAAATGACATAAACAAAGTGGTATACTTTCTTTTGTTGAACCCTTTAGTTCATACTTATAAATCCGAAAGAGTATTATTTGAAACACAAAGGGTCGTACTTTGAAATACTGTTGTATACTTTTTATTTAACTACTTCTCCTTACTGTTCCCTCTTATACTACATATTTCAAATTACACAGGGATTAAAGTTGTTGCATCAGGTATCATAATTACGTATGTAAAGTAAAATCGGAATTTACCTGCTTCTGGTGTCATGTTATGCAATCTTCTTAGCACATGTTTCACAGTAAGAATTCAAGTTTCCCGCCTAATAACTGATTTGGCAGTGTCCAAAGTGTAAAGGGACATTAAGTGGTGTTGAAATTTTAAATGTTTAAAAATTTACTTCAGAATTCAAGATGAACATTAAAAATTGCCATTGTTGTTGTTTCTACTGACAAAAACACAGCAAAACTTGATTAAAACAATATCATCGCTATTTATTGAAAAACGCCCTCTATGCAAATATGGTTCGCGTTATGTAATATACTAATCCCAGTTTTTATCATAATTGAGGGCGCAGCCTCCAACACATCTCTTAGTGTCCCTTTAAGCTAATGCTATGTCGTCATATAGTTCATAGAAATCCGAAAGAGTATTTTTTTGAAACACAAAGGGTCGTACTTTGTATTGAATGCACTAACTCTCAATCAAATCATTCATACGTCTCAAAACGAGATCACTTTCATTACATATTGACCAACCCTCGTATAGGAGTAGCCTATGGCCAAGTGTTTTGAACTCACCATCCAAAAATGGTGGCGGCGTTGCATTTGTGGTCACTAATCAATCATCCATCTCTCTCTAATTAACTCAACAACTAAATGTCAGTGGCGTGACCAAAGGGAGCGACTATCATTCGGTTAAATTGCACCCTTTTGGATAAATTCAGGGGAATTTGGTTTTTGGGAAGATAAACAAGATTAACTACGCTTTATACAACAACAACAATTGCATGGTTCCATGCACACATCAAGGTCAAATGGCCGTTTCAATCCGTGTACAATTGTTATTGATTCACCCTGTATATACACCTGTTATACTTAAATCAGTTTCTATGATTTAATGCAGCATATACATCCTAACATGCAAACTTGCTTTAAACCGTGAAGTTACGCTTTATTCCGTCGCGGACTTGGTGAAAGTCTACCACCGTTTCTCTGAATGTATGTTAGATGCAATATTTTACTCTTTTCCCCCGACAGATAACATTCTCCCCATATAAAGGTCAGATGACACACATTTGAAATCATGCCTGCTATACACGCTACACCCAACACAACTCTTGTGGACGAGAAAGTGGCTATAAAGCTGATTGGATTTGACCCAGGGTCAAAGGTCACAGTGAGGTCATATCTTGCAGCTCCAGAATTGCTGTTTGAGGCACATGGACATTTTGTGGTAGATGTTTATGGTGAAGTGGCCCTGACTGATGAGGCTTCCAGTGGAGGAACTTACACAGGTAACAAAACAGGAGGATCTCCCATGCACCCCCACCCCTTTTTCCAGGGGTGGGGGGGGGGGGGGGGGGGGGGGGGGGTAGAGAGATGATGAGTTAAATTTGAATTAGGGGGAGGGAAGTGTGTCATTATACAACATATATTAGACATGTCAAATACTCTTTAAAGGGGCACTGAGAGATACGCATGGGAGTGCGCCCTCAATTTTTCTGGAAATCAGGTTTTTTGCACCTACGTAATACTTTGCAATAAACTAATAAACCGTTTACCTTAATTCGCTGTCTTTCATGTAAACTTTCACAATGTGGAAATTTCGATGTAGATCACATCGAATTTATCAGCGTCACTCCCCACATAAATTGCTTCAACCAAATTTCAATCTAGCGTCATCATTAAACTGTTTTCCCATATATCATTACATTTCTGGGTTCCTACGTACCTTATCTATTAAAACAATTCATATTTTCCAAATTTCATTTTCGTGGCAATCTCTCAATGCCCCTTTTATTTCATTTGGGCTTCAATGACCGTGGAGATATACAGTCACAGCTATAGGGGTATTCCAGATAATATCGACCCCCACCCCACCCCCACCATATAGGACATCGGAATTCCAGACTTCCCCACCGATTTTATCTGGAATTCCATACTTTTTTTGAAGTTTGATCTGAAATTCCATATACTTTTTATAGAGGGAGTGGAGTCATGGAATTCCGGACTAAAAAATAAAAACAAAGAATTTGTCATCTATAGGGGGGGGGGGGGGGGGGGGGGGGGGTCATTATTATATGGAATAGCCCATATAACCATTGCTCTTTATTCTGCCCACCTATCACAAAAAAACACTTTTTCTCAACCACTTGGATTTTAGCTGAGACAAACATGATACCTATTATAATTGGTATTGGTCTCAGGACTTTAGTGCGCTATATAGATGGTGTGACCGGTGACGTCGTGTGTTTACAAATGGGACACCCTCTGTTGATTCCCTCCGGGCAGAATATACAGTAAAGTTAATGAAGACAACATGAAATTTCTTTCTAATGAATTGTAAAACTCATTTATTTTTAATTTTTTGTGTGAAATGCGATAGCTTATAGCATTCCTAAGCAAGTGTAAAGACAGTTTTGATAACAATTTGCTGTAACACCACAATCTAGTTAGAAAACCTGATCTGGCCTATGTAAACTATAGGAACTCTTGCCCGGTCTGTTTTGTCTCAAATCAACAGAGGGCGTCATAAATGTAAACAACGGTCACCTCATCTATAGCCTATAGGATTATCCTCATTAAGATGACTATACAAATGTGGGTTGGGATGGAGGATTCATTCGCAATACTGGAGAAGTGGTTTAAAACCTCCTGCTGAGAACCCATTTCCCTACCCCCCCCCCCCACCCCCACCCCCACCCCCACCCCCAAAGAAAAAGGGTAGACGGTAGGAAAAACATTTTTGGACAAACTGAAGAAGAAATGTTTCCCAAATTTGGGTCGGTATTCAATATTCATTTATATGTTTAAAACAAATCTTGATCGATCTGGGATCTATAGGGTTCTTTTTTCGTCACCCTACCCTCCACTCATGGTCAGTGATATGTATGCCCTTTCAAATATCAAAAAAACCTTACCCCTCTGTTTCTATCATTTGGAATGGTGTGATATTACCACATTGAAGGGGGGGGGGGTGCATATAGGTCATACAAACAAACTATAATACAAACTCTAATACATGCTTTAACTGCAGACGACAGTTCCAAAATATCACAAAATGTTTCTAAAAATGTCAAAATAATTATTTGGAATCACTGTGAGAAATGTATTAAAGACAAACATGCCTGGTATGGTTCAGTGATTCTTGAAACAGACTTTGAAAAGTTGGGAAGGTTTCTGACAAATCTGTTTTGTATATTAAAGTAATCGCGTGGTCCACGCGGTTACTTTACGTGGAAAGTGATGTGATTGATAAACTTTTTTTTATACAAAAGTCCCACAAAAGTATGAAGTACATCTTTGATATTCTTCCCTGGAGAACAGACATTTGAGCTGGTGAAACAAGTATGGGTCTTACCTTTCATGGGAATATACTTGTCATGCTTGTGGTACTTGCAGGATAGGTCATCAGTTCAAATCCTCCTCCAGAAGCAGGACATGTATGGACAATACCAGTCACCTGGATCATTAGCTGATTTATAGGTGATTGGTATTGTAATCCATGCATTGACATATGCCTTCAGAAGGATCAATGACTTGAACCAGTGATTCCCCTTGCACAAGCTCTCTTTATACTCAACACACTCGGCCGGCTCAGTTAAGTGCAACAGGTATTTTTGTTCTTTTATTTTCACATTTTCAGGAGTTGAACCAATGGGATTAATTTGGAGCATGATGCAAAGTCCAGGTCAGACACCAGGACTTCGATATGTTGACAAAAATGTCACCAGACCCACAATCATAATATTGTCAGCACACAGAGGTCACCTTGACATGTCAGATTTACAGACTGATGTTCCCATTGCCAAGACACAAATACAGAGAACGTACATGGGACAGGATGTGGAAACTATCAAGGTGCATTCTGGGAGAGTACGAGGAAGGGTGTTTAAACCAAAAGGTAAGGCCAAACAAAGAAGAAGGTTTGTCTCAGAACCCCGCCCGCAATGGTATGTGAAATGAGCTACGGCGCGTAGGTCTATGCGCTGAGGCCTATTTATTTATTTATTTATTTATTTATTCATTGGAGAGGACGTGGAAACTATCAAGGTGCATTCTGGGAGAGTACGAGGACAGGTTTTTAAACCAAAAGGTAAAGTAAGACCAGGAGTTGGTGTGTAACGCACAGGGACGCTGGGGGTGAGCAGTCTGTCCCTTCCCTGGCAGTCTTTATAGGAAGAGAAGAAATGAGATTGATTTGAAACTACTTAATTGGTACTCTAAGAATTGATAAACATGATAATTTGATATTTCCCTATAGTTTGATCAGTTCCAAATTGTCGAGAAATATTCGGCTTTTATATCTCCTCGCGGGGCGCGCAAAAGTAATCCAAGCATACGCGCGAGATTATGGCGCACACGCACGCAATTTTTGCCCCACGCACGTGTCACGCTATGATGTACTGTGCTCTTGTAGTCAGAGCCTGCTCACGACGCTTAAAAATTGAAGCCAAAGAACGGACAGCGCACCACGACAACAAAACAACGTACCTACTCGCGTGTCAGTAGTGCGTCACTTTACTGCAGCAGTCTCCGCGTGCCGCGCTTCCATTTCCGGCATCATTGATATTGGTATTGATTTAAGCCCTTCGCACAAGCTGCGCTAGAAATTCACGGCGCTAATGTACGCCCCCGCCAATCCGCCATATATCGCCATGACGAACAGGTTATTTTTAGCTTCAGCGAATTGCGTGTATTTGTATGAGCAATGAGCAGTCTCTAAGTAATTAGTCTATGCTTAGTAGTCTTCATGCGCGCCCACGTCCTTCTGTATTCATTTGCTGCTGTAAGGAGGCTTCACCTATTTGGAACTATCAAACTATAGAGAGGTCCGTATTTATACACTGTAGGATGTGGTCTTGAAATGTCAAGTCATCAACAAGATCGACAACTGTCAAACAATAGGGAGATAATAACATTATGGTCAGTTACACATCGGTGGTCAGCAGTATGATCCTTAGAAGTGGCGTAGCGCGAGGGGTCGATTACCCCTCCAATATTCGAGTAATGTCGGTTGAGATTGGCAGTCGGTTCATTTGACATGAGGAATCAAGGAGTTATGATGTTTAAAAGTACAACGATAGCATGATAGCAAATGAAATGTACCTCAACAATCAATAAAAATAATAATTTCCTTGAATATGTTTAGAACAGCTTGCCCAAAGGTTAGACATAGGAAGTGTTACTTTATACATACTGAAGGGCCGAATGTAGATATGAGGTTTTGACGGAACAGCGACGATATGATACGCTCTTTATTCCATAAAAGACTTGATAAATGCCTGGAAGTTTAGCGGCACTACCTACAAATTATAATTAAACGTGTTTTTGACGCTCTGACTGCAAATTCTGTCCCAAACTGGGTGTAGGATATCCACATCTATAACATATTTATTCCATTAAAAGGCCACTAATCTAATAAAAGCCCCTCCCAATCATACATCTATCACCAATAAAATCCTACTGAACGTATCCCTTTTTAAATGTCATGGACTATCATAATCCATACTGTGTAGCTGCCGGAATTGCTGTCATTGGCAAGCGGGTCCCATATATAGATAACATATTTGCACAATCTATCGTGGTCACCTTTTATAAGGTGAGCATTTGTTTTGACCCTCCCACCCTCATCCCTTTGGAGAATGCAATACCCTACCCTAGGAGCGTTAAATGGAGTATAAATACAGTGATTGATTTGTTTATCAGGACCTGGTCCATTCCGTGGTGTGATAGACATGTTTGGCACTGCTGGAGGCCTATTAGAATTCAGAGCCGCCTTGCTGGCATCGAGAGGCTTCGTAGCTTATGCTCTGCCGTATTATAGGTATGAAGATTTACCTACAGGGGTGACTTCGTTTGAGCTAGACTATTTTGAGGTGAGTGTAGGTGTTCAAAGGTGGGGTTGGGGTAGGGAGGGGTCTTATCTCAGATCTAACCCTCAAGATATGAACATGAGGACGATGAGGTTTCGGTAATCAATGTGCATTCTTTCCTTAACCCCCTCCCAAATAAACAAACGTGCACCCCAACAACATTACAAACCATAACAAAGAAACAAACACCCCAACAAACAAAACACCTCCCCAACACCATATCAAAACGTCTGGCAAATTCTAAACTGTGTCATCATCATCATCCGTCGGCTGCAGAGCAGGCGACTACAAGATTTCTCCATGCACTAGGATCGGTAGCAAGTGTGGCAATCTGTTTTTCTTGGATTGCACCTTCTTTGTCCCCGAGTAATTGTCTTACATATCATGCATATGTAAGGTATGAAGTGAGCGGTCGACTTGGTCTCCTTTTGCCATGTGTTGGTAAGTATAGAGCATATCTTTTTGCAGGCTCTTCTTCTGGCAGCCGGAGGATGTGACCAAGTAATCTCAACTGCCGTAGCCTTACCGAATGAATAAGTGGCTCAGTGCTGGTCATGGCGTAAACGCTGGTGTTTGGGATGTGGACAATCCGCCTAATATTTAGCATAATTATGTAGCAGGAGGTGCCAAAGGCATTGATTTTATTTTCTATATCTTGAGAGATCACCCATGACTCGCAGCCATAGCACAAAATAGTAATGCAGGTGGTGTTAAACAACTTCACTTTAGTTGAGATGGGTATTTTGGGACTCTTCCACAGGCGTTCCAGCCTCCAAAAAGCACACCAAGCCAGTGACTTTCTTCTTTTAAGGTCGCTTGAACCAGATGCCATCATAGAGCCAAGATATCTGAAATCTGACACATGGTTGATGGGATCACCATAGACTTGAAGTGTTGGATGGGGGTTGCAGTTAATAGTCATGTACGCTGTCTTAGGTGTGCTAATGATGAGGCCGAGGTCGGCTGCTATCGCCGCTGTTCTGGCTAGCTGGACCTGTGCCCGCGGAATTGAAGATTCCAACAAAGCAATGTCATCAGCGAAATCTAAGTCATTTAGCAACTTGGCCAGGTGACGACTGGAGCGACGAGGATGTGTTAAAAGACTCCCGAATCTAGCTCTGATGTGGCCTTCTTCAGTAGGTAGTCGACCAATATAACAAATAGAAAAGGAGCCAAAACATCTCCCTGCAAAACTCCTGTGGAGACATCAAATGGGTCTGAAATGTTTCCATCTATATACCATTACAGCGCTTCTAGAGTTGTTGTATAGCACATTTATAGCATTGACTACAGCTTCTGAAATTTCATAATGTCGCAGTACTGAGAACATTTCCTTTCTGTTGATGGAATCAAAGGCTTTCTTGAAATCGATAAATGTTACCGCAAGCGGGAGCTGATAGTCTTGGAAACCTTCCATGATCCTTCTGAGTATGTGAATTTGTTGGGCACAACTTCTCCCTGGTCGAAATCCTGCCTGGTTGTTCCTCTGGATGGAGTCAACTTGGTCACGGATCCTATTTAGAAGGATCCTGTTGTATACTTTAGCAGCAATCGAAAGGAGGGATATTCCCCGGTAATTGGTCATGAGGCTAAGGTCTCCCTTCTTGGGCAAAGGAACAATAACACTGGTGGTCCATTGGCTAGGTGGTATGAGAGACGTGTAAACTTCTGCACAGAAATTATGGATTACATCTGCCATTACAACGCCGCCACTCTGGAGTGCTTCTGAGGTGATCGCAGAGTCAAGACCTGCTGCCTTGTTGTTTTTCATCTGGCGTATGGCTTTCAGAGTCTCCTCGTGTGTAGGTGATTGGCAAGTCATGAACAGCAGGCTTGGGCAGATCAGATGGTGTTTGACCATTGCCATTGTTGAAGCAGAGAGCTGAAGTATTCCTTCTATTCTGCAAGCAGATCTTTGTCACTTGTAGGGTACGTACCATCTCTTTTCTTGACCTTGATGCTTGGCTTTTGGTCTTTCCCTGAGAGATCATGGATAATTTTCATGTAGTGGTGTAATAGTCACCTTTCATATCTGCCAATCGGAGTTCTTCCATTTGCGTGTTTAGTATTGCCAAGTTGTCAGTTTCATACGACTCGTTCAGACAGGTATTAAGCCTCCCCCATCTTTCTCTGGACTGCCGAGATTTGGATATTAGATACCTTCTTTTAGCCTTATCCCTCTCTGTCTTTATTTTCTTGGTTCTTGCTTATCTGTCACCCAACTTGGCATCCAACATGGTTTGCATTACCAACGACCTTCTCTGCCACTTCTGATACAGCATTTTCAAACAAATCGTAGCTCTCTGTCATTGGTATTGACAAGTTGTTGCACTGGAGAGCTTCAAATCTGTTTGACAATTCAAGTTGAAACTGTTCTCTTGTAGCAGCATCCTGTAATTTCGTTCAGTTGAACTTTGGCCGCTTACATGGTTTCCCTTTGGTAGTTATTAGACTACAGACCAGTTTGATGCTGACAATCCGGTGATAGGAGTCTAATTCCACTGAATTGTGTGCCCTGCAGTTTCGTAGGGAGTTTGTCCACTTTTAGTTGATAAGAATGTAGTCTAATTGGTGTGTTGAACCTGCTGGATGCATCCATGTCCAGAGACGGGATTTAGGTTGAGGAAATCTGTGTACATGCACCCTTCCCACTCCTCATCAACCGATGCTGTGACACTACTGCTGAAGACATTGATATTTCTCAACATATTGCAGGGGGAGGGTGGTCGTAGCCTCTCCAAGACTTATTTCCAGCATTGTAGGTGAGAGACATATTACCATGGAAAGTGTGCTAAAAGGCGCAAAAAACAAAACCACCCACATTTTTTCAAAAGTTGTAAAATTAAAAAAAATAAATTGCATAACTGTGGAAGTGTTTATTCTAGACCTTGTTTAGTTTGAATTAAGTTTTGAATGACAAAATGATGGTTCTGACAATTTTAATAAGAAATGTGTTAACATAGAAGCGCAACATAGCCGCGCATTTGAGTTTATTTTTTAACGCATATAGCACACTTCTTTGCAAAAAAAAGCACACTTTGCCTCATAAAACACCTTTTCCCAAATCAGGCAGCACATTAGTGATTTTAGTAAGCGCAAATTCACTGTACCATTCATATGTTTCTCTAAATTTGTGTTCTTCAAGTTCTGTCTCCAAACTTGGTTCCATTCACAGGAAGCCACAGACTGGCTGCGGGAGCAGTCCTATGTGTTGCCTGGAGGTATCGGGGTGGTTGGTGTGTCATGGGGAGGAGAGGTGGCAGCTTTAATGGCAACAACATTTCCAGAAAAGGTTGGTTGATCAGTAATTGCCCACTCCTTTCCCCCACCTCCCCTTGGGGTAAATTACCCCAAGCAGAGATGGGGGAAAGGAGAGGGCAATTACTGTTTCTCTTGTATGGCTGTGCCTGTAAACAACATTTGATACCTTGACGGAATAAAGTGTATGGTATACACGACGAAACTGATTGGTATGTATACAGTGTTTTGCCAAATGTTGTTTACGGTTAATAAATTCGCAGCCGTTCACCAAATAATGAATGCATGTCACATGTCGCGTAAAAGTATGTCATCGTGTAAACTCAACCTCACGCGTCTGATTGTTACCAAATTGAAAACCTCACGCGTCTGATCGTTACCAAATTGATCAGACCAAACGGCTCTTTTCAGAGCCTCAAAAAGGTTGGTTGATTTACCCCAAGGGGAGGTGGGGGATGAACTCGCGTAAAAGTACGCATCGTGGAAATTCAACCTCACGCGTCTGCTGATTGGTTACCAAATCTGTGTGAGTTTACAAGCGTGCGTAAAGTGAGCTGATTGTTGTAAGTGCGTCGGTGTGTGCCTGACCGTCCGTGGTCGGCAAAATGTATAACGTACATCTATTAGGAATTCTTAAAAGAAAGTTTGAGCCATCTCCATTGATTCTTAGAAAAACTTGTGACATATACGTGAGACAATGTAAATCTGATTGGCGTAGCTTAAATTTAGTGGCGCGACCACCCTCGGGATGTGCAATGCACATTGTGTATGATAACTATAGTTTAGTCCCATAGCTCGCAACTATGTAGTGTGCCTTACTGCATTTCTTCTGTGTGCTTATCACTTTCCACACGGCTATTAGTTTTACCATTGATACAAAACAGATATTTCAGAAATCTTTCCCAATTTTCAAAGTCTATCTCAAGGATCACATGTTTGTACTTATTTCAATGCATTTCTCAAGGTGATTCCATATATGGTAATGAAATTCAATAATTTTGACATTTTTGAAACATTTTGTGAAATGTTGGAATGTCGTCTGCAGACGCCTGCCCGTGGAATGTGTTAATCGACGCAATACGCACTTGTATGGTGTACCCACTGCAAGGGATTTCGGGGGTAGTGTTTGTGTGTGCGTAGAACAACCCCTCTTACGACTTAGTTGTTGAACTTAAAAACCGCTCACATTTATGTCAGAAAATTAAACATAGGTATATACTTATACAGTCTAAAAACAATACCTTGATTCTCTAATAAGAACTGACTTTTTTTCAGAAATCTGGTGCTTATAAGCACTTTGTTTTCAAGATATCGGATGTGATATGAAACATTTTTATACTTAGAATGCAAATGTTCAGGCTGTACACATTTGGAGAATAATATATCACTTTTCACGCGGCTATTAATTTTAGCATGTTCAAAACAGATTTTTCAGAAACCTTTCTCAACTTACAAGGTCTATCTCAAGGATTACCAAACCAATACTAGGCATGTTTGTACTTTTTTTAAATTTTGTTCTTTATTTTCACAGATTAGTGCCTGCGTCAGCATAAATGGGGCCTGTGTGCGCACCATAATGCCAATGAAATATAAGGGAAAGCCATTGCCATATTTAGGGTAAGAGATGAAGGGGTGAATTTGATGTGAACACGCTTTAAAAAGAACCTTATTTTTATTAGGTCTTCCGTAGGAGAGACCTTATTGCTGCATCCTTCGTGTGTGTGTCGGGGTGTCTATGAGTCGTAGGGTGTTGGTCTGTCAAACGTTTAGTATACACTTTTTGGTTTTCTCCGTTTCTTTTGTATACAAAGTACTTGGTACAAAGTACTTCTGTATTCTTTTATTTCGCGGTAGCTGCTTCGAACACGAAAAGCGCGAATATATATAGCTATATGCAGCGATGGAAATACCCACATGACTTTCCACCCGGGGTAGAGCGACCCGGGGTAGACCGACCCGGGGTTGATCAACCCTAAGTCGACCAACCCTGGGTGGACTACAATAGCGCCCTCACGGAATAAACCATAATACTGTTTAAAAAACACCTTGGAAACTATATTCATTCTAAATTATATGTTAAAAAACTCAGGGGGTTGGGGTCGGGGAGGTAAAAACAAGGACGGATCATTCTAAAACAACCCCGGGACTGTCCACCCAGGGACTGTTTCTAACCCTAAACCTAACCCTAACCCTAGTCCACCCAGGGTTGGTCGACTTAGGGTTGGTCGACTTAGGGTTGGTCGACTTAGGGTTGGTCGACTTAGGGTTGGTCGACTTAGGGTTGGTCGACTTAGGGTTGGTCGACTTAGGGTTGGTCGACTTAGGGTTGGTCGACTTAGGGTTGGTCGACTTAGGGTTGGTCGACTTAGGGTTGGTCGACTTAGGGTTGGTCGACTTAGGGTTGGTCGACTTAGGGTTGGTCGACTTAGGGTTGGTCGACTTAGGGTTGGTCGACTTAGGGTTGGTCGACTTAGGGTTGGTCGACTTAGGGTTGGTCGACTTAGGGTTGGTCGACTTAGGGTTGGTCGACTTAGGGTTGGTCGACTTAGGGTTGGTCGACTTAGGGTTGGTCGACTTAGGGTTGGTCGACTTAGGGTTGGTCTACCCCGGGTGGAAAGTCATGTGGGTAATTCCATTGCTGCATATAGATATATATGTTTCAAATATTATTTACAAAACAACAACTACATACATATGAAATTATGTTTTGATTTTGAAAAAGAATATTGTAAAATACCGTATTTGAGACCTGTCATCACGAAATGAGAGTTAAGTCGGAAAATTTAATTTTGAGGTTTGTCCAGATCCAGAATGCTCAGAAAACAAGCTTTAAAATGATATGCAACATGTCATAATTTCTCAATGTTTTCCTGGTCAAAAATCAAATTGAAATGTAAAAATTCCTTTGTTTTCTATTGATTTTTGGCATGTTCATTGGACCATATCTCCTAATGCACACTGGCGACTTAACGCTCATTTTGTGGTGACAGGCCTCATTTGGCTAATTTGAATTTTGGTTTTGGTTTTGGCGGGCAATTGGTAAAGATAGGCTTGGGCATAGTATTTTGGATTATTCAAGAGAGATATAGGCCAGGGTTAATACCATGGTGTCATTCACAATTTCAAATAATCCGTTCCACTTTAAAATAATATGCTCATCGCCCGCTCATATGAAGCGAATACTGGTGTTTGTATATTAAAACATATGGGTTATATCAGGGCGTGTGGTTTTCAGGTTTTACACGCATTGCTATATAGTGATTTTGGATTCGTTGTCGGAGGTGCCCAGAATGGTTCCCTCGTAGATTTGAGACAAATGGTTATTCCGATCTCTCTCTGGCATCCTCACCAAGCCCTCTTTTTTTGCCAAACCTCCCTAAACATGGGGTTTGACA
Source organism: Ophiura sarsii (assembly GCA_035610835.1). Taxonomy (NCBI): domain Eukaryota; kingdom Metazoa; phylum Echinodermata; class Ophiuroidea; order Amphilepidida; family Ophiuridae; genus Ophiura; species Ophiura sarsii. The sequence goes on from CM069443.1 coordinate 78,934,661, forward strand.
TGACTAACCCTAAATATCGGTCCCAAATCGTGAAAAATCCCCACAAACATGGGTCCACAATTGTGAAACAAAAACAAACATGGGTTCCAAATAGGGAAATAAACCCCGTCAAATCAGCCATTTTAAAGGTAAAAACACCCCTGATAGTGGGTTCTGGATCTCACACGTCCAGCGGCACAACCCATCTTAAAATAATTGGAGTACCTCCCTGCCCCCCGGTTAAGGTTGTTCTTATGGCTAATTTTTTTTTAAACGGTTTTCTAGATATGACAATTTTATTGTCAAAAATCCATTTTAAGTCATTTGAATTCTTTTGTTTTTGTATTGTGTTTCGGCCAATAGAGAGCAGTCTATTTTCTTTTGTTTTATATTGTTTTTTGACTTCCTAGGTAAAATTTCTATAATAATTTAGTTTTTGTTTTTGCTCTAATTTTTTATTGAAAACTCCATTAGATTCCTGCAGCACAGGAATTTTTAAAAGGCGAGTTGTATAGCCAACATATACACCAAGTGGCATTATATTTAGTAAAGTGCATGAACTTAAAAAAATTAATTAAGTGCATTCATTAGCCTAATTTTTTGTTGTTATAGATAATAAAGTATATTTGATTATGCAGATGTCTTACAGCCTCCCGCAGCACAGGAAACTTTTTAAAAACTATGATTAACAAGCTCCCAAAATTTCAGCTTTGTAGCATTTATACTTTTCTTGTAAAAATTAATTAAACATTTTTGCATAGATTAATTCTTTTGCGGAGTAATTCTGTTATACCCTTCACAGGGATATTCACAGTGCGTGAATTTTAAGAACGACGCATACTACCGATGTTGGTGTGTAGGGTATAACAGAATTATGCCTATTTTGCTAGGCCTGCTAGAGGTTAAAAAAACACCAATAAGAAACAAAAGAAATGAACGCTTCAATTTTGCTTCATTTTTAATATCATAATAAGCAGCATTTATTAAGCGCCTAATCAAAAGTGGTCAAAGCGCTGTACAAAATAGTAAAATCTTAAAATACACAAAAACACTATATCTTACTGCAACATATTATTTTGGCAATCAAATTGTTATATCTAGAAAACCGTACCTCCGATCAATCTCAAATTTCGGATTATTGTGGAGCTCAGCAAGCTCTATTAAAGTATAAAATAAAAAATAGCCATAGGAACAACCTTAAGTTTCTTCTCTATATTTCAAAAGTGTTGAGATTTTAAAATCAGACTATTGTAAAGTATCTATAGGCCTACCCCTATTTTTAATATATACAAATTTATTTCTATTATAGGGTAATTGTTTTTGTTTGATTGTGTAAATATGTTTTTGTTGGCAGATGCTCGTGGGATAGGATACGAATAGTACAAAAGGAACCCCAGATCATAAACATACTGGCTTCACTTGATCCTCTGGAAACCGCTCCTGAAGAAGCTTTCTTAAAGGTTGGTCACAAATTATAGAAAGACTTCACAGAGACTATGATCTATGCCAACTAAACCCCCTCAATATTTGTGACGTAAGAAACGATTAAAAAAAAAATCACATTTTGGTCAATGATTTCAAAACTATAAAAGAATTATCTAGAAGTGTCTTCAGATGATTTTTGTGCAATTTAGTCAAATTTTTGACCCAAAAATACTTTATTGGTTCAAAACTTTTCGGACCACGTAACGTAACAGATCACAATTGTTCAAAAGTTACAGCGCTCAATACATTTCATGCTTTTTGGGTTAACAGTCCCATTAATCTCCACGCCATTTTGTCCCCAAACAATCGAAAATGTTGAATTTGAATGTCGCAATTACTTCAAATTAGCTTAAAGTTGGTCTTAAATGTCTAATTTTGGACTAAATTAAGCTTATTTCAGACAATTTTGACATCAAGAGCAAATAAATTTTCCGTGCATCATGATCCCTCCCAATTTCGATATTTGTGCAGGCACTTGATTGAGTGTGTTTCAACTCTAAAATCATTTTATTTTATTCAAGCTGGAGAGAGCCCAGCACCTTCTGTTCGTGGTCGGAATGAATGACATCTGTGTAGATATTCCATTGTACATGGACGTAGCGGAAGGACGACTGAAAGCTTTGGGATGTAACAATTATGAAATATTGAGATGTCGCGGAGCAGGACACATTATTGAACCTCCGTATGCACCACTTACCCTTAAATCATACCACAGTCTATTCGGTAAGATGTTCTTAAATGGATGTTTTGGCAGCAAACTTACACATGAGCCCTGAACGCTTTTGACCCGATAACCTAACCAAACATGAACGATTATATTTTCCGCGATCCTAACCAACCCAACGACATCCGGCCCCTTGTGCAGAATATAAGTTACAGTGTATCTCTAAAAGAAATTGGGACCAAAAATGAGAGAGCTAATATTTTTGCTTAAATTCATATAAATCCAACGCCAACCTTTTTGAGATACCCATTGTTGAAGTGAGACTGTCAGAAAATGTTTCCCCTATTTTCATGGGGAAACCACCAATGCGATCCATTTGCCCATTTGCTTTCAGGCAGGGAGTGTTTTCTATTGAAGGACTATAAAAAGTGAACATTAAACCGATTACTGGTTTGGTTAGAATTTGGGGCTTCCTTAGTCAATTAATCATTATACAATGTTTTTTGAATTTTCAGTTGATTTGTGTATCTATTTGTTATGTTTATTTTTACCTTCAGGAAGTATTTCTGAGTTTGGCGGACGTCCAAGAGAGCACCAACGAGCACAGGAGGATGCCTGGCCACGACTATTACAATTCTTAAATAAATATGTTGGGACAGAAACTGACAAAATATTCCCTATAAGTAGACTTTAACAACATGGTTGTTCCTAATACCAGCTATATGCTATAGCTCAAAACATTCCCATAGGGAGGAGGATGGACTGAGTCGGATAGTGATTTGTTATTGCTTTTCTTTAAAATTTCAGTAAATTAAAAAGAAAATTATCATTTTTTAAAAACATTTTGAAATAAATAAAACCTGGAAGAATTCCGGTTTGATCAAACCTGGTATCACTCATCAATGATCCGAAATATAAGTGGACTTTATTGAGTCCACAATGAAACTATATACTGTTCGAGGTTAGTAATATACGAAGACGGAACGAAGAATGCCGATGAAGACTTGGTGTTCTAGGAGCCGGCCGGCCACCATTTTATTCGGGTTTAATAGTATACATATCTATAATACGAAGACGGATACAAGAAGAGTGAAGAGATCTTGCCGAGGCTGGTCTATATATCTTAACACTTTCTACGCGGCTATTGGTTTTACCTTATTATACAAAACAGATTTGTCGAAAACCTTTCCCCAACTTTCCAGCTCTATCTCAAGGATTAAAAAACCAATCCTACTATAGTAGATTCATAAAGTCTGGCGTATTGGTTTCGATTTTGGACCTCGTCCATTGGGCGTTAGAGGAACCCATTTTGACCAATGATGAAACAGCGGTACTTTTATAGATGTTATTATTTGCGTTCCATAATCAAATGTTATTCATGATAGTGTGGCTTTAGTGAATATAGCTGATAATAATAAAAATCGACCATCATCGACCTTATATAGTTTTCAAAAGAAAAATGTTATGTTTGTCAACCTATTCATAATTTAGTGGATAATCAAGTTTCACTTTTTATTACTTTCCTTTTTTATTATGCACGTGACATAAAGGAAACATTAAAATAAAAAAGACCCGTTCTACATATTCATTTGTGAGAAAAAACGAATTAATTCAATCATCATCTTTTGTATAAACCAGGCACAAAACCATTTGGCCTAGATGGAGAAAAAGATATCTCAACCAAGATACGGATTATAAACGTTACTTTATGTATTTAAGGCTATGAGACCACCTGAATGCCTTTATCAATTTGCCTTTATCCGTTAGTTAATGGATCATGTGGAAGGTGTTTCGATACTTTTTGTGAGGAGTTTAGATCGAAGGGGGTCGAGGTCAGAGATGAGTTTTAATTTGTTGGTGTATAATAAGAGATCATAGAGGGCCGATTGGTTATCTTACACAGCCAACAAAACCGAAACTGTCACAAAAGTAGATCAAAATGATAGAAAACTGATTTGATGTTGATTGTCCCTTCCATGTATTTAGAGTCTGCGATCAATTGAAAATATCCATCTTCAGCAGTTTATCAAAACGATGCGATGACGATAATACGTGAGATATCTGCCCGGTATAAGGCTTTTTGCATTAGTTTCATAAAGTTCATTGTCAAATGACAAACGAGTGAACGAATTATTTATTATTTTTGTTTAGATGCAAACAACCAGCAATGTCAAACATTAGACATGTTAAGGAGCACATCAAAACTCGACCGCCCGGCAACCGCCGGTTCCGTGCAGTTCCGTGAGATTGCAGCCGGTTTATATTGTTCTAAACAATGATATGCGGTCCAACCGGGCGGAACCGCCGGTTGCCGCGCGGTCGAGTTTTGATTTGCTCCCTAATGGGGCCCTCACATGTATCCGTGTGAGCTGAGCGGCCCCTTACCGTGTGAAAAATGGGTGCGGACGGCGGCACACACGGTGGGCCGTTTCCCGTCCGTTGAACACGTTCAGGGGACTTTGCCGGCCACCGGAGTTTTGAATATGCTCAAAACTCCTGGCGGGTGAGTAAAAGCGGCGGCGAACGATGAGAGCCCGGTATGAAGACGGTATAAGGACGGCGCACCCGTTCGCGCCCGTTCCGCACCCGTTTCGCACCCGTTTCGCGCCCATTCGCAGGGCGGTGATGGACGGTGGTGGACGTCGACCATCTTAGCGACGGACTGCGAATGGCCGCATGCAGCCTAGTAACCGTTCGCGGAACGGACTCTCAGCAGGCATGTTGCAACTCTCCAAATGTAAAAGAGCTAAAACTCACTCTTTCGAGAGCTCTAGGAGGAACAGCTCCTTGTTTTGGAGTGAAGTTCACTCTTAAAAGAGCGATTTTCACTCTAAAAAGAGTTAAAATCACTCTGAAAAAAGTGGAAATCACTCTTAAAAGAGTGACAAATCACTCTGAAAAGAGTGAACTTCACTTCTTAGAAGAGCCGTCTCTCCTAAAGCTCTCGAAAGAGTGAGGTTTAGCTCTTTTACATTTAGAGAGTATTATAGATGTTGGTCGTACGAATTCCGGAATGCAAATGAAGCGGCGAGCTTGAGCGCTCAGCTTGAAAAGGGCGGTTTGATGATGTAATCAAGACGTTTCGGCCGGTAACCAGGCGTTTCGACCGGTTAGGAACCGGTATGGAGGTGGTGTGCACACGGTGATGACACGGTGAGAACGGTAAGCTAGAACTGTATGAGGCCGGTGATCCCGGGACAAGGCCGGTGAGAACCCGGGACAGACCCGGTGTAGAACGGTATGGACCGAGGACCCGGTGAGGAGGTGTTATGCACCCGTTAAGAACGGTAAGCTAGAAATGTATGAGGACGGTGAGCCCGGTACCCGACCGGTGAGGACCCGGTAGACCCTGTATATAACGTTATGGACCCGGTGGCCACAACAAAAGATTAATGCGCCCGTTGACATTTTTACTGATTGTTTGGACTCTGTTGTTTTTCTATTAGACGGTAAGGTGCCCACCTACCATTACCGCCCTGCGAACGGGCGCGAAACGAGTGCGCCGTCTGTATACCGTACTCAAACCGGGCTCTCACCGTTTGCCGCCGCTTTTACTCACCCGGCAAGAGTTTTGAGAATGGTCAAACTTCTTGCCGGGCGCGTATGGCCGGCAAAGTCCCCGGCAACGTGTTCAACTGACGGGAAACGGCCCACCGTGTGACATCACCGTGTGCCACCGTCTGCACCAATTTGTCACACGGTAATGGGCCGGCCAGCTCACACGGATACATGTGATTACAAATGTATTTTACAGACATTCCCGGAATGTGAGCGAAGCGGCGAGCTTGAGCGCTCAGCTTATACAGGGCAGTTTGATGACGTTATCAAGGCCGTGGTTCGGTCGGTACCCAAGCATTTCGGCCGGTGAGGACCTGGTGAGGAGGTGGTATGAGCCCGGTTCCAGGCCGATAAGGACCCGGTATAGAACAGTATGAACCCGGTGACAAATAGACTTGGAAAATGTGAAAAATCTGTTTCTGTATGGTAGAAATAATAGCCGCGTGGAAAGTGTTAAGAACCTGGCGTTGTTCGTCATAGTTATCGAGCCTGCGGGCGTTCAGTTCAAGCTCACGTTGGTCGAGTTGGAGATTAATTTCGTCGGATCCCAAATCTTAATAGATATCATAGAACAGTGGCGTACCCAGGGGGGGGGGGGGGGTCCAGGGCGGCCGGTGCCCCCTGAAATAACCCCGTCGGTAAAAACGACCCCCCTCCCCCCGCCGGTAGATTTGCGATTTTGACCATGCGATTTTTTTCGACCGGTTATGCGGACAACTTAATCGCTACATTGTATGTTGTGTGTATCATAAAGCTAAAGTGCAAACTTGGAAAACTTGGGAATTTTAAACATAAGTTTGCACTTGATTTGATTCTATACAAAGAACATCTCTCTCGAACATCAATAAATTGTTGAACATTCGAAAAAATGGGTCTGTTTCGTTTCGCTGTAGACTATATAGTTCTTCTGACAGTATTTCAAAATTGTCTTATTGGGTGACACTGGTACTGGTAATTCGACATTAGCATAGCTAGTCAGTGGTTCAAAGTAAGTCTTATCGGGCAACACTGGTGCTGGTAAAACGACATTCGTATTACCATATTACTATGACTATGAGCCACACTAAAGGTAGACCGTATGCGAACTAATTAAACGTAACCAACATTTTTGGATAGGCTAGTTAAAATGCGTAATAATAACATCGTAGCTCGGGCATAGTTCACAGAAAGCTCGCTGAACGCTATACATCGACGCACGTTTTATTGTATTATACGAGGGTCATTCAATAAGTTCTACCTACTACCACACAACTTTGTTATTACATAAGTCAGTCTTATGAAATATTACAACATCGTAGCTTGGAACCACAGCTACAAATACATTATATATTGATCTGAGTAATCGTTGTACTTTTCTGGAGATACAGTGAAAACCAAAGTTCCATTTAGTGTGACGAAAACGGATGAAAAACAGCAAAATATCCCTGAAGTGTTATTCATTTGACCTATTTTTAGAGACAAAACGTACCTATTGGGCAAGTATAAACATTCTAAATATCAGATATCTCTTTTTAACAGACTATGAACAACAAAGGAGACTGATTTCTTAGGAGAAATATGACCTTTGGTTGCCAATAACCAGATCAGGACAACCATTAAGTTTACCCCTCCCCTAAATAATCCTGCAAAAGTCATATTTGATATTAATAAGAACTAAGAGATCTTCAATTTACAGGACTAAATGGAGGGATAGCAAGTCTCTCGATGAGATGATTTACTAGCATTGACTACCTGATTGTCTGTTCTGGAAGGTTGCACATAAGGTAAACTCATAAAGTGACTATTATGTTAAGATTTAACATACACGGCATCAATGTGGCTTGACTTGTTACAACGACATTTTGACTGACCAGTAGTATTCCAGTATGCCAAAGGCATAGCATTACATTCGAGTTGATATTATACTAATTGGAAGCCTACAGGGGTTAATATTGCTTACACTCTTATTTAAACATGATATTACTGTGATATATTCAGTTCAATTTTTTCTTCTTCAATTTTCGAAACCATTTGGTGTGATTTGGTGGGCACTTTGACTGATATTTTATTGAAATTTTCGTTGTTGAATGTTAATACAAATGAATATTTGGTGTGGTTAGAGGCCCATTATAATGGAAAAACCTATAGAAGAAATGCGCGCAAGCGCAAAAATTGCCATTTCTAAATGTTCCACCCAGTACGACGTTTTGAACGTCCTCCACATAATTTATAAAATTTGGTATGGTTCACTGTCCTAAAGCCATCTTGTTAAGCTTGAATAATGAAACATTGAAACTACCACGCAAAAATTGTATTTCTAACTCTTAAATGGTCCAGTATGACGTTTTTAACACCACCCACATATTATTTTGAATATTCAGTGTGGTTCGCAGTGCCGTAATTTTGATATGGGGGTGGGGGGGGGGGGGGGGGTGGGGGGCTGCAAGAATTGAAAGTCAACTGACAATATTTTTACGAGGAAACAAATGCGAGTTCACATTTATTTGTGCTATGATTGAGGTACATTTTTGCTTCAAACAAGCTTCTATCCCAAACATATTACATCTTTGGGACAACAGAATTTGTTTCCGTCCGTGTACTTTTGACCATCATAATTCCATGATTCCTTCTTGTCAATCTAACGGACTATTAGGGGTTTCTGTTCTATTTCGATCACATGCAAACTCAAAACATGGGGGGGGGGGGGGGGGGGGTTTGATATTATGCCCAGCCCACCTCAAGACATGGGGGGGGGGGGGGGGCATTTGATATTATGCCCAGCCCACCTCCAAACATGGGGGGGGGGGGACATGTCCCCCTCGTCCAACCAGGATTGACGCCCCTGATATCTAATATAACCAGATTACGGAATTCCGTTTCGCGTTTAAGCTAAAAGGCTATCCAATGTGAGCAGATTACGGAATTCCGTTTCGCGTTTCAGCTCAAAGGCTATCCAATATGGGTTGAGCCTTCTACGTCCACTCTCCCTGTCCATCAACCCACGGATTTCAACAAAATTTAACAAATTCGCGTATATCCATTCCGTGATGTCAACATTCTTACTGTGCATTTGGTCCCGGAGCATAAAAGAGGGCCAAAATCGCTTGCGTGCGATGTAATGTCGATTAATTTGTCATAAAAAATAAGGTATGCAAAACCACAACGTTACCACTAAAAATTATAAAGCTTTTTGGAATTGTCGTCTGCAGACGCCTGCAGCGTGGATAGTGTATGAGGACTAATCGCCATAAATTTTGTTTTCCGTCCACCCGTCTTCATCACGGGTCCCGGAGTGTTGAACGTTTTCATTTCCATAGCTCACATAAGCAATGTTATCAGCCCATCCTTCAACGTTGTCAATGTCACCCATATCTCTTCGGGTTTCTCGGTTTGTTTCGGATTGCGTTGGCTCTGGATTTCCCCTGGTGACGTCAGCATATGCATATGTATTGTCTTGGGGTCCGCCATTTTGAATATCGGGATAGCCATTATTGATAGTCTGGAACGCAGCATTTGAGTGTGGCGTGGTATTATCAGTATTCTGAGGTGGAATTGTCCCGGAAATTGTATTTCTTTTCCGACTGAAGTGTAAAAGAATAATCGATAAACATAGTTTGATCGAATTTATATTACACCGTATAAATATAAATTATGATAACTTAGACCTATACTGGAACATAATTGAACATGTTGAATTTTTAAAGAAAACCATAATGCCCTCAGCTTATTTCTTATAATACTTGCAATGATAGCCTTATTTAGATAGCAAGACTTAAAATACTTGAAAAGAATACGTCTTCAGACTAGTTGTTCAAACAGTTGTCTACATTAATTTCCGGATAATTATTTACCTCACTTATCATTTTGCAGGACTGTTTGGTTGAATTTTTCAAAGTAAATGATGCAATGCAAACGGAATTAAAAAATTCAATTTTAACAACAATACTTACATATATATTACAATAAATAGTATAGCTGCGACGACTATTATCAAGACGACCACCACGCCAATGACACTTTCAAGGACCACATCTGTAGAGCAATAATAGACCATTGAAGTGCTGCAATCGATTGTCTCCAAGTGAAAGATATGATTTAATTTAGTTGTCATACTTAATTACGTACGCACAACAACTATACACCTAACACAAAAAGTCCCTGACCGGGTGCTTTGATGCTGGCTAATCAGAAATCAGAAATAGGTACCAACAATCTCGAGATATAAAGTTAATGATCAAATTTCGTCTCCGAAGTTTGATACCTCATTCATAAAAATCGAATGGATAATTTTGAAGTTATGATCGTTTCAATGACCGCGACTAACGACAAAAAGTTGTACTCGAATTCCTATGGGATACCATTTGTATTGTTCACTGTGTGTTATGTGAACCAGTCACGTATCTGGATCAATGGGTAACCGGTATTGAAAGGGAGTCTGTACACACTCACACATTTTCACTGCGTAATCACACACTAAAGCAATGATATCCCATAGAAACCCAATTTCAGTGCAACAATTTTGTTGGTAGTTATGGTCATTGAAACAATCATAACTTCAAAACTATTCATTTTTGTGAATGAGGTACCAAACTACGGAGAAGATGTGCTAATTAAATGTACATCTCAGATTTTTCTTACCGATTATTAATTGTAGATTAGCCAACATCAAAGCACCTGGTCAAGGACTTTTTGTGTTAGGTGTAAGTACATTTTGTACTATCCAATGAGGACTGGTACAATGAGATAGGTTTCGACTATAGAGGGTGCTACATACAATTTTGAAATCCTGTTGAATGTTATCGGGTTCTTAAGAATTGGAATCATAGGTTAATGGGTTTGATACTTGTGTGCGAAACTAACTTTCCTTACCACCGAAGCCCAAACATCACTTTCAGAAAATGTCCTGTAGCTCTCTGATTCACCATAATTTAGATAAAGTACTCAACAAAAGAAAGTCATACACTTTGTTTAGGTCCTTTAGAGTAACTTCCGATTACTTTTTGACCAAACAGAATAGATAGAAATCATTGGATGAATCTTTCCGGCACAATTTGATACCAAAGTTGCATTCTAACAACAAAGATAAACCATGATTAGCACCATTTAAAGAAAATTAGTCACTTTTCAAAAGTCACATTTTCAATACACTACGCGAGAAGAAAAGACCACATGTTGCCTGTTCATAATCAAATAGCCCGCTCACTCAGGCACGACCCAATGCAGTTGCACTGTGTGATCAAAATCCATTTCATTCCCAGCCATTCAAAGTGCCACGCACAGCATTTTCTCGCGGCTTGCGTGCGGTGACAATGTGACTTTTGAAAAGTGATCAATTTTCTTTAAATGGTGCTAATCATGGTTTATCTTTGTTGCTATGTGGCAACTTTGGTATCAAATTGTGCCGGAAAGATTCATCTAAATGTCTATCTAGTCTGTTTGGTCAAAACATAATTGGAAATTAATCTAAAGGACCTAAATAAAGTGTATGACTTTCTTTTGTTGAGCACTTTATTTACGTCCTCATAACTCTGCTGGTATATATAACTACCCGTTGATGTTTATAACCATTAACCATCGTTTTCTCTAATCTGAACTAGTGAGTTGTAAATTGAAATTTCACTCGTTTACAAGGTCCGATGTGAATGGAATAATATAGACAAGACGATTCCTTTTGATTGGTTTATGTATCCATTTCAATCATCGACGCTAATATTGGAGTAAACGGGACATTAGTGGTAGGATTTATTGGTGTACCAGTCGTAAGTTGTTATAACAACGTTAATCTATTTACAGACTAGAATACAAATTGTATATAACTTCAAGTGCGTTTCATTTTGTTCGACTATTTACCTGGATCTGTGACTTACTATTCATTACGCCTTCGATAGCTCCTCTGGATTCTTGTATAAAAGAAAGTGAGAAATCATTTTTAAGAATGGTTTCATCATACAAAATACAATGTATGATTTTTAAAATATCACCTGATGATGTTTGAAATGCCCTAGCCGCCGTCACCAGGTAATTTAACATATTCTCTCTGATTTGGTCACAATCGCATAGGGCCTATTTATAAACCAAAGAACAAATAAACATGGACATCGAATGTATATTTATGCCTGGTTTCGATTATTTAGATACGCCGCATTAATATTGAAATAATATCGAAACGAAAATGAGTAGTGTTGAAATATAGAGCACAATTGCCGTATGTATAAAGCCAGACTGCCGATTTCAGGCGCACTTATCAAATTCAAAAATACAAATGCAACTTTGAACTCAGTTTTGCCGAACCATGATAACTGACAATTTTGGACACACTAATATAACAAATGGAGAGATTTGGGTGAACTTCATAGGCACGATGACAGGGGTCGCATTCTGACGCGTCTGCGCGTCCTACCTAGACCTCTCACTTTCTAATAGTGACGCGTCAGGTTTCAAATGGGAAAGACTTGCGGGTCCCGATCAAAATTGAAGGGACCCCTTAAATTTGACGATGTATGGAAATGGAAACCTTGAGAAATTCTGTAAATTACATATCCATCCTTTGCTCACAATATAAATTCATTAAAACTGTCCGTAAAAAAGTAAAATTTTCAAAAACCCAAACTTCAGGACCCCTCAATTTCTTGGGGGACCCCTTACATTTGTTTTTTGAAGTCCTACGGGGTCCTGAAAAATGTCATGGGACCTCTCACATTTTTGATCCAGTGCTATCCCTGCACGATGACAAGATTTGGCCGCATTACGTTACCAAATTTAGATTAAAAGTGTAGGATTTACGTTAAATGGTCAAAATTCGGCCGGTCGGATGTTGGCTAAATGTCTATGAGTTGGATTAGGACACAATTGCCGAAAATTAAAATAGTTGATAACTTCGGGCGAAAAATTCTGAACGTTGACATCATTTTACGAATACATTTGGACAAACCATTTAAAATTGTTTGCTATAACAGTTGTTGACTTCAAGCGACAATGTTTGAGTTGACTGGATGAGAACTCACACTATGCCTACGGTGTGTGACGTGATGCCTAATTTTGGTCATACCGATTCACCAGATTCGGGTAACACTGTAATCATTGTAATTGTGTGTACAATTCAGATGGGATTTGTTCAAGTTTGGTAAAATATCCGAAACGAGTATTGCCCGAATAAATACAATTTTTGTCGCAATTATTAGAAATGGATTTAATTTAACGATATTTTTACATAGGCCTAATTAGTATCATACTTAATTGTTTAACATACCTTTGCAGACGATAAAGATTTGATTGCCTTCTCCACATTCAGATTCATTCGGCGGGTCCGGGAAACACGAAAACAAATTATCTTCATCTATCGTATCAGATGAATGGAAAAAAGAAATAATAACGTCTCTTTGAAAATATGAGAGCGGGATATCAAACACTTTAAAAGGAGTTGTTAGTGTTTCATGATAAATCCATTTATATACAAGCTATACAAGCGAATCTATGTGGTCGAGATGGACCGAAAGTGACTGTCAAGAAAATTAAAACTCCTAGTTTTTTCAGGAGGGTTCATGGGAACTACCGTCAGCAAAGTTCCAAAGGTCCAAAGCTAATGATGTCTAGCTCGAATTGACACGATGTGCTTTGATATGAAACTCAAATCCACATGGTTTCCCGCTCATTTTTCAGAGGAGATGTTAATATTTGGAAAATATAATATAAACGTCAATCAAGTTTGTTATTACGATTATTATCATACCTCCATTACATCGAAAATCATCAAATGATAAACTTCTGCTGGTATTGGACGTTAACGGTGACGTTTTAACAGCACCTAGTGAATAACCAAGTTGGTGACAGGCCACGTTGGCATTATGAATGTTCCAGTCATGTATATCCAATATGCGTGTGCCGCGATAGCAAACGTCATACCATTTATCACGATATATGGCTTCTAACTTTCCAGAATGATTCTTTGAAGAAGAGTCCAATGGATTTAGCCGGATCATGGTGTCTTTGAGGTCTTCAAAAATATACAGGTTTTTACAATTTCAATTATACATAAAAACAATCTTGATACATTTGTTGTTTAACAGCCTTTTGATTGCATTGCATTGCATTGTACATCGCATCAAATCGTCGCAACGGAATGGATTACCAGTGGCGGCACTACGTGGGGGCCGGGGCTTTTGAACTTCCCCCTACTTCCCTCAGCTCAAGCAGACCCCATTTTCACCCAAAACAATCGAAAATGTTGAGTTTTAATGTCAACATTACTTAAAATTTGCTTTAAATTTGTCTTAAAATTTCAAAACAAATTAAGCTAATTTTCAGACAAAAGCCAAGATGTTCGCGGTCTTCAAGCGCATTTTTGTTTTTGTCTCCCCACCCCAGATTATTTCTCCCCCCCCCCCCCCCACGTTTGCTGGTGCCGCCCCAATCTGTATTGCAAAATTGCATTGAAATACCAGAATGAAATAAACATATATGGATTAACACAAATCAAGTACAGGCAATCACATGTAATGTTGTGGTCCTTGGAAATACATAGGCTGTTGGAAAAAGTTCTTATATCATGTATATGAAGGACTAAAATCATGAAAGTCAAAGGTATAGGAACAAGCCTTTGCTAGTCACAATACGGCTTAATGTTGGGCTATATCCTCCTGGCTATAAAGGAAAATTTTGCAAAAGCACGATAATTTGTCATAACTTCAATTTGAACACGAAGTCGATACGATAATACGAAGCTAATAGGGTCGATTGCGATTCTGATTAAACTTACTGTAACATTCGACGAACGCCTGAGCTTGGTAAAAATGATCCCACCATTTATAAAATGGTTCTTTTGTGCTGCAACCAAGCCATTCCTTATCATCGTAAGAACAATCGTTAAGTGTGTGAGATGTATCTGTGGGAGTAAATTAAAACAATAATTGAACGTTTGCGCTCCTCTGCCAGTTGCCTCAGTAACGGTTGCCAGTTTGATTCCTGGTGGGTGTTTTTTTTCAGCCAATGAGCACTGGCCCACTCTGATTGGGTAAGATAAATGATTGGCCATTAATAACCCAGAGAACTAAATAAACATTGCTCTTAGCACTTAGTATTGGTTCTGTTCATTTTGAAACATTTATTATACAAATTGGTCATAGCAGCTTACAAATTAGTCTTAAATAATATTGACGCACATTGGTCAACTTCAATTTAGTCTTAGTTACATTCATTTTAGTCTTAGTAATCTTCGCTTTTAGTTTGGTCATATTTCACTTTAACCGTTTTATAACTTTTATTCGTCACAGTAGTTTGATTTGGTCCAACAAAACATTCATTCGACAAATATGAAAAGCAAATTGGTCTTTTGCCAAACAAGTTAGCTCTTTTTTCAATGTATTTCGTCAATGTATAACATTTTAGGCCAAGAGAAGTATTGAATTTTACATAAAAGGCCTATTAGATTTTTATATATACACATGGAAAAAACTATCGCACCACTTTTTTGTTGTTGAAAAGTGCAAATGTGGCCTCGAATTTTGCCACCATGGTGTGATATTAAGGATCATTTGTTTGCGTAAGGTGTCCAACAAAATGTTATGCAATAAAAGGGCCACATTTTAGTTTGTGACGTAATCGATGTGATATTTTTCAAGGCCAAGGGGAAAATGCATGCTTTTGTCCAAAAACATGCATGAAACAAGTTTGGGTATAACTCGATATTGAATAGACTTTAAAAACTTAAAGTAGTCATTATATTAGTTCTGTATTTGGCGCAAAAAATGTTTCATTTAGACGTTATAGGCTACAATGCAGTGAATTAGTCCAAACATGCCATTTTTTTGTTGCTCATAAATTCAGCATATACGATGAGGTCACCGTTGATTTTTTTAAATTTATTTGACCTAGGTCAACACTTCCGCAATATTGCTTTTGTCATTTGAACTTATTTAAAATTTGACCTATTTTGACCTTTGACCCCATAACCGTTGGGCGTACGAAAAAGGGAGTTGTTTTCATGTTTGAGGACAATCGGGCAACTTTTTGAAATTTGACCCCAGATGACCTTTGACCTTGGAAGACTTGAATGTGTTACCAAGGATTACAACTATAGAGGTTAATCATTGGGCCTCTCAATATCGCGTTTTACCCAAACTTGTTTTATGCATTTCCCTTTGGCCTTGAAAAACATTACATCGATTACATCACAAACTAAAATGTGGCCCTTTTATTGCATAACATTTTGTTGGACAGCTTACGCAAACAAATGATCCATACCATGGTGGCAAAATTCGAGGCCACATTTGCACTTTTCAACAAGTGATGCGATACATTTTTCCATGTGTATACATGAAGATGAAATGTTATTATTGTTTCCATTTTTTTTAAAACAAATTTATGTCATTATTATACATATAATAAATGTTTCAACAACAGGCCAATATGAGTAAAGTTTGTAGGCCAGCATAATTAGTTTTGGTTTAGACCAAATTTGATTTAGGTATAGAGTGTACCTATGAATATATTTTCCCATCGCAATGCCCAGTTGCTGCATTAGTTTGTCATACATTTTAGTAAATGTCTTAATTTTCATGACAATTTTAATAAGACAGTGTTTAGAAAATGGATTTTTAGGGTGCATTTGAGGATTTTTGTGTGAAAAAGTGACCCATGCATTCAATACCAACTTTTTCAATGTAAAAGGGGTGGGTCATTGATATACTAAATTGCTGATTTGGCTATAATCATGTTTGCGGCACATACATGTATGTACACACTTCTGTATTGAGTGACCCAGAGTTAGATTTGTATGATATCACTGA
The DNA here is from genome assembly GCA_035610835.1 of Ophiura sarsii. NCBI lineage: Eukaryota > Metazoa > Echinodermata > Ophiuroidea > Amphilepidida > Ophiuridae > Ophiura > Ophiura sarsii. The sequence goes on from CM069443.1 coordinate 78,951,110, forward strand.
TAATATATTGAATATAATATATACTTCTCAAAATTAGGAAATATAACTGCATGCTCAAAATAAGTAAAGCAGAACCCTAATACAAGGATTCAAATTTACCCGAGGATGAATTTAAAATAAGACCAAATTGATTTTTAAGAAGCAGAGGCCTTGGTGCAGATGCGACTAAATTCAATGATAGGCCTACATGACGATTTATAGTGCTCAATCAGCCAACTACTTTTGCAATATGTTTAAAGTGAATAAATCAAAGACTAAATTGAAGTTGAGAAATGCATGATAAAAATGTTTGAGACTAATTTGTAAGCTGTTGCGACTAATTTGTAAAAAATGTTTTATAATGAACGGGAAAACCTATAGTATGCTGCTATTGGACGACATCTTTCCATTGTCCCTTAAATCATTTGCTTTTCGACGCTCTTCTCATTTTTCTCGTGATGTGACCAAATTAGCTTAACTGTCAGTTCCTTATGGTATCTCGCAGGACTATCTTAGGGAAAGATAAATAATTGAACTTACACACTTACAGTTTGAGCACACAAATCCTTCAAATGTATAGTGCGATTTAATGCCTGTTCGAGATCCATTCCAACCAGCTTGAAAACCCAACTGTCTGCAGGCCACTGTGGCTGCGGCACGGTTCCAGGAGGAATGGTCAGCATCATTAGACCCATTATAGCAAATATCATACCAATCGGGTTTGATCTGGATTTGTACTTTCCCTTTGTTATGAATACTGGGGTCCGATACTAGTCGAATTCCAGTTATTTCGTCTGCATGAAAATTTAAGGTTAAAGTTCTTTAAGTCATTCGAAACAGTTTTACCCGCGTACCTGACAGGCTGCATCATGATGCATTCCAGTCTATTATAGCAAACTTAGCTTCAAACTATTGCTGAACACTCGGTATGAGCCTGGTTCTTTTAGGCACTTACATTCGCGTTATGACTGCCAACATGTTGTATAAGACCTCCTGATCCTGTTATTTAGTAATCTTCTTTACATGTGTAGTGATAAGGGTGTTGAAATTGAAGCGCTGAATATGAAATAGTCATGCTTCAACTTTTGATTAACATGCACGTCTAAATGGCGGTCATGCATTCAATGTCATTTGTGCACGTAGTAGGCTTGCAGCAACCTACTTTAAGAACTCTTTTCAGAGCCACCATGTCTGCTTAGTGGACAAGGGGCAGTTCACGTGAACGGCTCTTTCCGGAGACACCAGTCTTTCTCAAATAGGAAAGGGGCACCTACTTTTTCTAAAGCTCTTTTCACCGCTACCATTTTCGCAAGTAGGAAAGGGGCACCTACACTGCCAAAACACCGGTGTTAAAAATAACACTGTTGGTGTTGTGAGAGTTCCACACCAACACCGGTGTACCGGTGTTACATTCTTGGTGTTATATCAACACCATGTAGTGTCATTTTAACACTGCAATTGTGACGAATAACACTGTAAGTGTTAATGTAACACCAAGATATTGTTGAATTAACACTAATTGGTGTGGACCTCTCAGAACACCGAACAGTGTTATTTTTAACACCGGTTATTTTGCAGTGTACTCTCAACTCATCGAGCAGGGACCAGTGATAATAGTAATATACATGTAAAGTGAAGTTGGCAATCTCTATGTTGTGCTTATAATAAATTGGCCCTGTAGGGGTCAGAGCTATTTCTGTCGAAAGCTTGACAGTTTTAAACGTGTCCCGCGAAACCAAAACTCTTAACCTATAGATGTTATTAAATAAATCAACAACACCGCATTGTCATTCAAACTGCTCACTGTGACAGACAGTCATTAAAATATCAACTATTAATATGATACTTCCGAATAATTACTAACCTTTGGCAACAGAAGTTTGATGAAATCCATATAATATCAATAAAAAGTAGACACCAACCGAGGCATAAATTCGTTCCATGATAAAGTCACTGTCATAATCAACGCCAATGCTTTCGTCTAAACGATTTCAAAACAACTTGTCCCCTACATTATTAGGCTCTCGATAAATCGTGCACACAGAAAATGGGCACTTTTTGTTTGCGAAGTTCCTTATTCTCCTGATTTATGGACTATTCCAATTTATGAACGCGTTATTATAGCCTGTGTAAATTGATGAATGAAACAGTTTAATGAAATCCGCGTACGGGTACATTGTACGATGACTGATTTCTAGTGGGAAGTTGTGTCCTTGTTTGGACAATACTCCAACGCAATGACCTTGCCTGTTCTTCCTTGTTCAGATTTAATGAGCCATGGTTTTAACACAAACACGGCTTGGTGTACGTCGGTATACAATATTATTTATTATTCCTCGAATATTTTACTGCCTTACTTCCTTTTTCTAATGATTTTCTATTTTTACTGTCAGGACTATTTCTATTTTAACAAGAAGAGTCTTAAAAAGACAAACAGCGCTCAGAAGGGGTAAATTTGAATGAAGAGGAAAATGTGATGTAAAAGTGTCGAAAGGTGTATATGCAAGAGGACATAACATGAAGAGTTGAGTGAATTGTATTTTATCATAACGAGCACTCTCAATTTGTCATCGAAATCAAGTTTCAAGTTTCAAGTTTTAAATTTAGTATAACAAAAAGTCCTAGTTCAAGTTGTACACATTATTGTTATCTTCATTACATAAACAAACGCCCGTGAAAATAGTGGGTGCATGCTGAAGGTCCACCCATACTTGGACATTTTTGTATGCGATTAAATCAAGAAAGGTGAGATTTCACATTTCCCGGATTAAATGTAGGTGTTCCGATTGCTGGCCCGATTTGCAACGTGATTTGTTCTATAATACATGAAGGGTCATCCTTAAAATAGTCATATACCCAAGTTTGAGTTGCATTTTAACTCCAATGGTTCTTATTTTAGAAGGACAAGGTGACATGAATTGTCCACCGAGTAGTACACAAACTGGCCAGGTGGTTAACCACCATTACCAAATTCACTGCATGTAGGCCTATAACGCATAAATGGAACATATCTTGCGCCAAATATTTTACAGAAATAATGAGAAAAATATGAGGTTTCTTCTGATATCAAAATATGTTGATGTGTAAAAAAGGTTATCGGAACATCCACCTTTAAGAACATCAAAGTCATGAAAAGTGTTCACTAAACTGATTCAATTTTTTGTTGCCATGCTGCTGAGATGCCAGTATGACCAAATTAGAGGACCATGAATCTGTTCAACAATTTCAATTGAAGAAGTTGATTGAAATTATTCAAATTAATTAAATTTATTTATTTATTTATTTATTCATTGATTTATTAATGTATTAATGTATCAATGTATCAATGTATCAATGTATCAATGTATCAATGTATCAATGTATCAATGTATCAATGTATCAATGTATCAATGTATCAATGTATCAATGTATCAATGTATCAATGTATCAATGTATCAATTTATTAATTTATTAATTTATTAATTTATTAATTTATTAATTTATTAATTTATTAATTTATTAATTTATTAATTTATTAATTTATTAATATATCAATTTATTAATTTATTAACTTATTAATTAATTTATTTTATTATTTTATTAATTTTATTAATTTATTAATTTTATTAATTTATTAATTTATTAATTTATTAATTTATTAATTTATTAATTTATTAATTTATTAATATATTTATTATTTATTAAGTTGATAATATGAATAAATACATAAAGTTCATGAATTTATTAATTGATATATTATTATTAATTAATTTCATTAAATGATAATTTTGTTAATTAATAAACTTAATGTGGGTATGTTTACTTCATGTCCTTCCTATTATAGATGTGTTATTATATTATATATCAAGTTTACCATAAGTTATTGTCAAATGAACACCCACAGCCACATATCGTATCAATTTGATAATATAAACACGTGCATCCCGGCCTTAACCGTAAACACATTTGATACCTTAACGGAATAAAGCGTATAGTGTACCTGATGAGACTGATAATTCATGTATGCAGTGTTTGCCCAAATGTTGTTTACGTTTACTAAATTCGCATCCCGGCCTATGCTTTAGCCGATGTGATGTTTTCGCAGCCTGTATCCAAGATGAAAGCATACATGATGTTTGATTTAATTCCGTTGTAGAAAGTCGCTGACAATGGCTGAATTTGACTTTCTACCGAATAGTTTGTGCAGTCATGACGAAGAGTATAACTTGCACAATAATGTTGGTGATTCAATTATATCCGGTGATTCCTAATTAGGAATCACCATGAGAAATGCATTAAAATAAGTACCAACATGCCTATTATTGGTACAATAATCCTTGAGATAGACCTTGAAAACTTGGAGAGGTTTCTGAAAAATCTGTTCTGGATATGGTAAAATAATAATGTGGACAGTGTTAATCACAAAAAACAAGTGACCTGTCAAGAAATTACTACTTTGTTATTGATTATAGGTCAATAAATGCGTATTTGTTGTTTCGAGAGAAATTAGACAAATCAATGCACGCGCGCTGATGTGGATGTGTGAATAATGGCATGACCCCGAAGGGTGTGTGCTATTGTGAGCATATCAACATTTGCGCAAGTGCATTGATTTTTCTAATTTTTCGAGAAACAAAACATACGCATGTATTGACAAGAAAACAATGGAGTCTCAGTGACTGCAATATTTGCCAATAAAAGCTTCAGAAAATGGTCTATTTGGGCATCTCAAAAACTGATAATCGTGTTAAAAATCATGTAGAAGTTTAGAGGAGGGTCAATAACATCTGCAGAACGGAGATGTATAGTATTAAACACGTTTTGTGACCAAATTTATGTCGTAAAATGTTGTAAAAATTAACGTTTTGAAAAATCTGTGGTCTTCGAAATTAGAGGAATCCTAACTCATTCTAAACCTCACCAACTCATGACTTTAGGCAACAGAGTGTGTGTTTTTTCTCTCGTTGCGTAATCAATTACTGTCTGTTGACGATAGCAATATCTCACTGCAGTACGCATTAACTGCTGAAGATATCAACGTCATTATATTAATCAACCGAAACGCTCGTTAATCTCGACAATTCCACTTTATTAGATATATTGTGTCCTTCAAAAGGTACGTCATTATAACGTCGATTTTCCTGTTTCTGGATAAACAGCAAGGATTCGTAAGGGAATCGTATCTCGAAGATAGCAATTATTTTAATTGTTTTAAACAGCTGTTAGTCAGATACTTCCTATCATGTTAATTGCATTTCGCATTCCGCGGAAGTTTGACTCGGTTTTAGTTCTCAGAGTGCGCGGTTCGACGAAATGATATTGGGTTTTTTTTACATATTATTACTATTTGGAAATCAAATCATTGCAATATAATTTGCCGAGACTTGGCGCTAATATTTCATTAAGCATCTCTTGGTTTTACACGCATATTCCGCAATGCCTTTTCCTTGGACAGATTGTTCAGTTCCAAATAGTCCAGTTTCATATCAAACTTCAGAAAAAGTGTACTTTAGGTCCAAGATACCATGATACTGGTACGTATACCAGTATCGTTCAATACTGGAACATAAAAGGTTGCCAGTATCGGTCGATACTAGTACGATTTTACTGTTCTAGTATCGACCGCTACCAAATTATGCTCCAGTATGGAGCAATACTGAAACATTTTTATGTTCCAGTATCGGGCGATACTGGTACACGTGATACCAGTGATATTTGTCCCAGTATTGAACGATACAAGCACATAATTATGTTTCATCCGCCCAATAATGGAACATTTTATTATACCAGTATCGGACGATACTAGTACAGTTCAGAATCTGGGACCTAAAGTACACTTTTCCCCAAACTTCAACTACATTTACAATTGGACTGCACATTCATGACATTACATGTAGGTATATGCTAGATGGTTATTTTTGACACGGATAAATACGAGCCCAATAATGTCCGCTTATTTGGCACTGAATAAACCCGAGACATAATGTGTGTTTGTCTCCGGAATAAACTACCGCATAGAAACGTAATAATAAGCATTCAAAATCTGAAATAAAATCCAAAACCATTTTTTAACTTTATCCTAGTTTGCAGGATTGTGATTTAATGCACACACAAGATAGTTTGGCCTACTTCATGCTCCTGGAGCAGATTACGGAATTCCGTTGCGTTTAACATGTTTAAGCTAGTGGGCTATCCAATATGGATTACGGAATTCCGTTTCGCGTTCAAGCTAGTAGGCTATCCAATGTGAGCAGATTACGGAATTCCGTTTCGCGTTTATATATACTTTAAGGCTATCAAATAATTATGAGCAGCTTACGGAATTCCGTTTCGCGTTTAAGCTAGTAGTAGGCTATCCAATATGAGCAGATAACGGAATTTCATTTCGCGTTTAGGCTATCCAATATGAGTTGAGCTTTCTATGTCCAGCCTCTCCGTCGACCAACCCCTGGATTTCTTTAATTTAACAAATTCGCGTATATCCATTCCGGGTTGTCAACATTCTTACCATAAAGCTGCTCTGACAGAGGCCCAGAATTTCTTAAGGTATGCAACGAACGTTAGCACTAAGATCCATAGAGCATAATATTTCCTTGGCATTCCGTGTGTTCTTAAAGTAGTCATTTCGACTTTATCATGTTTTAATACAAAGTCCTTAAAAGTAAAGACGGGCCGCCATTTTTTAAAACTATGGCGGCAATAAAGATGGAACAAATTTGAATCCTTCCGTCTTCACCATCCCGGTCCCTGCGATTGAAGTTTGCGATCTTGGCAAGGGGAAGGGACCTAGTCCAACTTGTTGGGATTAGGATTAAGGGACTAATCGCCATAAATTTTGTTTTCCGTCCACCCGTCTCCATCACGGGTCCCCGAGTGTTGAACGTTTTCATTTCCATAGCTCACATAAGCAATGTTATCAGCCCATCCTTCAACGTTGTCAGCTACATCTCTTGGGTTTTCTTGGTTAGTTTCGGATTGCGTTGGCTCTGGATTTCCCCTAGTGACGTCAGCATATGCATAGGTATTGTCTCGGGGTCCGTCATTTTGAATATCGGCATAGCCATTATCGACATTCTGGAACGCATCATTTGAGTGTAGCGTAGTATTTTCAGGTGGTGGAATTGTATTTCTTTTCCGCCTGAAGTGTAAAAGAATCATCAATTAATTATATTGTGACCTAATTTATATATTGACATAAATTATGGTTGCCAAGGCCTAAACTGGACTCAAATGGAACATGTTGATGAAAGACATTTTGAAAGAAAAAACATATGCCATCAGCAAATTTCTTATATAAAGAGCTCAACAAAATAAATTCATACACTTTGTTTATGTGCTATAAAGTAACTTCCGATTATTTTGTTACCAAACAGGTTAGATAAACATGAGGATGCATCTATTTTTGCACAATTTGATACCAAACAACAAGATAAGCCATGATTAGCACCATTTAATGAAAATCCGCGCCGTTTCCAATACACATTTTCAACATTCTACGCCAGGGAGAAAAGATCAAATGTTAGGCCTACAGAGCACATATCCCGTATTTGTTCAGTATTATTCACTGCGCATTTCCCCTCAGAGCGCGGGAAAATTCAAATTCAAACTATAATGCATGGGTGAAGGATATGAATGGAATCGCAGTGTATAGCACGATTGCACTGTGTGATCGACATCCCCCGCGCGCGGTCATTCAGGCCATGCAACGGTGCCACACACAATTTTCTCTACGCGTAGTGTGTTGAAAATGCGAATTTGGAAATATCATGGATTATCATTTTAAATTATGGCTTATCTATCTTCATTGTTGGTGGCAAATTTGGTACCAAATTGTGCCAAAATAGTCATCCAAATGGCTATTTAGCTATCTAACAATTAATCGAAAGTATCTCTATAGGACATAAATACAATGTATGACGTTTATTTTTGCTGAGGTATTTACTAGCAATGATAGCTTATGGCATGGCTTGAAATACTTGAAAAGCATTTCTTCAAACTAGATGTTCAAACAGTTGTTTATATTAATTTCCGGATTTTTTGTACTTCACATTTCGCAGGGCTTAAAATTCAATTCTAAAACCAGTACTTACAAATATTGCACAATAAATAGTATAGCTACGATGACTATTACCAGGACGACGACCACGCCAATGACACTTCCAATGATCACACCTGCAAAGCAATAACAGAACACTGAAGTGCTGCAACCGATTGACTCCAAGTGAAAGATTTGAACCCGTGTCCTTTGCCGTAATGACATGGAGAAGTGGGGTATACTTAACATTTATAAGGATCTGCTACCAACCTGATAATCATACACTGCAAAAAGGTTGCTTAAATATTTACTCAACATTTTACACAACGTTGTTCAAGTATGCAACCGCTCAACTGTTGAGTACAATTTGCCCAACACCTGGATAACATGTTTTCACCAACAGTTGAACAATTCTAGTTACTCAAAAGTTGGGCAATTATATTCACTCAACAGTTATTCAAGTACGCAACAGCTCAACTGTTGAGCACTTTTTTAACCATTTGTTGAGTGTTTTATTGTTTATTGGTTGTGGGCTTTTATATAGTGATTTGTTGGGTATTTTAAACCTATACGAACATGACGAAATAAGCTTATTACATGGACGACCACAGAGATTTATACCGATCTATCACATCATCTTCTTGACAGACCAAGCTTCAAACATTCAAAACCGGACTCACAAAATGCCGGTCAGATGTCACAAACTCTGATGTTGATGCGGATTCACCGTTTTATATACCAGATTATAATTTATCCAGGTCCAGAGATCTCAGCTCGTGCAAACAGTTGCTCGTGCACAAGACGCCATAATGATTGAATGACGCAATCACGAAATTGGCTTTTTTGGACAACAATTGCCTAAAATCCACATGTGCGTAACTTGCAGCAACTGTTGCGTGATTTTCCTCAATGCTCATGCAACAGTTGCCAAAGTGGAATATTTTTACACCACATATTTTAGCAACAGAAACAGTTTCCACCAACATTTTAAGGACATTGTTTTATACATATTGAATGAATTTTAATCTACACGTTAACCAACGGATGATATAAGTACTTTTAGCAACGTACTTTAAGCAACCTTTTTGCAGTGTAACATTAGCCTCAATAGGCCTTGTTGAATGGAGTTTAGTTGCCATTCCTAACTAAGTACGCATAACCACTATAAGTACATTCTGTACTATCCAATGAGGACTGGTACGAGGGTGACCAGGACGACGTCTCGACTATAGAGGATGCTACATACTATTTTGAAATTCTCATCCAGTCTGTTCTCATCTGGAAATCCTGTTGAATGTTATAATAATTCTTAAGAATGTCTGTCTTAATTAGAATCATAGGTCGATGGTACCGGGTTTGATATCTGTTTGTTACATAACTTGGTTCAAAAGCCGATTTTCTACCACCGAAGCCCAAACAAAACCTTCAGAAAATGTCTGTAGCTCTCTGATTCACCATAATTCAGATATTGACGTCATCATAACTCTGCTGGTGGTATATATAATTACCTGGTGACTTTTATAACCAATCGCTTTCATCTGAACCAGTCAGTTGTAAATTGAAATGCACTCATTTTGTAGCACTTTTCACGCGGCTATTGGTTTTACCATATACAAAACAGATGTTTCAGAAAGCTTTCCCAACTGCCAATGTTGTGCTTATTTCAATGAATTTCAGATATGATAATGAAATTCAATAAATTTGGTATTTTTGAAACATTTGTGAACTTTTGGAATGTCGTCTGCAGACGCCTGCCGCGTGGAAAGTGGCAATACAAGGTCCGTTGTGAATAATAATTATAGGCAAGCCTTTTTTTGTTTGAGGTATGTATCCACCATTTAAATCTTCGACGCTAACATTGGAGTAACAGGACATTTGTGGTTGGATGTATTGGTGTATACCAGTCGTAAGTTGTGATAACGTTAATATATTTACCGACTAGAATAAAAATTGTATATATACATGTATAACTTCAAGTGCGTTTCATTTTAAATTGTTGAATTATTTACCCGGTTCTGTGACTTGACTATTCATAGTGCCTTCGACAAAGTCATCCTGCAGGATAGGCCCACTGGATTCTTGTATTAAGAATGGTTTCATACAAAATACGACATTCATAAAATATTACCTGATGATCCCTGCTGGTGATGTTAGAAATGCCCTAGCCGTCACGTAATCCAACATTCTTTCTGGTATTTGATTTTAACACTTTCCACGTGGCTATAGAATTAGTTTTAGCATATATAAAGTGCTCAACAAAAGAAAGTCATACACTTTATTTAGGTCCTTTATAGTAACTTCCGATTATTTTTTGACCAAGCAGACTAGATAAACATTTGGATGAATCTTTCCGACACAAATTGATACCAAAGTTGCCACCTAACAACAAAGATAAACCATGATTAGCACCATTTAAAGAAAATTAGTCACTTTTCAAAAGTCACATTTTCAATACACTACCCGGGAAGAAAAGAGCACATGTTTCCTGTTCATAATCAAATAGCCCGCTCGCTTAGGCACGACCCAACGCAGCACTGTGTGATCAATATTCATTTCATTTCCGGCCATTCAAAGTGCCACGCACAGCATTTACTCGCTAATTGCGTGCGTTGAAAATGTGACTTTTGAAAAGTGACCAATTTTCTTTAAATGGTGCTAATCATGGTTTATCTTTGTTGTTAGGTGGCAACTTTGATATCAAATTGTGCCGGAAAGATTCATCCAAATGTCTATCTAGTGTATTTGAGCAAAACATAATCGGAAGTTACTTTAAAAGACCCAAACAAAGTGTATGACTTTCTTTTGTTGAGCACTTTATGTACAAAGAAAGAATTACTGAACCAATACTAGGCATGTCTGTACTTATTTTAATGCATTTCTCATGGTGATATCAAATATAATGATAAATTACAATAATCTTGACATTTTTGAAACATTTTGTGACCAAAACTGTCGAAACTTTACATATTTTGTTGCTGATATTTGAGAAAGTTGTGCCAATCAAAGTTTGCCAATCAAACTTTAATGTTATTTGAATGCCCTTATTAAAATGATTTTGAAATGATACCATGTCATTTTATAATGTACCTGTTTCAATGACATGTTCCTGTGTAGACTCATGATCCATATCAGACGTAGTTGAAAGTGTCGTCGACTCGGGTTCTGAAATAGTTACAAGGAATAATTGATTATAATTCTATTATGAACAAGAGATAGTTTCATAATAGACTCAATTGAGTGTATAATCAAAATCACTATCTGGTAATTTATGACTTGTCATTGTAAATAAATAGAAAATTAAGGGGAAAAGTATTAAAAACCAAAACCACCTGTCATTAATGTTTGAGAAGATGTTTCACTTGTACGTGTATATACGTCGCGTGTTTTGATCAGCTTGACCAGTTTTGCCATGCTTATGAATAGATTTATTGTACTCTTGTTTACTATATGTGTGTACACACATTCCTGTTTAATAATAGAAATAATGATCTTTGCAAACTGAATCCCCACGACAATGGTACTACAATGTTTGGGCTATTATTTAAAAGAAAACTATATTAATTACAAATGAATGACCTCCTTCAGCATCGATTTCAGATAGTTCTGTAGTATTTCCGGGGTTGAGAAAATATTCGTATATACGCTGCCCATAAAAGTTAATATACAGTAATCACAATATATAACTGACCAGGTAAAAAACATGGTGATAACTCTAAAAGTATAACTCCTACATAAACATATTTAATTGTAAAGGAAATTTCTCTTCTTGAATTTGAGATATTACAGGCTAAGAATGGTTGATTGTTGAGGAAGTTACGATCCCAAACGTTAGGGCAAGTCTGATTTTCATTTTAACATTTTCTTTTCAACACGGGAGAGTACGACAGGTTTTAAGCGTGTGTGCCGTATTGATCAACCGTAACAATGCCACCGGCCGACTATCCAACAACCAGGCCATCGACGGGTAAATTGGCACTACACTACCAGTAAGGGATCACGTCAACACTCGACCGCAAGGCAACCGCCGGTTACGGCCGGTTCCGCCCGGTTCTCACAAAACGTGTCGTCTGTTATAATATACACACATAATGAGGTCAAATAGTTACACTCTGGTGAACACGACCGGTTGATAGTGCCTCTTCACACGCGTGATGAGCAATAAAATCTTGAAGTAATGGGCTCTCAAGTCTCAGTTGATAACCAGTACAATACAGCTATTGATTTTCGCTGGGGTTGGCTTTTTCAATCTGTTTATAACTCAATTAACTTTTTAAAATCAATACAAAAAGTCCAAGGGTGCGCTATTATGACCGCAAAGTAACGGATTGATATTGATAGTGTAAATTGGTCCAGTTACGGCATTAAGTCAACCGGCGGTTGTTCAGTGTTGCATGCGTGAATATTCATATACCAGTAAAACAGTTCACCCGAAAGAACCGGGCGCAACCGAACGTAACCGGGGGTCAACGGGCGGTCGAGTTTTGATGTCGTCCCTAATCAATAATTTGCCGGTCTGAGTCCCCGTGTTGAAAATGAAAATGTGAAAATGAAAATCAGACTTGACAGTACATTTAGGATTGTAACTTCCTTCATGTCCTTAATAATCAGACATTCTTAGCGTATAATATCTCAAATTCAAGAAGAGAAATTTCTCAACATGTTTATAATTTAATATGTTTTTGTAGGAGTTATACTTTTAGAGTTATCAGCACATTTATTACCTGGTCAGTTACTTATTATGATGACTGTAAACAAAAATAATGTGCGATTAATGATTTTCTTTTCGAGATATCGACGATTATGTAAATTTTCTTTTCAAAAATAATAATTTTAAACGAATAACGCTCTAATGAAAAAAAATATATTTTGAATTCAAGTTTTGCCTACTTCCATCCCCCCCCCCCTCCCCCGCTCTATTCGCCGCCGCCGCGTGGAATTGACATAAATAATCAGTTCAAAAGATTTTTAATTCAAGTTCTGCTTACTTTCCCCTCCCCCTCCCCCGCTCTATTCGCCCACCCCTATATAATGCCGCGTGGAATTGACATAAATAATTAGTTCAAAAGATTTTGAATTTAAGTTCTGCATACTTCCGCACTCACCCGACCACCCCACCCCACCACCACCCCTGCAACATTCGCCGCCGCCGCTTATAGTCGCCTACAACATTAATTAAAAACATATCCCGGGCTAAAAGCCACATCTAGTTAACACTAAATGTTGTTTCAATTTTGCATCGCCTCTCTGGACACCTAAATGCAATTGCAACGTAGCCGGTTGTAGCCCAAATCTAGTATTGAAGGGACTTTTAATTATCTGAAAACGCACCAATATCATCCTTTTTTCTTTGAAAAAGGTATTGTAAAATAAGGGGTTTGACAAATCTCACCATTGTTTCTTTTATTACGCAGGAATGATGTGTATTACATACTTAGTAAATACTAGTACAATGGCGACAATAGCGTTCATTGAGGTTTTGATTTCGAATTTTATTCCTGATTTTTTTCTGACTTATTTGTTGGACTTTTTTCCTGATTTGACCTTTAAAAGTCACCAGGTAGTCGAAATATTAATAGACTATCGAGTTTACAATGAAACTATCTCTTGTTTATGATAATTTTCATCATATGAAGACTAAGATTAAGATTTTTTCTCACAACTTGTCACACTCGCATATTTACAAACCAAAGAAAATAAACATGGACATCGAATGTATGCTTCATGCCTGGTTTCGATTATTTAGATACGCCGCCGCACCGTACATGGTCCACAAATATGTAAAAGAATATTGAGGCAATAGCGAAACGAAAAAGAATATTGTTAAAACAGCGCAATTGCCATTTTTACAGCCAGATTGCCGAATTCTGATGCACTCATCACATTCAAAAATAAAATTGCACAGTTTTGCCGAACTAGAGCATAACTTGACCTCTTAACCACACAAAACAACTGATTTGGTGATGTGGGACCATCTCGGGAGGTTCACACTAATGCTACTATGTGTGATGCGATGCCTAATTTTGGACAAATCAATTCGCCAGATTTTAGAAACACTGTAATTGTGTACAATTCAGGTGGGATTTGCGAAAGTTTGGTACAATATCCAAAACGAGTATATCAGATAGGTTTACTTCAGACACAATTGCCCGAATAAGTACAATTTTCAGCGCAATTTTTTGAAAATGGATTTTATTTAACGACATTTTTAGTACATAATTAATTGTTTTAACATTACCTTTGCAGACGATAAAGACATGGTTGCCTTTTCCACATTCAGATTCATTCGGCGGGTCCGGGAAACACGAAAACAAATTATCTTCATCTATCGTATCAGAAGAAGAATGAAAAAAAATAGGAAAAAAAAAAAAATGAAAATACGAAAGCGGGAAAATCAAACACTTTAAAAAGGGGTTGTTAGTGTTTTACGATAGATCCATTTATACCAGCTATACAATCTGTGTGGTCGAGATCGACAGAAAGTGACTGTAAGGGAATTAAGACTCCTACTTTTTCAGGTGGGTTCGTGGGCAAACTACCGTCACAAAAGATATATTTAAATGTGCAAAGCTAAATAATGTTTAGCTCGAATTTACACGATGTGTTCTGATATGGAACTCAAATCACATTTTTTCCAGCGCATTTCTCGGAGGAGTTGTTGATATTTGATAATATAACGAGGCGATGACAGCTGTTAATTTTTGTTTATAATTATACGAGTATAACCATTACCTCCATTACATCGAAAGTCATCAAATGATAAATGTCTTCTCATATAGGGATTGGAGGTTAACATTGACGTTTGATCAGCACCTAGCGAATACCCTAGTTGGTAACAGGCCACGTCGGCATTATGAATGTTCCATTCATGTGCACTGCTGGTGCCATGATAGCAAACGTCATACCATTCACCACGGTACATGGCCTCTAACTTTCCAGAATGAGGCTCTGAAGTAGTGTCTAATGATTGCAGACGGATCATGGTATCCGTGAGATCTGCAAAATAAGTAAATTAATCTTAGCTATCATCTTAAGAGTTTTGTTTACAAGTTCATGAGTTTATCTTAATAAAATGGGCCCAGGTCTCACTTAAGACCTTTATCCTACTTCATGAAACTCATATATCAACCAGGGACTGTATCAGCTTAAGAAGAGGTCTCTTATACTTTTCTTAATCTCGCGTAGCAGTTATAGGCCACGGGGAAAAAACCCTGTTCTACGGCCCGGCCCCTGCCAGACTAATTATCTGCTGCAAAGGGCTCGGGAGACGCCCATAGGGTCCCCAAAATTGCGCAAGAATAATTATTGGAGGTGCCTCCTCAAACCACTTTTAAATGAACAAGGACATAATACAGAGTATAGAATGGCCCCTGCCATGCAGACAAATTATCTGATGCAAAGGGCCCGGAAGACACCCTCCAATATGGCCAAATCTGACATTGACCTAGACTAATTAGTCAAGGTACCATCCCAAGCCACTTTCAAATGAACAAGTACATCACAAGTATTAAATGGCCCCTGCCAGGCAAATTATCTGCTGCAAAGGGCCCGGCAGACGCCCCGATAGGACCCCCAAAATGTGGAAAAAATGAATCTGTAATTAATTTTTTCCATATCTTTCATGGTGTCACAATGCTGTCACAGAAATTTCTTGAGACAGTTTTTCTCAATTCTTAAAAATGTTGCTAAAATACTTTTAAATTAGGTTGCCGAGCTCAGCAGTCATGACACATTGAAAATGAGCAAACTGCCTTAATGTAAAAGAGTTGCCTGAGTATGAAGGAGAAGAGTCTCCAAAATACTTGGTTGGTTCATATGAAAGGTTAGACATGAATTACCAACTGATGTAAGTTTAAAGTTGGAGATTAAATGTTGCGAAGGTCAAAGGTCACGAAGAAAGTTAGTGATTTTTCAATATTTTCTGTCTGGAGCCTAATTAAGACGCTTGCCAACTATTGATTAAATGAGTCAGGGTTCTACATGTACTTGAAGGTAACAACATGTGACTGTACATACAGTACATATGCAATATGAAGCTTTTTTGTGACTATTTGGGCTTTAAATGGAGACCAATGAAACTGTCTCTAAATGAAACAAATAGTTCTGAATTGCAAGTGTTTGTCCAATGCACCACCCACCCACCCACCCACCCACCCACCCACCCACCCACCCACCCACCCACCCACCCACCCACCCACCCACCCACCCACCCACCCACCCACCCACCCACCCACCCACACACCCACCCACCCACCCACCCACCCACCCAAAGGTGTATTTCCAGTGATGATGGCCATTTGAAAAATGATAAAGAAACACTTGCTGTTTGATTTCCGTCTTCTCCTGAGCCAATAATTGTGTTGCATTTCCCTTTATAAACGCGGTAAACTTCGACCTCCCCCAAACAAACGCCCGACCGACCGACCCTACTTGAGAGGTCCGTTTACCCGTAACGAATCACTGTTTGTGAGTAATCATAAGATTAATCATAATTTTTGTGAAAAAGAGCCATGTCACGAAACCTTTTAAAAAATTTTTTCTCAAATTTGTCTTCAGACCGAATTCAACGGTGTTTTTTGCAATTATCTATTTTTGTTTTTTTGATTAAGAACATTCAAATATTTATAAAATTGTACATGTTTATTGTAAGACTCAAGCAAGAAGGGGGGGGGGGGGGTTCAATCGTTTTAACATTACCTCCAAACCAAATCTTGGAAAGCGTTTAGAATAATATTGTACATGTCAGCTGACACAAGGCAATGCACGGAATAACATGTATTAAAGTATAGGCTACAGAAGCTTAACAGGGGTGTTTTGGAAGTTAATATTTTCATGTTTCAAACATTTCCCCAATTTTTTATTTGCCAAGGAACATTTTAACCAATTGTTGATACCACCTTTCACAAAACCATGATCTGCTGCCTATCTCACGTATATTACGTAAGAGATTGGGGAAGTCTTTTCTTCAATCCCACATTAGATGCATTCTTATGCAAGCGTATTTATTTATAGTCGAAAGAGGTTGGAATAGACCTGAGAGGTTGCACTAATAACTGTTTCAATAGTTTATTCACAAGATTTTCGCCCATAAGGCTTCTTCAATCACTGACAGAGTGACGTAGGTCATTTTTATCATTACATTTTTCATCACTGTGAATACCGTGATCTCAGGTCAGGGCACCGGTTAGTAAATTAAATGTTACAATGGCGGGAAATTTGAAAGACAAGTTTATGGCATGCATTAAGATATATGCGTTAACAGTTTTAATATTGGCGCTTGATTTATAATGCTGATTCTTGTCAATTTTCAGTGCCCAGAGACATGATGTTTATAGCAGTGATATAACATGATAACAATGACCCACATCACTGAAAACTTAAACTAGTCAGACACAGGCTGGACTAACTTTAAACTAGTCGAGCAGGTTAGTCAAGCCTGCTGGACTAGCTTAAACTAATCAAGCAGGTTAGTCAAGCCTGCTGGAGGTTATGGCCAACTTGACTAGTCTAAGGTTAGTCCGGCTCAGCCTGACTTGCTTAATTTGTTCTGCTGGACTAGTCTGTGGCTGGACTAGCTTATTAGACAAGCTAGCTTGACTAGCTTTAGGTTAGTCAAGCTGGCTGGACTAGCTTTAGGTTAGTCAAAGCACTGAGATAAAATATCAATGTCGGCATGCAGATAAGACGTACGTCATCGCCGGTAGTCCGGTTTTGCTAGCCAATCCAGACGTAATTTGCCGTAGTTATGTCATTGTGTGGCTATATATTGTATACATCATAGTGTTTGCCAACATCTGTAGACTATTTTATGCTACATTTTGTTTGGAATGACGACGCGGAGTAGGACAAAACTAACTGTAAAGAACGACGGTAGCGAGGGCATCTCGAACGCTAACGGGCCAGCCATGGCTGACCAGTCCACTACAGCTAACACTGTAGCCAGCAGCCCCGCCAACAATACGTGTGCTATTGAACAGACAGCAGAGCAATCACCCATGGCGAAACCAAGTACTGCTACGCAACGTGAACAATTTGAGTTAGGCGGGATCTACTATATGGTTTGAGCTGGACTACCCTTACGTTAGTCGAGCAAAGCCGGACTAACCTTACGTTAGTCAAAATGGACACCATCTGATTCCTCACCACCAAAGAAATGTGTGCTAGCGCCCAACACTAG
The DNA here is from genome assembly GCA_035610835.1 of Ophiura sarsii. Classification (NCBI taxonomy): domain Eukaryota; kingdom Metazoa; phylum Echinodermata; class Ophiuroidea; order Amphilepidida; family Ophiuridae; genus Ophiura; species Ophiura sarsii. The sequence goes on from CM069443.1 coordinate 78,969,277, forward strand.
CCAGAAAAGGTATACAGTGCGCTTAATATGAAAGAAATGTGTGTTATTTGTGATTTATAGACTATAAACTTAATATTTATCCAATATGCAAATCACTGCCATAAACTGTCATGCTAAATAGAAATAACAGTGATATTCCGAGTGTTCAGAGAACTTTGGGGTGATGTCAAGTTTTAGTGAACAAGACTTTATGTGTATATTTTTATACGTACTGTAACACTCTACGAATGCCTGATCTTGATCAAAATGGGACTCTAACAAACGGACGTCGCAACCTCTCCACTCATAATCATCATAGTCACAATCATTTAGAGATCGAGCTGAATCTGTGAATGAAGAATGTTTAGATGTTTGATAACAATTAAGATTACACATTATACGTTTCTTTCACCATGTTCTCTCCGAAACGAAATATTATTATATTTCCCTTAGAAATAGTTCAGACAACCTTAAACTTTATGGCTACAGCTTATATGTGGACCGTCATGGCAAAAGGGTGCAGGTGTCTCCCAGAGAAAAAGTGGAGATTTTATTACCAGCTAAAGAAGCTTTTTGAATGCTTCATAACAACACCATTGTAGTCAAGATTGGACACAGTGTTACGATCCAAATGACCAAGGCCGAAATCACCTACTCGAATTCACTCAACACAATGGTAGTCGAATGATTTTTATTGATTTAGATGGATTTCAATGCTATCAGAGTTGATTCCGGGAGTAGATTATAAAATATCATCGTCATTAATATAATACACAAGTAACAAACAAATCTTAATAATTAATGATTATTTATAACACTCCTGTGACCTGGTGTCAAGTCGCGATGGCGCCCAGATTTCACAGTAGTATTACACTGCCGCGCAAAAGTATTTCTCCACATGGAAGCTTGCAAGTTATCATTGTGTTGTCAACAAAGTACACTCTCAAAACAAAGGTTAAATTCTTTAACCATGTTGGTAAACATTTTAACCAGCGGGAGGTTACCAGGTGAACCACACAATTGGTTGGTTAAAACCGTAAACAACAGCTGTTGGTTAAACTTTAACCTGTGGTTGGTTACAATTTTTAATCATTTGTTGGTTAATATATTTTAACCAACAGTGGTTGGTTAAAAAATGTTAAACTTTTTTTGTTGTTGCTAAACTTTAACTTTAACATGTGGTTGGTTAAAACTTTAATCATTTGTTGGTTAATATATTTTAACCAACAGTGGTTGGTTGCTAAACTTTAACATGTGGTTGGTTAAAACTTTTAATCATTTGTTGGTTAATTCTGCTAAACTTAACCATTTGTTGGTTAATCCTACTTGATATATAACATCGTCAGCCTGCTTCGATAATTGCCAAACTCACTTTTCAGCAAAATTGAGTTTTTGCATAAATCATGACTTCATTACACTATGCACATGCTGTCATAATACCTAAGTCATTGACCAATAAGCCTTATCGCGAATAGGTAAAAATCAATTGATTACTATTTTCTGATGCATTGTGGGAGAGAAAATGGGGCAAATTTGGTCCCTTTTTTCTCCCACAATGCATCAGAAAAGGATAATCAATTGATTTTTACCTATTCGCAATAAACCTTATCAAAAGTGTTGATAAATGCACAATTGCAATTCTGCCTAAGTCAGCATTGTGAGTTGTACTAATGATGAAAATTGTTTAAAATGGGTCGTATTAACTCGGATTAGGCATATAACAAGCCACATTTCACTTAAAGGTATATCCCCAACCTAATCCTATCCAACAGTTACTGCTCCTGTTGGAATTCACCTGCACTATTCATGTTGCTATTCAACATATCGTCAGCCTGCTTCGATAATTGCTTTTCATACTTTTGTTGTTTTCTATAAACTAGCTAGATAAAATGAGTTAGGCAATTATCGAAGCAGGCTGACGACATGGGATGTAAAAGTGAATCAACCAGATCATATATTTAAACAATTTCAAGAGTAGATGGTAAACACCAATACAGGCATATTATTTACAAAATACAGAATATATGGTGTTAATATGATAAAAAAAGGGGCATAGTCAAAATTACATTTTTACGTTTCTTGTCGTTTATCTTTGTTACATCAACTGATTTATACGAACAATATTTGAAAATACATTTAACCATATTTTTGAAAAGGAATCGGAGTCTACTGAACATGGATATCAAGAGTAAAAGCCATTCAAAACCAGACGACGATGGTCACGGGCGTATTCACGAGTATTTAGGTTAAAATATGCGAACGAGGTTACGTGATCAAGTGAATGGGACGAACGCTCAACAACGGTTTAAATTCAAAAAAATGATACTGACACTCCGGGTGGTTAGCCACCCACAACGGTTTTGGATTGGAAACATTTTCTTCTAAGGGGAGACGTCAAAACTCGACCGCCCGTTGACCGCCGTTTACGTACGGTTCCGCCCGGTTCTTCCAGGTCAAATGTTTTACTGGTATATGAATATTCACGCATGCAACACTGAACAACCGCCGGTTGACTTAATGCTGTAACCGTACCAATTTACACTATCAATCTGTTACTTTGCGGTCATAATAGCTCTCTCTATAATCGTTCTATAAAAATAACCATTCATAGACTTTCGGTATTGATTTTAAAAAGTGAATTGAGCTATAAACAGATTGAAAAAGCCAACCCCAGCGAAAATCAATAGCTGCATTGTACTGGTTGTCAACTGAGACTTTTATTGCTCACGCGTGTGACGAGGCACTTTCAACCGGTCGTGTTCACCAGAGTGTAACTATTTGACCTCATTATGTGTGTATATTATAACAGACGACACGTTTTGTGAGAACCGGGCGGAACCGGCCGTAACCGGCGGTCAACGGGCGGTCGAGTTTTGACGTGATCCCTAACCTATGATGAATATTTCAAAATGATTAGATCAACATTCGCGATTACGTATTATTCCATACGAATTCAAAATGTAAGTTTTCGCGTGTCCATCGTCGACTGTTCAAAACATTTGGTATTGGAGCACCCTCTATTGCTCAAATGTGGCAGATTGGCTGGATTATTAGCCACTGGTGGAATGAGTAGATGCCTGGGGCTTTAACCAATGTTGAATAAACCAAAAATGAATTATAATTTTACTCATTAACCAACGCAGTATTAAAAGCAATTTTTAACCAACGCTTAATTTTTAACCAAGGTAGTATACTTTTAAATCAACGTTCTTTTAATACATGTTTTTTAATACCTGTTCTGAGAGTGTATTAAACCATCAGACCCATTACCATTTCATTGTGTTCATTGTACATTTTATACCAATAAATTTATGTTTCCTATTCAGATTCATGATTTAAAAGCGTTACAATTCATGATTTTATCGAGCAAGTCACAATTCCAATGTAAAATCGCTGTAGTAAATCACCTCATGAATATCAATTAGCTCATTATCGGCAGTGTAACGCTATGGGAATTTTCAACTGAGATCAACCGGTGATGGAAAACTCCATGTGCAGAAATTTATAAATGATAATTGGCATGCGCATGGTAATAGTTGGCATCTCTCCATCAGTATAGAGATGCTCGAAGTGAATAAAGCTAACAGAAAGAGGAAACTTTGCGTTATTAGAATCCCTTATGCTAAATAATGGCCGTTGCTAGTGGCTGGTGCAGCGATTATCAAACACGAATGCACTGTAGCTCATCAGTTATCCTTGTCATAAGATATGATGTTTTGGGCAACTTCATGAGGTACGGTAATTCTTTTGGTGTAATAATCATCCAAAGAATTTTTTTTTAGTTTACAGACTAGAAATACTTACAGTTTGTGCAGATAAATCCTTCAAACGTGTATGTAGAACTTATGCCATGTCGAGATCCATTCCAACCCGCTTGAAATCCCAGCTGTCTGCAGGCTACTGTAGCTGCGGCACGGTTCCATGACGGGTGGTCAGCATCGTCAGACCCATCGTAGCAAATACCATACAAAAAGGGTTTATTGTTTATCTGGATATTTACCTTCCCTTTGTAATGAATATTGCTGCCCGATAGTCGAATACCAGTTATTTCGTCTGCATGAAAATATTAAAGATAAAGTTCGTTATATACATTTACATCTGTACATTTGAAATAGTTTTACCCGGTATCCTGACAGGCCGCATCATTGATCATGAAGCATTTCAGTCCATTATAGCAAACTTAGCTTCAAACTAGTGCTGAACACTCGGTATGAGCCTGGTTCTTGTATGCACTTACATTCGCGTTACGACTGTTACTAACTTATACATGTTATGGTAGTATTCTTGTTACATGTGGGATTAAAAGGGTGTTGAAATTGATGAAATAGTCATAATAGTATCATTTTAAAGGGAAGAGGTTAAACAAAATTATAAACATGCAAGTCTAAAATGGTGGTCATGCATTAACGCTCTCCTTTGTGTACGTAGTAGGCTTTTTCAGAGCCACCGTCTCTGTTCAGTGGACCAGGGGCAGCTCACCTGAACGGGTCTTTTCAGAGCCACCAATCTTAGGAAAGTAGGAAAGGGGCACCTACTTTTTAAAACATCGAGCGCCGGATTTTTGGGGCCCTGGCCCCTGGGCCAGGCCAAAATTTAGAGGCCCCCAACTCACCGTGAGGAAACCATATGCTCTTAAGTGGCTTAAGATCGAGAACAATTAGGGACACCAGTGATGTACCCTGGACCGTGGAAGTATAGGGGTGTCCCGAAAATTGCCAATTTGCTGACAACATTTGCTATTTTCTACTAATTTTGCCATATTGAGGTACAGTTTGGCTATGAACAGGCTTCTAAAATTTTAAATTAAATCCTACGGTTATTGTTTAGTGTTGGTAATTCATCTTTATTTTATTTTTTTCTAAATTTGGGGCCCCCTCAAATCTGGAGCCCTGGTGGGCCCGAGCCCATCCGGCCCAATGATAAATCCAGCCCTGATTGAGCAGGGGGCAGCCCTTGATGATAATATACATGTACATAGTGAAGAGACAATATCTATATATGTTGTGCTTATACAATAATATAATAATTTGGCAATGAAGAGGTCAGAGTGACATTTTTCAACGTATCCGGCGAACCCATTTAACTCTTAACCTATAGATCTTATTAAATACATCAACAACACCGCATAGTCATTAAAAGGGCTCACTGTGACAGACAGTCATCAAAATTTCAACTATTAATATGATACTTCCGAATAATTACCAACCTTCGGCAGCACAATTTTGAAGAAATCCATATAATATCAATAAAAGGTAGACACCAACCGAGGCACAAACTCGTTCCATGATAATTCATAAGTCACTGTGACAATCAACAACAATGCGTTCGTCTAAACAATTTCAAAACATGCATTTCGTGAACTTGACCCACACTTAAGGCTCTCGATAAATATAGCAAACAGGAAATAAACGTTTTTTTTGTTTGCGAAGTTCCTCATTCTCCTGATTATGGACTATTTCCCAATTTATGAACGTGTTTGATTATAGCATGTGTAATGAACGAATGCAATAGTGTACTGAAATCCGCGTACATTGTACGACATGTACGATGACTGATTTCTATATGTAGTGTAATGGATAGGTTTCTGTCTTTGTTTGGACAAACTCCAACGTAATGACCTTGCCTGTTCTTCCTTATTCACATTCAGTGAGCCATGGTTTCTAACACATACATACACGACTTGGTGTACACTGTTGTGTACGTTGGTATACAATATTATTCCTCGATTATTTGACTTCCTTACTTTCTATCTCTAATGTCTTTTTTAAATTTTTACTGTCAGAACTATTTCCATTTTAACAATAAGAGTCTTAAAAAGACAAACAGCGCTCAGAAGGGGTAAATTTGAATGAAGAGGAAAATGTGATGTAAGAGTGGTGAAAGGTGTATATGCAAGAGGACATAACATGAAGAGTTGAGTGAATTGTATTTTTATCATAACGAGCACTCTCAATTTGTCATCGAAATCAAGTCTCAAGTTTCAAGTTTAAATTTAGTATAACAAAAGTCATATTCAAGTTGTACATTATTGTTATCTTCATTACGTTAACAAAAGCCCCTGAAAATAGTGGATGCGCGCTAAAGGTCCCACCCTTACTTGCCCATTTTTGTATGTGATTAAATCAGGAAAGGTAAAATTTCACATTTCCCGGATTAAATGTAGGTGTTCCGATTGCTGGCCCGATTTTGCAACGTGATTTTTTCTATAATACATGAAGGGTCATCCTTAAAATAGTCATATACCCAAGTTTGAGTTGCATTTGAACTCCAATGGTTCTTATTTTAGAAGAACAAGCTGACATGAATTGTCCACTGAGTAGTGCACAAACTGGTCAGGTGGTTAACCACCATTACCAAATTCACTGCATTTTGGCCTATAACGCATAAATGGAACATATCTTGCGCCAGATATTTTACAGAAATAATAATACAAATATAAGGTTTCTTCTGATATCAAAATATGTTGATGGGTAAAAAAATTTGCTCGGAACATCCACCTTTAAGAACATCAACGTCATGAAAAGTGTTTCACCGAACTGATTCATCTTTTTTGGCCATGCTGCGGAGATGCAGTATGACCAAATTACAAGAGGACTATGAATCTGTTTTCAACATTTCCAATTGATGAAGTTGATTGATATAATTCAAATTAATTAAATTAATGTATTAATAAATTAATCTATTGTATTATTTATTTACTTATTAATTTATTTATTTAGGAGGCTTTCAACAAAAGACTTTGTATACATAATAGCTCGTTCGTCTGGTATCCATGTACTAAGCACAGTCCCTGTAGCCTAGTGGAGTAACCAATCGCCGCGATAGCGAGAGGGACCGGGTTCGAGGCTGTGTATTTTTAAGGTCTTTGTTAATTTAATTCTCGCCAGTTTGTCCGAGTCTATATATTATTTATTCATTTCAATTACTCGGCTGGTATCCTCGCGTTTATTTAATTAATTTTCGCTCGTCATAGATTCTGCTAGAATCATGCTTGCATCATCAATTGTTATTTATTTATTAATATATTGATATATCAATTTATTAATTTATTATTTTCTTAATATATTAATTTATGAATATATTTATTATTTATTAAGTTGATAATATGAATAAATACATAAAGTTCATGAATTTATAAATTGATTTATTAATATTAATTAATTTCATTAAATGATAATTTTATTAATTAATAAACTTAACCATAACTCTACCCCCCTACCCCCCCCCCCCCACTACCTCCCCCCCCCCCCCCCCCCCCCCTACTACACCACGGCTGTCAAGGCTAGTTTGCGCAGTATATTGCGCAAACTATATGGCCTGGGTCCATTTTTTCATCAAAAAACTTCCAAGCCGGGTGGTACAACGTGCCCAGTCGTGGTATTTTTGGGGATATATGGTAGGGTTAGGGTTATATTAACAAAACTTAGAAAGTTTTTGAAGAAGAATAAAAAAAAAAATTGCTTAATAATAATAATAATATTTATTTCTTATATAGCGCAATTACATCAAAAAGAACTCAAGGCGCTTTACAAAGATACATTAAAAGCGTAAAGCACACGTCACGGTAGCAATATATAAAATATACAATATTAAAATTCCGATGACAACAAGATAAAATACTGTATGAATATTGCACAGTTAAGTCTAAATAAGAAGAGCATAACACAGACAACGGGGATAACTGTGAAATATACATAAGTAAAAATGGGAATAGTTAAAAAAACCCGTGATGCACAGAACACATATTGCACAATCAGTATTGCATCAATATTAAAGCACGAAAAAGAGTGAAATGTGCATTGCAATTACAATATTCCGAATTAACAACCTTAATACATACACACAGCAAAATATTAAACACAGGCAAAAATGTATATTAAAACAGAGGGAAACCAACTGTAAAGTGATTAGAAACACAGGATGTCAAAAAATATTAAAACCGCCTAAAAAGTCGACTGTTCACAAAAAACATAAATAAATTAAATCTAAAAGGTTCCATGATTGTAGGCTTTCTTAAATAAATGTGTTTTAAGCACCCTCTTGAACTGGGTAACAGATGTAACAGACTTGATATGATCCGGAAGTTTGTTCCACAAGAGGGGAGCGGCGGCGCAAAAAGCCCTATCACTATAGAACATAGTGTTTCCTCTAGAAGGGGGACAAAGAAGGTTTTTTGATGATGAACGGAGAGAACGACCGGGTTGATATGAGCAGATGAGTTCTTTAATGTATGTTGGGGCTAAATCGTGCAGAGCTTTAAAGGTCAGTAGCAGTATCTTGTACTCAATCCGATAGTGCACTGGTAACCAATGCAATGTTTCTAGGACTGGCGTCATGTGGTCGCGATATTTAGTCCGTGAAACCAATCTTGCTGCTGAATTCTGAATGCGCTGCAACTTGGCAATATCGTACTTCGGAAGGCCGAAAAGCAGGCTATTACAGCAATCCAAACGCGATGATACAAACGCGTGCACGAGACGCTCGGTTGCATTTGAGTCAAGATACTTGCATATCTGTCCGATTTTGTAAATTGCAAATGACGCAGATTTGGTGACGCTTTTGAGATGCTTTTTCATATCAAGTCTGCTATCAAAGATGACGCCAAGATCACGGGCGGACCCAGATGGATCAATGAGAGAATCTCCGAGTTTCAAGGGTGGAAGTGGCGATGTCTTAACAAATCGTGAGCTTATATGAATGACTTCTGTTTTGGAATCATTTAGCATATTAGGGAACAGTTCCATTTGTACGCGATAAAAATTGCGAGAATGTTCCGCGACCCGATGAGTTTTTTATCAGGCCCCGATGAGATTTTTATCGCGAACAGTTGCGAGTAGCAAAGGATTATTTATCGCGAAGCGTATTACCGCTTGTTTAAATATAACGAAAGATAAGTGGTCGGTATGTAAATAGAGCTTCGGGTTATTTATTCTAGTTGTAAGGTACAAATTCAGCATTTCATGTTTTTAGAGATAATGTTATTGATTATGGATGTTTAACGTAAATTGTATTATCCTCGTGTATTTGCTAAACAATGTCCCGCTCTATTTGCTAAACATACCCCAGGGATTAGCAGAGGCCTCGTATCGGGCCCCGATGGCTATTTTATCGGGGCCTGATGACTATTTTATCGCGAATCAACTTGAAAAACATCGCGTCCAAAACATATCAGGCCCCGATACAGTCGCGATAAATTTATCGCGTACAAATGGAACTGTTCCCTAAGCTTGTTACCAACAGCCCACGATTTGACATCTTGAACGCATTTGTCAAGCCTACTTACACCCTGAGACCTATTTGATCGATCGAGAATAATGTACAACTGGGTATCGTCCGCGTATGTAATGTAATTTAAACCGTGGGAATTAATGATATCACCCAGGGGAGCCGTATACATGGTGAATATAGCGGGACCAAACACCGAACCTTGTGGAACTCCCTCTTCAAGCAAACGTTCATCAGACAGCACACCGCCAACATCAATGCACTGAGTGCGACCTCGCAGGTACGTGGTGAACCATTTCAAGGCAGTTTGGGTGATGCCATAGCGTTGACACAAGCGTTGAAGGAGGATATCATGATCGATGGTGTCAAACGCTGCCGAGAAATCAAGTAAAATCAGCACGGCTTCTTGATGCTGATCAACAGCCCGGAGGAGATCATTTTGAACACGCAACAGTGCCGTCTCAGTGCTGTGATATTTGCGGTATGCTGACTGCATAGGTGCAAACAAATCATTTTCTTGCATATAGTCATTGAGCTGTGATGACGCAATCCTTTCGATGGTCTTGAACAAGAACTTAAGATTTGATATTGGTCTGTAATTTTTCAGTTCTTCCCGATCAATACCAGGTTTTTTCAGCAATGGAACTACCCGAGCAACTTTCAACTCAGGGGGCATTTGCCCTGTTGTCAATGATTTGTTGACTACGCGAGTAATACATGGAAGAATGACATCCAGAGAGTTCTTGAGCAATGCGGATGGAATTGGATCAAGAGGGCATGATTTCATAGCTGATGCGAGAATGGTTTTCCGTACCGTGTCTTCAGAAACCACGTTGAATGCACTAAACTCACTGTCACAGGTATCGCAAATGTCAACGGAGATTTTGGGGCAAGTAGATTTGTCCAGATCTTTCCGGAGCTTCTTGACTTTTGTGTGGAAGAAGTCAGCGAATCTGTCAGCGAGAGATTTATCATCGTCATGGGATGGAAGAGTAGGCGCAGAAGCAGCTGCTGGACGACTCATCCTATCCACAACGCGGAAAAGTTGACGGTCGTCACACTCAGATATTTCTGAGCGATGGTGTGCGCATTTCGCTTGTTCCAACATGCGAGTGTAGGTTTTACATTGTTCAGCATAAATTTGTCTATCAATTTCAAGTTGAGACTTCTTCCACTTCCTCTCATCACGGCGCTTGGTCTGTTTTGCAGCACGTAGTTCATCATTGTACCACGGTGCGTGTGGGCGCAGTGTCATTGATTTTGACTTGAGAGGAGCATGCTGGTCTAACAATTCACGAAGAACGTGCTCATATTGTTTGACAATATGCGAGAGATCATCAGCCGGGTTTTTGAACAACACAGATGTCTTGATGTCTTGATTAAAACGATCCATATTGATCTTTTTAAGTTCACGGTAATTGACCAACTGCTTTACTGGTTTTGGGCGGGATATGTCAACTTTACACTTCACCACGTGATGATCAGATGGCATGCCTGTGACGACGTCAACATTTGAGACAAGATTATCAGCCTTCCTTGAGATAAGGAGGTCAAGAGTATGTCCACGACGATGAGTGGCACCCGTGACGTGCTGTTGGAGCCCAGCAGAGTCCAGCATATCCCTCATGATGTTGGCATGGCGATCACCGTCGACATCGAGATGGAAATTGAAATCCCCAACAAGAATTAGTCTAGCCGGATCAATGGATACAACCTCAAGAAGAGTGGAGAAGTCCTTGAAGAATGCGGACACAGTAAGCTTGTTTTCCCTTGAAGGAGGTGGTCGATAGATTGCGACAAGTCTTAAAGGAGGTGACTTTGTTTCAGTCACATAAAAATCCATATACTCAAAGGATTTAAAAGTCATCAAGCGATTTACATTGACGTCAAGGCCCTTGTGTGAAAGAAGGAATATACCACCACCTTTTTTATGTTTGCGTGGTAAATGGTGTATGCGAAAGTGAGGTAGTGTGTTACTCAAGTCCGCAAGTGGACGACCGTCGCGATCATCTCCATTCAACCACGATTCAGTAATAGCAAGGAGATCAATTTTGTGTTCAATTATAAAATCAGTTATTGATGTGGTTTTCTTTTTCAATGAACCAGCGTTCCATGTCGCAAGACGTGATGATGGGTACTTTCTCTTTGTTATTGCATTGTTTTTCGATATTGGAACACGGGTGAGATTTATAGCTTTGCAAACAGATTTAATGGGAGTTGATAATCTAGAGTTGGTGATGCGTGTAGGGATAATAAAAGTGTTACGCAAGCTACCTCCGCGGTATCCTCTCTGTGTTGATTTGGCGATTTTTAATTCTTTAAGTTGGTTCCAATCATCAGTTGTGAATGGGCGCTGAACAAAAGTGTTGTTCACACTTCTGCCAATGTTCATCAGTGTGTCCCTGGAGTAAGTCAGACGAGTCATAGTAAAAATAAAACTAACTACGGAATGTATGACGTCGAATTCAGTGCTATATACAACAATGATAAACGCAAAAAGTTCATGACGCAAACTTATATGTTTAGCATCAAACCGCCAGTATGAGATGAGGTTCTATATAAACCGAGTCATTCAGATGTTCTAGAGTACTCACAAAAATCCATGTGATAGTAAAATACCAACGTAAAACTGTAGAAATCAGAGAAAATTAGACCACAAATACGAGCGAAGTGAAACCTTAACTCTACCCCCCCCCCACCCCCACTTTTTTCAGAATTTTTTCTTCAACTTGGAAAATCGACCAAAATATCCCCCGATCGCCCCCCCCCCCCGGATTTGATCCAGGGACCTCTCGCACCAGAGGCGAAGAATTCCCTACAACACCACGGCTGTCAAGGCTAGTTTGCGCAGTATATTGCGCAAACTTGCGCAAACTATATGGGCTGGTCCATTTTTTCATCAAAAACTTCCACGCCGGGTGGTACCAACGAGCCCAGTCGTGGTATTTTGCGGTATATGATAGGGTTAGGGTTATTGATCAATATATTCATTTAAATATATTTAATGTATTAAGTTAATTTCTTATATCAATAAATACATACATTTTATGAATTTATGTATGTATTAATTTATGAAATTATACAACTGGAAACCTGCTGATAGTTCCATGAAAATACATATTGCATTTTGTACACACCCTATATTTCACTGATAGCAGGCTACATGTAGTGACCAAGCCATAGACATAATTATTATATCTGTCTCCAATCATAGACGGTAAAAAGACCGTCTATGCACCAATACGATGACTGTTAAAAATATTTCAAAATGGCGCACTCCCGTTGCCATATTGGAACGATGAAATCGCGTGACCATCGTCGTCTGGTAATCAACATATAAACTGGTATGCCGCCCTCTATTATTGTTGAGAATGATACTTTATTAAGTTTGATGAACTCGCCTGGTAGTGGTTCTAATAGATTGCAAAGTGTTTTGATAATGTTATCAGCTTAATGTGGGTATGTTTACTTCATTTCCTTCCTATTATAGATGTGTTATTATATTATATTATATATCAAGTTTTCCATGTAAGTTATTGTCAAATGAACACCCACAGCCACATATCGTATCAATTTGATAATAGTAACACATGTATCACGGCCTGTGCTTCAGCCGATGTGATGTTTTCGCAACCTGTATCCACGATAAAAGAAAACATGTTTGATATAATTCCCTTGTAGAAAGTCGCTGACAATGGCTGAATTTTACTTTCTACCGAATAGTTTGTGCAACAATTGCGTAACTTTAACATTCCTAAATATTCCTAACTTGATAACTTTAATTGTGCCTTGAGATATTATCATGTTGTTTTGATTCTTTAACCTGTTTGAACCGGTTGATACAAAATTATTCAACAGAGTGCAGTGTAATTCATTGCCTTTTATCCATTTGTCATATAGATAAATTATTATTTACCATTTACCCACCGCTTCTGGTCTTGATTACTTGTGAGCGTATATCGCTCAGAACCAAAGGTACCTAGTAACCGGTGGTTCGCCACACTATCTACTGCCGATAGCAATGTCCCGGTGCAGCTAGTACGGCGACATAAACATGATAAAAACACCCTGCTCTATTGGCCCGACCAACCCATTGTTTAGAAATTGGTAAAAGAAATGTTAATGTGGAACGTACACGAATGAATCCGGAGTTTACCAACCCCAACATATGTTTTGGCTTTTCAGGCAACAGGTTTTTTTTTCTCTCGTTGCCTATTACCAATTACAGTCTGCTGAAAATAGGAATATCTCACTGCAGTAGGATATTAATTTCTCTGCTGAAGATATCAACGTTATTATATAAGTGAAGATAGCAATATCTTTGCACAGTGTCTCATCTTACTCGTTATTTTAACACTGCACTATACTATATTGTTTATTTTGTTTCCATCAAAAGGTACGTAGTTATAACGTCGATTTTCCTGTTTCTGGATAAACAGCAAGGATTAGTAAGGGAATCATATCTCGAAGATAGCAATTATTTTAATTGTTTTAAACAGCTGTTAGTCAGATACTACCTATCATGTTAATTGCATTTCGGATTCCGCGCGGAAGTTTAACTCGGTTTTAGTTCTCAGAGTGCGCAGTTCGACGAAATGATATATATATTTTTTACATATCATTACTATTTGGAAATCAAAACATTGCAATACAATTTTCGAGAGTTGGCGCTAATATTTCATTAAGCATCTCTTGGTTTTACACTCATTTTCCGCAATGCCTTTTCCTTGGGCAGATTGTTCAGTTCCAAATAGTCCAGTTTCATATCAAATTCGGAAAAAGTGTACTGTATGACCCAGATACCATGATACTGGTACGTATACCAGTATCGTTCAATACTGGAACATAAAAGTTGCCAGTATCGGTCGATACTAGTACGATTTTACTGTTCCAGTATCGACCGATACCAAATTATGTTCCAGTATGGAGCAATACTGGAACCATTTTTATGTTCCAGTATCGGGCGATACTGGTACACGTGATACCAGTGATATTTGTCCCAGTATTGAACGATACAGGTACATAATTATGTTTCATCCGCCCAATACTGGAACATTTTATTATACCAGTATCGGACGATACTAGTACAGTTCAGAATCTGGGACCTAAAGTACACTTTTCCCCAAGCTTCAACTACATTTACAATTGGACTGCACATTTAATATCAGCCCAATAATGTCCGCTTATTTGGCAATGAATAAACCCGAGACATTTTGTTTGTCTCCGGAATAAACTCAAATACCGCATAGTAACGTAATATTATAAGCATTAAAAATCTAAAATAAAATCCAAAACCATTTTTAAACTTTATCCTAGTTTACAGGATTGGGATTTAATGCGCACGCATGATAGTTTGGCCTACTTCATGCTCCTGGAGCAGATTACGGAATCCGTTTCGCGTTTTTAACATGTTTAAGCTAGTAGGCTATCCTATATGGGTTACGGAATTCCGTTTCGCGTTAAAGCTAGTAGGCTATCCAATATGAGCAGATTACGGAATTCCGTTTCGCGTTTAAGCTAAAAGGCTATCAAATAATTATGAGCAGTTTACGGAATTCCGTTTCGCGTTTAAGCTAGTAGTAGGCTATCCAATATGAGCAGATTACGGAATTCCGTTTCGCGTTTATGCTATCCAATATGGGTTGATCCTTCTATTTACAGACTCTCCGTCCACCAACCGGATTTCTTTAATTTAACAAATTCGCGTATATCCATTCCGGGGCGTCAACGTTCTTACCGAAAAGCTGCTCCAACAGAGGCCCAAAATTTCTTAAGGTATAAAACGAACGTTAGCACCAAGATTCATAGAGCATAATATTTCCTTGACATTCCGCGTGTTCTTAACGGAGTCATTTCGACTTTATACCAAGTCCTTAAAAGTACAGGCGGGCCGCCATTAAAACTATGACGGCAATAAAGATGGAACACATTTAAATCCTTCCGTCTTCACCATATACTCCCGGTCCCTACGATTGAAGTTTGCGATCTTGGCAAGGGGATGGGACCCAGTCCAACTTGTTGAGACTAATCTCCATAGATTTTGTTTTCCGTCCACCCGTCTCCATCACGGGTCTCGGAGTGTTGAACGTTTTCATTTCCATAGCTCACATAAGCAATGTTATCAGCCCATCCTTCAACATTGTCATTGTCACCCACATCTCTTCGGTTTTCTTGATTTGTTTCGGATTGTGTTGGCTCTGGATTTCCCCTAGTGACGTCAGCATAAGCATAGGTATTGTCTTGGGGTGCGTCATTTTGAATATTGGCATAGCCATTATCGACATTCTGGAACGCATCATTTGAGTGTAGCGTGCTATTTTCGGTATTCTTAGGTGGAATTGTATTTCTTTTCCGCCTGAAGTGTAAACGAATCATCAATTAATTATAGTGTGACCTAATTTATATGTTGATATAAATTATGATTGCCTAGGCCTATTCTGGACACATAATTGAGCAATATACCTTCAGCATATTATACCAAATTTGCCACAAACAATGACAATAGATAAGCCATGATTTAAAATGATAATCCATGACATTTCCAAATTCGCATTTTCAACACACTACGCGTAGAGAAAATTGTGTGTGTGTGGCACCGTTGCATGGCCTGAATGACCGCGCGCTGGGGATGTCGATCACACAGTGCAATCGTGCTATACACTGCAATTCCATTCATATCCTTCACCCATGCATACAGTTTGAATTTTCCCGCGCTTTGAGGGGAAATGCGCAGTGATTAATACTTGACAAATGCGAGATATGTGCTTGGTAGGCCTAACATTTGATATTTTCTCCTCATCGCGTAGTATGTTGAAAATGCGAATTGAAAACGGCACGTTTTTAAAAATTAAATGGTGCTAATCATGGCTTATCTTTGTTGTTTGGTACCAAATTGTGCCAAAAAGATTCATCCACATGTGTATCTAGCCTGTTTGGTAAGGTAACAAAATAAGTTACTTTATAGCACATAAACAAAGTGTATGACTTTCTTTTGTTGAGGGCCTTTATATAATACTTACATATATATCACAATAAATAGTATAGCTGCGATGACTATTACCAAGACGACGGCCACTCCAATGACACTTCCAATGATCACACCTGCAGAGTAATAATAGAACATTGAAGTGCTACAACCCATTGACTATAATTGAAAGATTTGAACCCGTGCCCTCTGCCGTAATCATGGCGAATTGGGAAGTGGGGTATATTTTATAACGATCTGCTACCAACCTGGTATAATAGGCCTTGTAGAATGGAGTTTAGTTGCCATTCTTAACACTTCCACAGGGCTATTGGTTTTACCATATACCATATACAAAACAGATTTGTCATAAGCCTTTCTCAACTTTCAAGGTCTATCTTAAGGATTACTGAACCAATATTATTCATGTTTGTACTTATTTTAATGCATTTCTCATGGTGAATTCCAAATATGGTAATGTAATTTAATAAGTATGCCCGGGGTAATTATGACATAATTTGAAACATTTTGTGAAATAGTAATATGTCGTCTGCAGACGCCTGCCGTGTGGAAGTTTCAAATACGTACGCACCCCCCACGCCACTATAAGTACTATCCAATCATTGAGGATTGGTGCGAGTGTGACCAGGTCTCGGCTATAGAAGATGCTACATACTATTTTGACATTCTTATGTTATAATTTTAATAACTTCAAGTGCGTTTCATTTTTTTGAATTATTTACCTGGTTCTGTGACTTGACTATTCATAGTGCCTTCTACAAAGTCATCCTGCAGGATAGGCCCACTGGATTCTTGTATAAAGGAAATTGAGAAAACATTTAAGAATGGTTTCATACAAAATACGACACATCATTCATAAAATATTACCTGATGATCTCTGCTGATGATGTTGGAAATGCCCTAGCCGTCGCGTAATTCAACATTCTTCCTGTTATTTGATTTTTAACACTCTCCACGCGGCTTTAGAATTAGTTTAAGCATTTATATGTACAAAGCCAGAATTACTGAACCAATACTAGGCATGTTTGTACTTATTTTAATGCATTTCTCATGGTGATTCCAAATATGATGATGAATTACAATAATATTGACATTTATGAACCATTTTGTGACCAAAACTGTCGAAACTTTACATATTTTGTTGTTGATATGAGAAGGTTGTGCCAATCAAACTTTGTCAATCAAACTTTAATGTTATTTGAATGCCCTTATTAAAATGATTTTGAAATGATACCCTGTCATTTTATAATGTACCTGTTTCAATGACATGTTCCTGTGTAGACTCATGATCCATATCTGACGTAGTTGAAAGTGTCGACGACTCGGGTTCTGAAATAGTTACAAGGAATAATTGATTATAATTCTATATACAGGGTGGTTCAATAAAACGTTGACAGTTTTTTGAAGCCATTTTTTTTAAAAACTCTGTAGATTTAAAAAAAATCTTTTTCAATATTCATCAACTATATGATCTTGACCATCTTTGCTGAAAATATCGTTACAAATAACCTTACGGTTGCAAAGTAACAGCTATTTGAACAAAGTCTGTCCCATTTCACTCTGTCCACGGGAACTGATTTCGCGACGTTACATTGAATACTGAATGATGAATTGCATGCAAGTAATATAAGATTTGAAGATCCCGCCAGGTGAACCAGTGTAATTGTTAACGTCTTAACTATCTATTCAATTCAGGTGTGAAATCAATACGTAATAATAATACCACGAGTGACCCTAATTAGAATTATTGATTTTCATAGATTGGAAGTGTAATTGTCTATGCTCTAGTCTATGCCTTAAAAGTGACGATGCCATTTAATGTTATCTTGCTGGTCATTTCCCGTAGACTTACCCGTGGAAAAAGAGATTGGAGAGATTCTCTTTTCAAATAGCTAGCATTTTGCCGCCATAGCATTATTAACATTGAGATTTTCAGCATAGATGGCCAAGATGATTTTTGAGGAATATGTAAAACACTGAACCACACTGGTTGTAACGTCGCGAAATCAGTACCCGTGGACAGAGTGAAATGGGACAGACTTCGTTCAAATAGCTGTTATTTTGCAACCGTAAGGTTATTTGTAACGATATTTTCAGCATAGATGGTCAAGATCATATAGTTGATGAATATTGAAAAGGATTTGTTTCTAAATCTACAGAATTTCAACAACAAAAAGCTTCAAAAAACTGTCAACGTTTTACTGAACCACCCTGTATGATACTTTTTACAAAGCATAAGGAATAGTGTATTACAACGTAGGATGTGATGAGTATTCTCGAATGATGGCCAAGTTATAGAGGTAAAACTAAAATATAATTAGCAGTAAAAACAACACACAAACATGCCATCAAATGAAGACTTTTAGATTGAGATTTATTTACACAACTTGTCACACTCGCATATTTACAAACCAAAGAAAATAATCATGGAAACCGAATGTATACTTTATGCCTGGTTTCGATTATTTAGATATGCCGCCGCACTGTACACGGTCCACAATATGTTTAAGAATATTGAGGTAATATCAAAACGAAATAGAATATTGTTAAAACAGAGCGCAATTGCCTTGTTTTACAGCCAGATTGCCGAATTCTGATGCACTCGTCACATTCAAAAATACAATTGAAATTTGAAAAAGAAGATTTAGACAGTGTATGATGTATTTTAACAAAAACACTTTGTTTTTACCCTGGGCCCCACCTTTCTCTCTGGAACCCTCCATCGTCAGACTCATTTATCCTGTGTACTTCTATCCCATGCGGCCCCACCTGTGTATCACAACTATACCAAAATTTGATGTGGTCGGATTGAAAATTAAAAAACTAAGAATGTTTTAAGGTTATGAATATTAAATAAACATGTCTGGGTTGTTAAATTAAAAACTGGTAAAAGTTGGAGAAAAGAAATGGAGAGGATACAGGTAAATAAGAGTAAGAAAATATTTTTATTAAAACAGAAACATCAACACTTTTAAGTAATAAGGGAGTGTTCAGAAATACTTTGGTGTGGGGGTGGCCAAAACGGGGGGGGGGGGGGGGTCTAAAAAGTTTCAAGTTGAAAAAAGGGGTGGGGGGACCAAAAAGTTTTGTGTACTCAAGAGGGGGGGGGGGGGGCGGTCAAAAAGTCCCCCCCCCCCCCCCCAATGTTGACGTCGTGTCGGTTGAGATTGGCACTGTCGGTTCATTTGACAACCACCATGGAATTATGATGGTCAAAAGTACACAAATGAAATGCAATATTCTTTGCTACAAAGCTTGTTTGGAGCCAAAATGTACCTCGATCGTCCCAAAAGTATAGGTGTAAAGTCAAACAATTTTGCGCATTTCTTGACTCACAAAAGTATAGATAAGGTGACTTGTGTTGACATTTAGGACGCCCTCAGTTGGTTTGAGACAAAACACACCGGGCAAGAGTTCCTATAGTTTACATAGGCCAGATCAGGTTTCTAACTAGATTGTGGTGTCACAGCAAATTGTTATCAAAACTGTCTTTAAACTTGCTTAGGAATACTATAAGCTATCGCATTTCACAAAAAAACTAAAACTAAATGAGTTTTACAATTCATTAGAAAGAAATTTCATGTTGTCTTCATTAACTTTACTGTATATTCTGCCTGGAGGGAAACAACAGAGGGTGTCCCATTTGTAAATACATGACATCATAGGTCACCTCATCTATTGTCGGTTCATTCTCATTTCTCGCCCCCCCCCCCCCCCCCCAATATTAATAACCTAGCTACGCCACTGTATGCCAAATCAACAGATTTAAACAAACTTTTCTTTTATGTGTAGGCAGACATTGAAAATAGCTGAGACTAATAGTCTCAGAAAATAGATATATACAATTGGTTTGATCAGTCTGTGATATTGTTATTATCAATGAACACCAGATAAAACAAATATGAACTCTTTGTAACACGTTATAAATCTAAAATGTGTCTAGGGAAAATGAATCGGGTGGGGGGTCAAAAAAGTTTTTCACCTTGTAAAGGGGGGGGGGGGGGGGGGGTCAAAACAGTTTTAACTATTTGTAAAGGGGGGTCAAAAAAGTTCAGACACCCAAAAAATGCAGCTGGCTAACCCCCACACCATTTCTGAACACTCCCTAAGTAACTTTTTTTGAACAAGGAATAAAAATATAAGTTATGTTACATTTTATATTAAATATCGAGATAATATTGGAATGTGTCATATTCAGATCAATATAACATGATTGTTGTAAAATACTGTTTCAATGTTATATTTGTAAAACATTTTGACTGTCGAAATCGGCTTAGTATTATTGCATAGACAAGGTGTCACGGTATTGTTGTGCAAAATATATTGTAACATTAATGTGAAATTTATGGGTTGGTCACAATTCTTGTCATTTGCAAAGGTTCTGAGCTTGAACTTTTTACCCTATATTCTTTGGAGTTATATATATGCAATAAACCACGTTGTTATCCCATAATAACCACCCTTGGACCCCGTAGTTACATTTAATACATAACTCTCTCTTCAAAACTAAGCACCAGCGAAATAACAAAGCAAAATATTTCGCAATAAATATCCCATAATAATCGCAGACGTGCTAGGCATGCGCATTATAAAATGTTTTGATGTTGATTATAAAGTGAGAAGTCCTGGGTTTTATTTTAATTATCATTTAATTCGCAGGGAAATAAAATGATTTGTACACTTTTAACCGCCATTTATGTGAAACTAAATGAATAATATATTTGATGACAAATTTTATAGAAAAACAAGAAAAGTACACGCCCCGGACGCGATCTTTATAACCGTAAACAACATTTGATACCTGACGGAGTAAAGTGCATAGCACATGTACATTATACAGCAATACATTTATACAGTGAGTGAGTACGGTTAATAAATTCGCGCCCCGGACCGGGCTCGAACTCCCGTTAATGTTTCAAAAAGGACGAGAAACCAACGCGAAACCAACGCCTTAACCACTCGGCCACCAGTACATATGTGTTCATATTTTCACATCCAGATCTTTTATACATTTTAAAGACATCTGGGTACAAATACTGATTCAAGATACATGAAAGCAATTCATAGACTCTACCACAAAGCCTGAATCTGAATTCAAATGTCAACGTCCCTTGGGACGTTGACAAAAAGCCTCTATTCAGTCATCAACCGTCTCTGTATTCTAAAGGGCTCAGCAGACTGCACAACGCTCCAACGCCGAGCGCAAGCGTTGACCACCGTTGACCAATCAGGCTGCGTCATTGTGTTGTGGTGAAGCTACTACGCATGTGTGAGAGCGCAAAGAATTCGAGCGTTGTGGATTATGCTCAGCCCTTTACTGTGGAATCCACAATCACCAAAAGGTTGTATGTATTTCAATTATTTGACAAATGACTCCGCCAGACAAAAAGCAAGGAACAACGAATCCGCGTCCTTAATTTACCGGTTAATTATAGATGGCGGTTATTTAACGGGTTAATTAACATTAATTCACAGTAAAATTGGTATATTATTATTGATGAGGAAAACATTGCAGGTTTTCACTATTTTCATGCCTGTCATATCATTAGACCCATAGGCCGGGAGCCCAGAAGGTTTAATCAGCTGGGAAGGTATAAAAGGTTTGATGGTCTGACTAGTTTAGGTGGGTGCCAAGATTCAATATTGTATATTGCTGCCGTGTCGCATCCTGTACGGATGGTCGCTATCGAAGGTCAAAGGTCATATAGGTATCAAAATGTAAAAATGGTCTGATTATATTAAAGGTATATGACCCGATCACTTTTTGGGGCTATGACTTTTTTTTCACATCAAGATATTATGGTATCAGAAGAATCCCCATATTTTTCTCATTATGTCTGTAAAATATTAGGGCCCAGAAATGTTTCATTTGGAAATTATATGCTAAAATGTGGTGATTTACTGCCAAAGGTGGTTAACCACCAGTCAGTGTGTATACTACTCAATGGGCACATGTCTTTAGACCTTGCGCTTCTAAAAATAGAACCATTTGAGTTATGCAACTCAAACTTTTGAATGCAACAATTTTTCGACCTTTCATGTAAAATAGAAAACATCAAGTTGAAAATCGGGTCATCTACCTTTAAGTTGCATATCAAACTCTTCCTGAGATCATAAGGAACAAAAAATTCAATGATTGTATTTCCACCCGATGCTTAGTTTCCGAGATATAGGGTAAAATAGGTCAAAGGACCAATTGTGCCTCAAATTATTTGTACAGGGGTCCAATTCTCAAAATGTTCCGATTTTAATGGAAATGGATTTCTCATTGTGATTCCTAATATGATGATGAATTACAATCACCTTGACATTTTTGAACCGTTCTGTGACCAAAACTGTCGAAACTTTACATATTTTGTTGTTGATATTTGAGAAAGTTGCGCCAATCAAACTTTGCCAATCAAACTTTAATGTTATTTGAATGCCCTTATTAAAATGATTTTGAAAAGATACCATGTCATTTTATAATGTACCTGTTCCAATGACATGTTCTTGTGTAGACGCATGATCCATATCAGACGTAGTTGAAAATGTCGTCGACTCGGGTTCTGAAATAGTTACAAGTAATAATTGATTATAATTCTATTATGATAATTTTCATCAAATGAAGACTTTTAGATTAAGATTTTTTTTCCTCACAACTTGTCACACTCGCATATTTACAAACCAAAGAAAATAAACATGGAAATAGAATGTATACTTTATGCCTGGTTTCGAATATTTAGATATGCCGCCGCACCGTACACGGTCCATATGTTTAAGAATATTGAGGTATATCGAAACGAAAAAGAATATTGTTAAAACAGAACGCAATTGCCTTTTATTTACAGCCAGATTGCTGAATCACATTCAAAAATACAATTGCAAATTTGAACACAGTTTTGCCGAACTAGAGCATAACCCATGATGAACAATTTGGACACACTAATATGAAAAATGGTGAGATATGGAATAATGTTGAATTTAATAGGTACGTTGACAAGATTTGGACCCATTAAGTTACCAAATTTGTATTAGAATTGTCAGATTTATGTAAAATGGTCAAAATTCGGTCGCTCGGATGTTGGCCAAAATGTCTATGAGTTGAAGTAGGACTTCGGGCGAAAGATTCTGAACGTTGGCATAATTTTACAAATACATTTTGGTTATTTAGCCAACAAGGTTGTTTGTATTTCAATTATTTGAAAAACGACTCTGCCAGACATTAACTTCCTTTTTGAAAATCTAAGGTGATCCACAATAGCATTTTTTGGTAATCGAAGCTAAACATTATAGGTTACTTTCAAGGAAAAGGGACACAAATCTATAGACTTGATTAATATTATTGATAATGATAATAAGTATATTTAACATACCGTTGTTTGTTTGGTAATTAAACATTAGGGGGAAAACGTATCAATATTGTTACAAGATTCATTCCACTAGTGCAGTCTGTGGTTTTCACAGCAAAACGGGCTAAAATTACAGAGGTTTTTGGCTTTTGACTCCATTGTCGACCTCACATTTTATTTTTAATTCTACTAGAGCCATCAAATTCATTTTTTATATTACAATCAGGACATAAACATTTAGCACAGGAATCAGGAAGATGTTAAAAATCCAAAAAGAACGGTTATTTGTATTTTTAAACATCTTCCTGATTCCTGTGCCAAAGTAAGTTTCTGATTATATGACTCGTAAAGAAAATATATAAATGATATAAAGATGAAGCTTTTTGCATTTTACCAGGGCAATATTAATATATTGTCAGGAAGGGCTGGCAACTATTCCCAGATCCAGGGGCGGACTGGCCACTGTGGCGTTGTGGCGATCGCTACATGGGCCGCTTGGTTTTGGGCCTCTCAGGGCCGGTTACTCAAATTTTGTGGCCGTGCGAAAATGTGTGACTGTGCGAAATTTTGTGACCGTGCGAAAATTTGTGACTGTGCGAAATTTTGTGGCCGTGCGAAATTTTTTGACCGTGCGAAAATTTTTGACCCCCCCCCCCCCCCCCCCCCCACCCCCCACTTACGTGAAATTCACGAGGTGACTGACTGGGAAAAAAATTGGGGCAACCTTTTACGAAAATTTACTACCGGGACGACATACTTCTGCCTGACATGGTCAAAAAGGGCCGCTTTAATAATTTTGCCACGGCCGCTTTCAGGTCCCAGTCCGCCCCTGCCAGATAAAGTGGTACCTTAGAAACATAATACACAGGTTTCTTTTGGCATGCTTAAAAAATCATAATCCGAAATGAAATAATTAATTTCAAGTGCCAGAATAACTTTGATAGCCATATTGCAATTGTTTTTGTCAGGAAATTTGCTTTTTTCGCTGCCCTTCCCCCAACTCTCTATGTACGCCACTGCTCTTCCCTATTGTTCTCACTCTCTCAGCCATTTGAGAGCACATGATTTCCTCGTGGTGATTTATGGCCTCCAAATTTGGTCCTGGCCCAGGACGACCCCACAAAAGGTTAAATCCGGCCCTCGCAAACCCCCACCGATCTCTCCCCCATCCCCCTCCGACACAGACACATTATTGTGGCGTTACTTTTAACAACATCATTTAGGGAAACTATAAAAATGTTAATATCGGAAACATATGTATTACAAATTTGTTTACTAAAGGTACATGATACACAATCTGAGACCAAAATACCTAGGTATTTTGGTTTCACAGTACAAGGCATGAAACATAGCTAAACCTTATCAAAATATCAGTGCGGACCTAGGTTTTCAAAGGGTGGATAAGACCAATTTATTTTTACTGACAATTAAACCACAGAACGTGAGAGTATCCGTTAAGATT
The DNA here is from genome assembly GCA_035610835.1 of Ophiura sarsii. Lineage (NCBI taxonomy): Eukaryota > Metazoa > Echinodermata > Ophiuroidea > Amphilepidida > Ophiuridae > Ophiura > Ophiura sarsii. The sequence goes on from CM069443.1 coordinate 78,994,259, forward strand.
TTTTAAGTTGTTGGGCAAGGAGCGGGTGGCAGAGATAAAATGCCCACAACAAGGGGGCTCTAATTTAGAGCCCCCTTGTTGTGGGCATTTTTTTAAACATTTTAATTTAGTCCGCTAATAACAACACAATCTTTAGCTGTATTTTGTATTCTCCTTCATAATAACTGAGTCTCGGGCCTTTTGTTTCTTTACTATTAAACTGAGACTTGTGGTCAAGTCTAATAGCAACGCATTTTACGCACCATCACTTATAGTATACGCAGTTGGTTTATTCCCAAAGCCGCATCTGATTTGTGAGCAATATCAGCCGAGACGTCTTGATATGATACTATTCAAAATATGCCTAGGCCTATATTAAAACCTAGGAATCTACTTTTCATGGTGTTATTTTTAGAGAACTGAAAATAACCAATGGAAAGCCTAGATTGGTATACTAGGTTAGCACAATCATGACCATGATGACAATATTGGTCATGTTGATTACGGCGAATGTGGCCCAATATTAAGCCAGTAATATCCCGGTGTTTAGCTTCATGTTGGTAGCTGTCCACACCAATTGGACCCACATTTGGGCCTATTTAGGCTGCCAACGTGATGCCAATATGCATATTGCCGATGGAACGCGAAGATTGGCCCGATATGGTTCAGCAAAATAATACCAATGCCAATATTGCCGACGGAGGAACCAATGTTTTGAAATTAAGATAGAACCCACCATAAGTCTAAATTTAACATCCTAGAAAAGGTAGAATGTGCTGTAAATGTACCTAAATGTTTCATAATTTGGCATTTGTAGGTATTTCCTCCACATTCATGACATTAGGCCCAACATATCTAGCTTATTCTTGAATGGTATCATTTTACACAATTTCACTGTTTACACCAATTTAGAGCTAAAATCCCTGATCTTAGGATATGGGCAGCCTGTCGTACCTAAGATAGATATCATTGGCCCGTAGCGAGAAAAAAATGCTGGTTACCACAAAAGTGATTGTTTTTAAGCAGAAGACATCTAGATCTTCAATAAAAACATTGATTTGAATGAACCTGTTTGCTCTAAAGATGAAAAAATTAATACGAACTTGACCTCTTCACCACACAAAGCAGTAGGGATCTGATTTGGTGATGTGGGACCATCTATCTCGGGAGGTTCACACTAATGCTACTATATTCTGTTTGGCCATCTCGAGACAGTGACGTAGCCGCGTATTCTAATAATTGCATCACATAACGCGCGCGCATACTCGCGGCGCTGGCGTACAAACACGAGCGTTGAAAGGCGGAAGATACACACGCGTGCGTAAAAGCTGCGCCTGTTCAGTTACGTCACTGTCTCGAGATGGCCAAACAGAGTATATGTGTGATGCGATGCCAAATTTTGGACAAATCAATTCGCCAGATTCTGGTAACACTGTAATTGTGTGCAATTCAGGTGGGATTTGCGAAAGTTTGGTACAATATCCGAAACGAGTATATCAGATAGGTTTACTTCAGGCACAATTGCCCGAATAAGTACAATTTTCAGCGCAATTATTTGAAATGGATTTTATTTAACGATATTTTTAGCACATAATTAATTGTCTAATACCGTTAAACTTCATCTATAAGCACCCATTGACTAATAGTTAATAAGCAGAGAATAGATAAAAAGGTATGAGCGCCCTCTTTTGATTATAATTGAATGGCTATTATTAAATCAATTTATTTCCAATAAGATAGAGGGCCGTCCATTTATACCGACCCATCAATCATACATGTAGTTATAAAACAATATCTGACATAGCAGTCCCGTTTAGATCAATTGGTAAAGCCGACAGTTTGGGCTACATGTAGGGCAATTGTGATTGCAGGTTCCAGATGACAATTCCTGGTTCGAATCTCACTTCAAGACTTCTTCTTTTGGAAAGGTCATAATTTTCAAATTCTTGACAGTGTTTTATTTTTATCATGAATGAACAAGGAATCTATCTTTTTCGTTGGTTTTTTATTTTATTTTTTTAAATGAAACCAAACTTAATCAAACTGGACACGCAAGCCATGGCCAGTCAAAAACGTTTTGACTGTTTGCCTGTTGTCCTCATTGATTCGAAACGCGATATTACATGTTTGTGCCATACCTATTCTTGGAGAAACACAAAGCACAAAACAAATAAAACAAAACTGAGTGGAAATAATAAAAGAAATCACGCGAAGGACTGATTTACGGCACCATCCATCTTTTTAAGTCTGTTTAAGTTTTTCGGAACTATAATACACACGTTTGACGGATTGCCTTTAAATTGCACGCCTAATGAACATGTCGTAGTTTGAGCAGCTCACGTGGTATTGAAGGTCATGCATTACATTCATGTAAATGGTAGTATAGTGGCCACGTGTTATTGATTTATAACGGATTAGTTTTAGGATTACGAAACTGTGTCTATATCTCACTAAAGAAGTCCTCTGCACTTATAAAACTCGCCCATTGCTTGTGTGTTGGATTTCGATCACGACAGGAGTATGCGCAGATGCGATTTTTGTGTAAGTGGTCTGTGATTTTGTCAACATTAAATTTTTACTGTGATGTGATTTGTCGATCTGCATTAAATGCAAAAAGAAACAACGCCCCCGGCTGGCCTCGAACCACCAACCTTTCGGTTAACAGCCGAACGCGCTTACCAATTGCGCCACGGAGGCGGTTACTTACTAGACTGTTTTGGTTTGTCATGTTCACCCGTACACTTCCCCGTACACTTTCTTGCAAAGTCGGGCATCGTTTTTTCTCAAATGTTGCCTGCATATTGCAGTTGTCAGTTGAACTTGGAACCAACGTTTAATTTGAACTGTCTATTTTCAATAAAAAAATATTCCTATACGGGAAAAAATTCACAAAAGCTCACATCATTTTACTCGACCTAGAATTTCAACCCTACAATTTTGGCGTTACGAAAATATCGATGATGTGAGTGACGTCATTTAATGAGCTCATTAGCATAATTTATGTCCGTGAAATGTACAAAGCAGTTTGATAAGTGCTCTGCCCCAAATTCTACAGACATGCTACATGCTTGTATCGATCAACTGTGAACCATATACATGTACATGTACATGTATACATGGTGTCTCTAAAAACTCGAATCAGGAATTGTCATCTAGAACCAACAATGGCCAACTACTCACAAAAACCACAACTTAACAAAAGACCATAAGTAGCAGAACTGAAAAGCAGTGAATTGTATAATCAACGTATTGTCTCATTGTACTCCATCCATGCATGTCTTCACAAAAATACTAAGTCGTTGAGGTTGATTTAAATGTTTGTACTATTTATAAACGATTGTGATTTAAAACATTAAAATTAAAATTAAAAATAGTAGAAAGAGAGAAAAAAAAGAGGGAAAACCCACATTAAAGACAAAGATAGATTCACTATTTATTCATGGTAAAAACAAAGTTAAGAATTTGATATACACCGTAAATATTTATAAACTTTCCAAAAGAAGAAGTCAGCAAGTGAGATTCGAACCAGGTATTGTCATCTGGAACCTGCGATCACAATTGCCCTAGCCAAACTTCGGCTTTACCAATTGATCTAAACGGGACTGCTATGTCAGATACTGTTTTATAACTACATGTATGATTGATGGGTCGGTATAAATGGACGACCCTCTATCTTATTGGAAATAAATTGATTTAATAATAGCCATTCAATTATAATCAAAAGAGGGCGCTCATACCTTTTTATCTATTCTCTGCTTATTAACTATTAGTCAATGGGTGCTTATAGATGAAGTTTAACGGTATTACCTTTGCAGACGATAAAGACATGGTTGCCTTCTCCACATGCAGAGTCATTCGGCGGGTCCGGGAAACACGAAAACAAATTATCTTCATCTATCGTATCAGAAGAAGAATGAAAAAATATAGGGAAAAATGAAAATACGTGAGCGGGAAAATCAAACACTTTACAAAGGGGTTGTTAGTGTTTTACGATGATAGATCCATTTATACAAGATATACAAGCGAATCTGTGTGGTCGAGATCGACCAAAAGTGACTGTCAGGGAATTAAGATTCCTACTTTTTTCAGGTGGGTTCATGGGCAAACTACCGTCACGAATGATACACCCATGATAATGTTAATTTTATGGACAAAACCAGCCATAGCCAGTGAGATTTAGTGCCACTTTTTTTTCTGTATACAAATTGATAAATGGCACAATTACTTATCGTTGCATTCTCTCAAGGCCAACAAATTTGGTATCAAAATGTACTAACAATTGGGTGCATCTTTCTAGCTGAAAATTATTTAAATCCATCAAATATTTTAGGAAATATTCTAGTATATGCTAGGGGGGAACTTACATATTTTGTTGGGTGTATATGCAAAGGCAGTGGCGTAGCCAGCTTTTGAAAGAGGGGGGGGGGGGGGGGGGGGGGGGGGGGGTCAAGACATAGTTGTACCGACGAAAGGCATAAAAAATCGCATGCTCAAAATATTCTAGTATATGCTAGGGGGGAACTTACATATTTTGTTGGGTGTATATGCAAAGGCAGTGGCGTAGCCAGCTTTTTGAAAGAGGGGGGGGGGAGGCAAGACATAGTTGTACCGACGAAAGGCATAAAAAAATCGCATGCTCAAAATCACGACTGTACCGACGGGATCATTTTAGGGGGGGGGGGGGGGCATAAAAGCTCCAAAGCTAATAATGTTTAGCTCGAATTGACACGATGTATCCTGATATGGAACTCAAATCCACATGTTTCCCGCGCATTTCTCGGAGGAGTTGCTAATATTTGACAATTTACCGAGGCGATGACAGCTGTTAATTTTTGTTATAATTACGAGTATATCCATTACCTCCATTACATCGAAAGTCATCAAATGATAAATGTCTTCTCATGTAGGGGTCAGAGGTTAACATTGACGTTTCAACAGCACCTAGCGAATAACCAAGTTGGTTACAGGCCACGTTGGCATTACGAATGTTCCAGTCATGTGAACTGCTGGTGCCACGATAACAGACGTCGTACCATTCACCACGGTACATGGCCTCTAACTGTCCAAAATGATTACGCTCTGAAGTAGTGTCTACTGGTTGCAGACGGATCATGGTGTCTGTGAGATCTGCAAAGTACAAAAATTACATAAAAGTTAAAATTCGTCGTTAGAAGAGTGTTTCTTCTTCAGTTTTAATTCTTCTTAAAAGTACTGTTTAGGAATGTATGAGTTCGATCTTTATTAAATAGGCCCCAGATATCACTTTAGATTTGGATCCTACTTCACGAAGCTCAACTTGCTTATGAAGAATTAATAATCACCCTTTGTAAATAATTTGTATTAGTTTTTGTGTGCAACATACACATTTCATACTAAAAAACACTTTAAAGCTAACATGTTAACACAAAATTATATAAAAAACAATAAAACAAATACAGACAAGACAAGACAGACATGTGAAAGAGAGATATTTACAACCTTATGCAAACAACATGAAATTATGCAATCATTTAGGAAGTAGGGCTGCATCGTTAGGGAAGACATCAAAACTCGACCGCCCGTTGACCGCCGGTTACGTTTGGTTCCGCCCGGTTCTTTCAGGTCAAATGTTTTACTGGTATATGAATATTCGCGCATGCAACACTGAACAACCGCCGGTTGACTTAATGCTGTAACCGGACCAATTTACACTATCAATCTGTTACTTCGCGGTCATAATAGCTCTCTCTATATAAAAAAAACATTCATAGACTTTCGGTATTGATTTAAAAAAGTTAATTGAGCTATAAACAGATTGAAAAAGCCAACCCCAGCGAAAATCAATAGCTGTATTGTACTGGTTGTCAACTGAGACTTGAGAGCCTAATACTTCAAGTTGTATTGCTCACGCGTGTGACGAGGCACTATCAACCGGTCGTGTTCACCAGAGTGTAACTATTTGACCTCATTATGTGTGCATATTATAACAGACGACACGTTTTGTGAGAACCGGGTGGAACCGGCCGTAACCGGCGGTTGCCTGGCGGTCGAGTTTTGACGTGATCCCTTACATAAATCCTTTCCATTTGTTTTCAAAATTGCTTACATGTTTTGTGTTATAGAAATAGCTTTTTAACAAATTTAGCATTTCACGAAACTTTAAAGACTTGTTTTGGTTTTCAGTGTACATGAGGCTTAAAGGTATATTATGTGATCTTTCCAGGGAACGCCCTCAACATCGAAAAAAGATTGAAAGCAGATTTTCTTGCAGATTTACATTTCTAATCATAAATCGTTCATACATTCCAAGTTACAGGGCGATACGATTCTTAATTACTTCAAAATCATGGTTTTAGAGTGAAAATAAACTGTCGGATTACCGACAACTTATTTTACTCTAGTCTAAATTCACTCTGAAACCATGATTTTGAGGTAATAAGAAATCGTATCGCTCTGTAACTTGGCATGTATGTACGATTTATGATCAGAAATGTAAATCTGCAAGAAAATCTACTTTCTAAAAAAAATCATGAATAGAGGGCGCTCCCTGGAAAAGATCACATACTATGCCTTTAAAGGGTTAATTTTGAAGCGAATATCTTTACGTTGCAAACATTTTCCATTTTGCTGAGTGAGGAAACACTACCAATTGTTGATACCGGGTGTATTCACCTTTCACGTACGGGGTCTGTGTGATCCGCGAAAATAAAATCAACGAGGAAGTACGTATAACTTTTGAGAGTATTCTATATCTATCGATCAACTTCCTAATAATAACATTGAATTCAAACATCCTCTAAATATTTCTGGAACTCAATATTTCACACTGCCAAGTATTACCATACACTTTCAAAGTAATCAAATTGCGTGATTTGAAGTTAACACTTTCCACGCGGCTATTTATAGTTTTACCACATACAAAATAGATTTTTCCAAAAACCTTTCCCAATTTTCAAAGTCTATCTCAAGGATTACTGAACCAATACTATTTGTATTTTGTCATTGCATTTCTTATGGTGATTCCAAATATTGTAATGAAATTCAATAATTTTGACATTTATGAAACATTTGGGACATTTTGGAACGTCGTCTGCAGACGCCTGCCACGTGGAAAAGTGAGAGTATTGGTGATGTACGTCAAATTGTTTTTAGAATATGGCTTGACTACCTCCACCTGTTTGTCACAAAGAGGGAACAAGACTTCACGTACATTCCTTAAACAGTATCTTACCAGATGATAGATATGTCATTACTCCAAAATTATAGCTCCAACTTAAAAAATATTATAAAATATGAAGACATTTCTTCTCTATAATTTGCACGCAAAGAATATCAGCAGTGATATGTGTCCAAAACCTAAATAATGTGTAATTTTCATTTTTGCAGTTGTTATTTTCAATACGCTGGATAGAGTGACAGGTATCGGACGTATTGATCAATGGAAACACCTCTCCCCTCACCCCCATCCCACTATCAAACGTGTTCTTCCTAAAGCAATCAATTATCTACCTATTACTATAGTGCAATAATAGGCCATGAACTACAAAATACATGTTTTCATATTTTAGACCATCATTCAAATGTGGATGATCAAATATTGGGACTTTCACAGAGGTTAAAAATGTATAGCATCTACCTGCTTGTGTTTTGTTTTAAAGACATTTCTGATTTGCAGCTAAAATGCATACTTTTTAATTTGAAATATTAGAAAAGTCATTTTGGCCCGATCATGTCAAAGCTTAAAATATTTTCAATGATTTATTAAGATATTGTTGCTGAACATGATACCTAAATATTGCACGAGAGGATTTTCCAGTTTTCTTCTTTATATTATGTTGATTTGTTTTCGTTGTGTTTTTTTTTTTTGGGGGGGGGGGGAACCCATTTTGATGGCCGTTCTGAAAGACCTACGTATACTTCAATTTTACAGTAAAATCAACGTACTGCACAAAAATGAAACTAGACATTACAACAATCATTTTGTACAAAACAGTATGTTGATATATATTAGTTTTCTTGGAATTCTGATTTATAAAATCACATTTTTTGGGGGAAAAGTGAAAATTTAGATTTTTCTTAGAAATACATGTGTTTCTATACCTAAAGCATGACATTTAAAATATTTTCTTTCCTATGTACTTGAGGGGAAATATATCCAATGGAATGCATCTCATGCAATATTTCAATTTTGTGGCAAAAAAGTAGATTTTGATATTATTTTCAACTGGAAATCCATCCGACCTGTTGCACTGTACCGAGACCGCACGTTGCAAAAGCAACTGCAAAAATGATAATTGTTCTTTGTTTTGTTTTTGGACACATACCTAACTCTGCTAATATTCAGTCATTCTTCACGTGTAATATCTCATATTAAAATCTAATTAATATTTTGACGTTGGAGCTAAATGTTTATTTTGGAGTTATGAGCATTATTGTCTTTGCCTACCTGGTAAGTTACTTTTTTTGAGAACTATATATTTCGTACGTACTGTAACACTCACGAACGCCTGATCTTGATTATAATGGAATTCATGTAAACGGATGTCGCAACCAAACCACTCCTTCTCATAGTGTACAATCATTGAGAGATCGAGCTGAATCTGTGAATAAAGAATGTTTTAACATTATGGGGGACTCAAGAAAGTCACTCTTTGAATGTTGTGAGTGCTTTATTATTTTATTGAACTATGACTCAAATGTACATAAAAGTTAACCTTTTTAGAAAGGAAATGGATCAGAGAATCTTTGGCATCGTTTTTGACCATAAATATTGATTCTTTGAGAAGAGAAAAAAAATCACTTTTTTGACCAAATTTGTTGAACAAAGCTTAACTAAAAAGTGCCAAAAAAGAATTCCATTTTTTTTCTCACTTTTTTTCACTTTTTGGTCAACATTTCAAAAAATACTAAAAATTAGAAATTCGTCCCTAAAGTTAATGTCTTTACATCATAATCAAGCGATTTTGAGCATTTTTTACTCAAAATTATTTTTGTTAGCTTTGTTCAAAAAGAATTGGTCAAAAAAGTAAATTTTGTGATTTTATCAACATTTGTGGTCAAAATTGACACCAAATTTGGATTCTCTGATCCATTTCCTTTCCAAAATAGTATAGGTTTTTTATATGCATTGATTAATAGTTAAATAATTACAGCACTCACAAAATGCAAAAAAATCAAATCAAAAACTTCCTTGAGTCCCCCCCCCCCCCCCCCCCCTAAAAGATGTTTGCTAACAATAAGATTATAAATTATACGTTCTTTCACCATGTTCACCCGAACCGGAATATTATTTTATTCTTTCCTAAGATATATTTCAGATAATCTTAAACTGTATACAGCGTGCAACTTTTCGTTGGTGCAAATTGCAAATTTTTTGTCACGGCTAACAGAAAGAGGAAGTACCGGAGGTAAACTGGTATAATACAAATAAAAAGCATAAACCGTTCCGAGTACTTCGAAGATTATCTACAGTTAATAGGCCTGCGGCAGATTTGCAACATCATAAATATTCACACAAATTGTTAGGTATTTTTGATACCATCTTTTTTTAATTTCAATTTCCGGTTTGATGTTGAAAATATCTATAAGCTAGATTTTGTGTAGAAAATCATTATGTGAATACCGGTATACAATTCAAGAGCACCTCCTCCATTATCCATATTATATTTATTCTTCACGTCGATTATATCTACGAATGCACTGCAGCAAGTCTAAATTGTGCAAGGTCAAGTTGTGATCTTTCTGTTGTTCAACCGTGCGTTATCAGAATCCTTTGTTAAATAATGCACGCTGCTAGTGGCATTCGTGCACTGGCACACTCGTGCAAGGCCTTTTAAGGCTATTATCAAGCACGAATGCAATGTAGCTCATCAGTTATCCTTGTCATAAAATATGATGTTTTGGACAACTTCATGAGGTACGGTAATTCTTCTGGTGTAATAATCATCAAAATAATTTCTTTTTAGTTTACAAACTAGAAATGCTTCCTCACGGCACATCACTTTTAATACTTACAGTTTGTGCACACAAATCCTTCAAACGCGTAATCAGAACCAATGCCATGCCGAGATCCATTCCAACCAGCTTGAAATCCCAGCTGTCTGCAGGCTACTGTAGCTGCGGCACGGTTCCAGGACGAATGGTCAACATCATTAGACCCATCGTAGCAAATATCATACAACTCATGTTTGTGGGTTTATCTGGATTTTTACCTTTCCTTTATAATATATGTCGGGGTCCGAGGGACATGACAGTCGAATGCCAACTATTTCGTCTGCATAATATATACAAAATATATTAAATAAATAATAGGAGTCTCCAGTGACAAAAGGGGTGTCAAATATTGTTGCAAACTTCCTATATATTCTTACATTACTGTAATACGAGGGTCATTCAATAAGATCTACCTCCTCCCTCATAATATCGCTAATTTGAATGTCGGCCTCATTAAATTTGTCATGATTATAGCTAGCTGCGAATCATAGCTACACATTAATAGTAAATCATAATTGTTTCACTTGTTCTGATGCGGTCAAAGCGAGAGAGATATAATTGGACGTTTTCCCCTCCGTATTGTATTGTTTTAGATGTAAGATTACTGAAAATGAAAACAATGTATGGTATCTAATATAATGTGGTATTATCACGTATACTTTATATTGTAAGCAATATTAATTCTTGTAGGCTTGCAAAAAGAATGATCAACTTGAACTATTGCTAATCGGTCAAATTCGCTGTCACCTAAGTCCATGCCAACGTGATGCCTCGTATGTTAAAACCTTGAACCTGATAGTTCCATTCCTTTTTTCAGAATAGTCAATCAGAAAGTCACTCATCTCTTGGAGACATTTGGATTCCCTCCATTTAGTATTGAAGTGGGCATTAGTGTAGAAGAGGACACCTGAACTATATAGGGATTAAATTAATAAATATCAACAAATATAAACATTCTAAAGTACTTTTTCACATAAACAACCTTCAAACATTCCAAAACTGTTTTTTGTTGGAAGAAAAAAGTCCTAATTGTTCACAAAAATAACAAGGGAAAACTGGCTAAAATCACTCTTTTCCCCCGATCACCTTCGAACCCAGAGATCGCACATTCAATTCTGATCGGACATTCAATTCTCCCAACATGAACAGCCAATAGGAACAGTTCAACAATACTGCGTCAACTTTTCAACCAATCAGAGATCGCGTAATAGATTATTGGGCTCGAGAATTTAAACCAAGATGGCGACCTGCGCTGTTTTCATGCACGATTTATCGCTTTTATTTCTCTTTTTGACATCAATCCTGACACAATAATATGAACATTTTATTTTTATTTTCTTGCAACGAATTGTAAACTGCATCCAATCATGTGAATTTTTACATTTGTAATCACGTTTTTAGCGTTTAAAAGGAACTTTTACTGCATACAAATGGTTGTTTTTCATGGAACATTTTAAAGTTTGTTGTTTTACCCCGTAATTTCCCTCAAAACTCAAAGCCCTGCCCTCTTTCAAAAATTAAACCTTGTACCATAGAGGGGTGGGGAGCTTTTTAAGCTTGTTAAAATTGTTTTGATGCTTTGGAATGATAATAAAGTTACTTTTTATCCCTATATAGCTCAGGTGTCCTCTCCTACACTAATGCCGAAGATCTCTTAGATCTTATTAAATGCAAATATGACTTTTGCAGTGTTTCTTTAGGGGCGGATTTAACTTGTTAAAATGGTTGCCATGACCACTGCATGCCCAGAAAACATTTTACAATAAGTGGCATTGTTGTTGGCATTGAGGGGATTGTTGACCAGTGATGACAACATTTTAGGGGGGTGGGGGGGGGGTGGGGGGGGGGGGGGGGGGGGGGCGGGGAGCAACAAAAACAATTTTGGTGTACGCGCGAATGTTATGAGATGGAGGTAGAACTTCATTGAATTACCCTTGTAAATCGAGATAAATTACTGATGTCATCATACAGGGCGTGTCAAAAATGTGTCCCACGAAGAATAAAATAATTAAAATACATCCCACGTATTTATGTTTGGAAAGCCGTCCTCTATCAAATACTCTTGATCACATTAAATGTCACCCCTAACTCCAGAGATATGCTCAAATCAGTAACAACAGTGCGAATTCCAATTTGGCCACTTTTGAATAAGATTTGGTCTATCAACTGAAACAAACTTGCTTTCGAGATTCCATTGATGATCATAGGAAACATGAATGTATTATGTTTTGTTTAAAATCCATCTAATATTCAAATATTGTATTGTTTGTCTTGGATAATATGGATGAAAATATGTTTTCAGCTAAAATTGAACTAACTATCAACATTTAGAAGGTAGATTATTATTGATGTTAATATTAAAGGTAGGTGTTCCGATTGCTGGTCCGATTTTCAACTTTATATTTCCTATTCAACATGAGGGATCATCCTTAAAATTAGAAGTACAAGGTGACCGTGACATTTGCCCATTGAGTAGTACATAAACTGGCAGTGGCAGTGAGTGGTTAACCAACTTTGGCAGTAATTCACCGGATTATAATACATACCGCGTAAACATTTTAAATACAATTATCATAATTTCCGACTAACGGAACATAGAAGATAGTAATACAAACCTTTAGCAGTAGTTAAGGGACATTCACATAGCAATAACAGGTAGATGTAGACAAAAATTGAAGCGCAAACACGTTCCATGATACTGCACGTCACTGTCACCATCAGCATCAACGTTTCACCTTCAACAATATTTTGAGATACGAAAATGTCCTACTTCAGGATCTCAACCAAATTATTATGCCAAAGTTGTTTGTTTGTGGAGTTCCTCATTCGCCTGCTTTATTCATTGTTTCCAATTTATGAACGTGAATGTGCTTGCCTGTCTTTAACTAAATGATTGAACGAAATGGTTGACTGAAATACACGCACATTACCCGATGACTGATTTCGATGGAAAGTTGGTTATTCTTTAACAATACTCCAACGCAATGACCTTTGGATTCAGTGAACCATTGTTTCTAACACGTACACGGAAGGCTCGGTTTACGGTGGTGTACGGCTGTATTCCTCGATTATTTGACTTCCTACTTCCTCTCTCTGATCTTTCTTTTATTATTATTATTTTCACTATTATCTTAATTTCAGGGTTTTTTTGTGGGTTTTTTTTGAGAAATTAAAATTGGAAAATTAAAATACCTATCAAGAAAGGCAACATTGTCGATTGTCAACATCGAATCATCCCATGGTCGAGGGTCGTTCAATAAGTTCTACCTCCTACCTCATAACTTTGCTATTATATAAGCAATGCATATGAAATATTCCACAATTGTAACTTTGAATCTCAGCATAAAAATCCATAGTAAATTGGTATGAGTACTAGTTTTACTTTTCTGGAGATGCAGTGAAAACCAAACGTCCATTGAGTGCGACGGAAACGGATAAAAAATAGCAAAATATCTCCTAAGTGCTATTTATTTGGCCAATTCTAAGAGAAAAAACGAACCTATTATCAACGGAAACAGACAACATGGCGTCCCAGCTACGAAGTGTTTTATTATTGTAGTGTTTCTATACTTAACAATCATCAGTGTTTATAATCATGAATTAAGGATTAGGTCCTTCTAGGGAAACATCAACCAACATACATTACATCTCCCCTTTTCTAATAAAGTTTTTTTCTTTTTAAAACAAAACTTTACACTCTACACTATACATAATTCTTATGCATTCAATTTCAATTTATCCAAAAAACTCATTCCTTTAGTCTTTTTTAAAATACTACCAAACTATCCTTCTATTTAAATTTTGTAAAACCAAATCATTTTAAATGAACTTCTTTTACATGAAAGTTCACAATCACACATGTTAATTGGTTTCTGAATCACTATCAGTCTTTGAAAATAAACTTTCTGAAATGTCTACATGTGATAGTCTTTGAATCTACCAGGAAGTTTCTTTTCTCTTGGCACTTCTTCTTGGTTCAGACTGATTTTGTTCTCTGACTGGTTCATTTGTACCTGGTTGAGTTGTATTTTGTTCAGAATAGTCAGTTTGGTTCTGTTCAGAATAGTATTCACTCTGACTTTGGTCAATAAACTGATCCGGATTAAAACTCAGTTCATCAGATTTCAAAATATCTTGTCTATTCCTTCTCAGTTTAGAACCTTCATAAGTGACTACTATGTATGACCTGGGTTTGTTTGTCAAACTTTCCACAATTGCTGGTTACCATTTTTTTCCCACTGGATTCCAGACTCTCACATTATCACCTGGCTTTAGGTGACTCAGACTTTTTGTGCCTCTGTCATAATATTTCTTCTGAATAGCTTGTTTTGCATTCAGCTTTTGTTTGACAGTTTCAGAATTCACAGTCTGAGGTTTCAGTAATTCCGCATGAGTGGGAATTTTGGTATTTAATCTCCTACCCATCAATAACTGTGCAGGTGACAAACCAAGATCATCTAAGGAGTTGTTCAGTACTCTAATAAAGCTAAATATGGATCATCAGCTTTCTTCAAGAGATTTTTAATTGTGCCAACACATCGTTCTGCCATACCGTTTGACCTGGGATATTTAGGAGATGAGGTCACATGTTCAAACTCCCAGTCTTTGACAAACTGTTTAAACTCTCTTGATGAATAGCATGGTCCATTATCAGTAATCAACATTCTTGGGATTCCATGTCTACTGAATATGGATTTCAAAGCTCTAATCACAGCTTGTGATGTTGATTCTCTACCAAGTCTCATCATTTCTGGAAACTTAGAATAGTAATCTACTACCAGGCAATATTGTGCACCTTGATATTCAAACAAATCACTCCCAACTTTTACCCACGGTTGGTCTGGAATATCATGGTTGATAAGTGGTTGCCTCTGTTGGTATTTTGTATTTAGTTTACATGTACTACACTGAGATACCAAATTGTAAATCTGGGTCATCATACCAGGCCAATAGAGACATTCTCTTGCTCTTTGTTTACTTCGCACTATTCCCTGGTGACTTTCATGAATTTTAGCAAGCATTTCTTTCCTCAAATTTGATGGAACCACAATTTTGTTATCTTTAAAAATAACACCATCCACAACTGTCAACTCATCACGAACGGTAAAGTATGGCTTAGCTTCATTCGGACACTCTTTTATGTTATCAGGCCAACAATCTGAGACACTATTGACAATTCTGGATATTCATTGTTTCTGTTTTGAACACCTCAAATTTCTCAGCACTTATTGGTGCTTGCTCGTTTGACCAAATCAACTTCTAAGGGACCCTGTACCTTCATCATATCAGTTTCAGGTAAGTATGCCCTACTCAGTGTATCAGCAATGTACAATTCCTTGCCCTTTTTGTATTTCACTTCTAGGTCATATTGTTGCATACTCATGAGCATCTTTTGCAATCGCAATGGAGCTTTGTACAATGGCTTTTTCATGATACTTTCCAAAGGTTTATGATCTGATTCAACTTTGACCTTTCTAAATGCTACATAATCATGAAACTTCTGACAACCCCACGCAATAGCCAGTAATTCTTTTTCAATTTGACTATAGTTGCATTCTGCTTCTGTTAATGCCCTTGACCCAGGGGCGGATCCAGGGGGGGGGGGGGGGGGGGGGTACCCGGGGTATGAAGAAGAAAAAAGAAAAAAAGGGGAGAAAGAAAAAGGAAAGGGGGAAACGGAAAGGAGACAAAAAAGGAAAGATAAGAGAAGAGGAAACGGAGACGAAAGGTAATATTGGGGCTATAGAACAAAAAAAGGGCCTGATCAATTGCATTTTTGGGGGATCGTCTTTTCACAGCATCCCGGGGTGCGACCATCCTGTATGCGCCCCTGCCTTGACCCATATGCAATAGGTCTCCCTTTTTGCAACAACCTAGACCTGTGGAACTAGCATCTACAGACAAGACTAGTTCTTTCTTTACATCATAGTAGGCTAAAATTGGCGCCTGACACAATACATTTTTTAGTTTCTCAAAACTGTTGTTGTGCTCAGCTGTCCATTCCCACACTACTTCTTTTGAGAGTAAGGGTCTCAATGGTTCTGCAATATCTGACAATTTTGGCAAGAATTTGGCCACATACTGTAACATACCAAAAAATCTGCGTAACCCCTCCAAGTTGGTTGGAGCAGGCATGTCTATAATTGCTCGAATTTTCTCAGGATCACATGTTAGGCCTCCACTTGTCAGAATATGCCCAAGATATCTGACTTCTTGCAATTTGTATTTGCATTTGTCTGGATTCAGAGTGACTTTTGCTTGTTTAAGTATATCCAAAACCTTAATCACTCTTTCATCATGTTCTGCCTCATTTGATGCAAAAATCAAAATATCATCCATTACTACCTGGACACCTTCAACACCCTCAAACAGTGTTTCCATTCTTCTTTGGAAAATTTCCGGAGCTACATTTAGTCCAAAAGGTAATCTCAAAAACCCGTATCTTCCATAACAAGTATTGAAAGTGCACAGCTTTGAGCTTTCATGGTCTAGTTTTAACTGCCAATATTCTGAATTTGCATCCAATACAGTGAAATATTGTGCTCCCTTCAAATATGTTACAACATTTTCAATGTTATTCATGGGATAATGCTCTCTCTGTAAGGCATTACTAGTATTTAAATCTTTTGGGTCTATGCACACCCTTAGGGAGACCCATTACTCTTTATAGCAGTAACTAAACTGTTTACCCATTCAGTTGGTTCAGTTTGCTTCACTATTACATTAAGATCCTCCATTCGTTTCAATTCAGCCTTGAGTTTTACACGCTGAGATATGGGGTTATTTTCTTGGTGGGTGTACTTTTGGAATTGCATCTTTCTTTAGGTTTATTTTTACTTCACCTTCCATGCAACCAATCCCAGTGAACAGTTTTCTTTGTTTACACTGTTGACTGAATTCTACATTAGTCATTCCTGACCTACAATCATACCACTGTTGTGGATTATCTTTGTTAGATTTCTCTTCTTGTTTTGACATTTTGTCATTTGTTTCTTGTTTTACCACATTTTGTTTTGTGGCTTTTTCTTTTGTATCACTAACAGTATTGACTCGTTTGATCACTTTTAACTCTTTTTCACACGTTTGTGACCCAATAACTGTGGTACCCTGGACGCCTGCAATATGGAATTTAATGGGATGGAATACACCTTTGTACTCGCACAACATGATGGTCTGGCCTATGACATTCAATTTATGACCAGAATATGAAGTCAAACTTGATTTTGACTGTTTAAGCTCTTTAATGTTACCTCCTAACTTATGGAAAACCTCTTTTGGCATCACATTGCAGTCGGCTCCAGAATCAATTCTACAGTTTACCTTTTTCTTGTTTACTGTTAAGTCAATTGACCAAGAGTTACTGTTTTTATTGTCTTTAGGATTGTCTTTGGTAGCACCAACAAGACCCACGAAGAAATGTTCTTCTTCAGACGACACGGCTTCCACATCAGCAACTGTGTGTACATTCGATGACTTGAACTTTCGATTACCACGTCGACCTTGACCTTGACCTTGTTTCGGCTTTGCACCACCTTGACCTTGACTTTGACTGCTACTTGATGTTGACTGCACTGGACCAGTTTGCCTCGATCTGCACACTTTCGCAAAATGTCCTACTCGAGAACATTGATTGCATTTCTGTCCGTAAGCAGGGCACTGCTTCGGTGTGTGACGCGTTCCACACCTTTTACAGTGAAACGAGTTATCTCGGCCTACAGTATTTACTGACTCTGCCATGGACTTGCTGTCTTGATTTAGTGCCTGCATTTGTGTTGCAGTCACTTCACTGGCTCTGCAAATGTCCACAGCCCTGTCAAGCTTGAGATCATCTACTCTAAGTAGCCTATTTCTGACCGTATTATTGTTTACCCCAACTATCAAAATGTCTTTTGTAAGCTCTTCTTCAAGCTGGGCAAATTCACAACTCTTTGCTAAGTTTTTCAGGTCGGTCACATATTGATCTATCAATTCTCCTTCACCTTGCTTTCTAATGAAGAATTTATGCCTTATGTACGTTATGTTCTTACGTGGCTCACAGTGGTTTTGAAACCTCTTGATGACTTTGTCATATGTTTTTTCCTCTTCCTCGGCCCATTTAAACGTGTTGTACACTGCGATCATTTGTTCGCCGCCGATGTGTAAACAAGAAGCAATTCTGACTTCGTTGGACTTTCCTGCTATTCCGCTGGCTGTAAAGTAAATTTCCAGAGCTTGGAGCCATCTCTTCCAATTCTCCGACACATTACCTTCCCAACACATCTCTTTTGGAGTTTTAAAACTATCCATTTTTAGCTCAAAAATCTGCTAACATCTGACACCATATCAACGGAAACAGACAACATGGCGTCCCAGCTACGAAGTGTTTTATTATTGTAGTGTTTCTATACTTAACAATCATCAGTGTTTATAATCATGAATTAAGGATTAGGTCCTTCTAGGGAAACATCAATCAACATACATTACACCTATCGGTCAGTTAAAACTGTTCTAAATTACAGATATCTCTTTAGCAGACTATAAACAATAACGGTGACTGGTTTTCTGGGGGTAAATGCCCTCTTATTAGCCAGAATCAGACCAGGGCAGCCATTAATTTTAACCCTACCCTAGAGAACCGATGCAAAGGTCATATTTGCTTCTCATAAGAACTAGAGATCTTAAATATACAGGACTAAATATATGGGTTGAAAGTCTCTCGACGAGAATATTTTTTACCACTGACTACCTGATTGACTATTCTAATTCTAAAGTGACTATCGCGTTAAGATTTAACATGCAAGGCATCACCGTGTCTTGACTTGTAACAACGAGAATTTGACTGAATAGCAGTATTCCAGTATACTAAAGATGTAGCAATACAATCGAGTTGATATTATACTATTTGCAAGCCTACGAAGGTTAATTTTGTCTACAATCTGATTTATACATGATAATAGGCCTACAGTATTATTTTTAGAAATCATCCATTGTTTTTCTATTTTCAGTATTGAAATCGGGCTGTTATATCTAATCATACAATACGAAGAGAAAACGAAAAAAAACATGTATTCATCTTATTTGGCATTTTTCTGTGTCCGTTGTTCAAAATCTCTCTCTGGCTTTGATCGCATCATAACAAAAGTGAAACAGATATCAATTATCATTTACTATGAATATGTAGCTATGATTCTGAGCTATAATCATGATAACTGTCATGAGGCTGACATTCATATTAGCGATGTTATGAGTGAGGAGGTAGAACTTATTGAATGACCCTCGTACATACAAATTACACGTTTAATACAATATTTACATACGAGCGCACTTCCGACTTATGGAACATAGAACACAGAGCATAGTATACAAACCTTTAGCAGTAGTTAGAGCACATTCACATAGTAACAACAGGTACATGTAGACACAAATTGAGGCGCAGACACGTTCCATGATACTGTCCGTCACTGTCACCACCAGCATCAACATTTCACCGTCAGCAATACTAAAGCAAGCATTTTGAGTTACGGAATGTCCTACTTCAGGATCTCAACTTATATTAGTGCCACAGTTGTTTGGAGATGCATGATCATATTTAAGAGGCTTTGAAAATAAGTTTGGCAGCGCGATTCTGAAGACGCTGAAGACGTTTAATTTCTTTTGCGGTAGTTCCAAATAAAAGAGAATTTGCATAATCAAGGCGTGATGTAATAAGAGCCCGAACTGCATGGTGACATGTGTTTTTATCAATAAACAAAACCCGTGTGGAAAAAACAGGTATTCAACAAAAATCTTTTATCATAGAATACAACTTGGTGATTTAACGTCATAGAAAAAAGTTGGTTTGACCTCATTTGCATATTATAAAGAACTAAATAAAAAAATTGCCTATTTTAATTTCCATCAATTTTCTCAATTTCATTTTTCTTTTTTTATTAAAATCAAAACTTTAGATACATTAATTTTGAAACATTTTCTTACAAAAACAATGTATTTCATACAACTGTGCACAGACTTGACAAAAGTCTAATAATATTTGTCGAGCCATGCACGCAAACAATGAAAGGAATATTTAAGGACATGCCCACGCTAAGAGACCACTGTTTTGAAATTCGCGCTACAATAAACTTGAAATGCCATTCAGCAGTGTGCAGTAAATGGTTTTATGCATAGGGTGTACATAACTGTTAGGTGACATGCAGTGGCGTAACCAGAGGGGGAGGAGCGATCTCCACCCCCTCTCAATATTAGAGTCGTGTCGGTTAAAACTTGCCACTGTCGGTCGATATTGGCACTGTCGGTTTTTGAATACCTGATTTTTCCACACGGGTTTGTTCAAAACATGTCCTAACCACGGCCGATAATCTGGCGGAAGCATAAATTTAAGAGGACGAGGACACAATTTAGGGGACAAGGAATTAACAGTTTAATGTACGTATGGGGCGCTTGGCAATAAGGACCTTCCATCTCAGACTCCACTTCCGCCGTTTATTGCCTATGCATACAGATAACTTCTTGGCGTGTTTGTCAGATCATCTGATCTGCGGCTTGCTGAAGCGCTGCAAGTCTACCTAACCAAGTCCCATGTCAGTGCTGGAATATTTAGAAGGGTCTGTCTCACAAGACATAAGGGACGCCTAGATCGACAACAACTATGAAGGGATATGAAACTGCACTGACTATGAGAGAGGCATCTTCCTATAACTTGATATAGATTCATCAGGATTGTTCATAAATATGTGATAAAATGTTCTTTTGACGAATCCAATCAATCGTACTTACTAGTTACGTTTCGACTCCGTACTGAGCTGGAGTCATCATCTGACTGGCAACCTTCTGATTTGTCCTATTGGTTTTATAGGCACGATTCTCGCCGATAGAGGGCGGAGTTTCAATCAGTTGGTCGTAAATGTTATTCAACTTGTAAGCCCCCTCGTTCTTATTCATTGTGTCCGCAGGCAAGGACAATCATGGTCTACATGTTCTCCTAAATTAGAGAACCCGGTAGCGTT
Source organism: Ophiura sarsii (assembly GCA_035610835.1). Lineage (NCBI taxonomy): Eukaryota > Metazoa > Echinodermata > Ophiuroidea > Amphilepidida > Ophiuridae > Ophiura > Ophiura sarsii. The sequence goes on from CM069443.1 coordinate 79,015,195, forward strand.
TTTGAAAATACAAGATGTCAACCGGTACTCCAACAATCTTTAAAAATTGTCATAATTGTGTAAGTATTTGACATGTGAAAATAACATAGCTTTGGGCTACAATTCCTACGAGTTTATTTATTTATTCTGCATATATAACATATCATTACAAAGTTAGAGCAAAATTATTACAAAAATAATAGCATACCGTACATATACAAGGCGTTGTTGAAAAAACTCACGAAGAGCTTACACCTACAATCAAGGAAAAAAAGGTTGGCACACTTTGTCCCAATAAGGAAAAAAGTGCCCCTCTCCCCCGAGGCAATGTTGATCCGAGCCACATGTCATCAGAAGCTTTGGTAGCTCTCTCAACATTGATTGATGGGGGGTGGGGAAGGATGAGAGAGAGGGGGAGACCTCTGCGTGCTGTTAAAGAGTGCTATGTCCCAAGTCGGTTCTCTATTGTGAGCACAGTGATAGTTGTATTCAATTGTATCAAGTGTGCCAACTATTATTTTCCTTGATTGTAGGTTACTTAGCATCAGAAATCATCTTCAGGGGTTAGAATGTGATTTTACCACTACCTTACCAGGAATTTCCAATATGGCGGCCCAAAAATACGATATGGCAGTGTATTTACCCATACAATACGGGGAAAAAAGAAACAGGTATTTATTTTGAGGGTAATTTTCCGTATTCGTTGTTCCAAATTTCTCTTTGGCTTTGACCGCATCAGAGCAAAAGTGAAAGAGATATCAATTAACATGTGTAGCTATGATTCAGAGGTATAATCAGATGTCAAATGTCATGAGGCTGACATTCATATTAGCGATGTTAACGAGGGAGGAGGTAGAACTTATTGAATGAACCTCGTATAACAATACGTTTGCTAGCAAAAAAGCTTTTCTTTATGACTGAAAGTGCATGGCCTATAATAAGGAAGACAAGGGCCCATGCAGATGTCATGTTTTAGGGGTAAATCATTTGTTTCTACTGATTTTTATTTTTTAAACTTGCAACACAGGAGATTTACAGATTCAGAAAAGTACAAAAATACAGAGCAATACAAATGCATATAATACGCTTCATAATAATATGTGTCCAAATGCGAATCCTGGTGATAGTTATCATGTGTCCGCATTCGATACATATTATTATGATTGTATAAGTTTGACCTACTGTATGGAGTATGTCCCGTTTCCATGGTTTCTGCATATGAATATCACGTTTAGACCTTCTTTGTGCGCACTCATACTCAAGCTTTATCATATCTTTAAAGGCATGGATTGATGGTTTAGACTTTTGACACATTAGGTTACAAGGCCCTCTTGGCAGCGCTATAAATTGATGCCCTAAAAACCGTCAACAAATTTAAATATTCGCCTTCCATCCGAGTTGGTTGCTATATATGACATAATTCTCGTGTGCAATCAACCGGCTGTATTGAGTAGTTTAAAGGCATGAGCGTAGATGTAACCGACGCATTCCAGACGATTACCATAATTTATTCAAATATGCAAAAGGCACCGTTTTCGCTACGTACGTTAGTATAGGACTTTCCTATCCCAAAATTAATAGTATCCCTGGTAATCCTCTCGTAGTATTGATAACAATAGGTTTACCAGAGCGAATTAATAGCGCTTCTAAGCGGGCAATTTATGTCATGTCTGCTAATATAAACTGCTCAAAAAAAGTTCGGAAATTTGGTTTCAATAGCCAATATTGAAAATATTTCATGATATACTCATATTGTTTTTGATATAAATAAAAAGCTGATGCGTTCTTCTTTCCAACGATACCTCATTCATAGCAATCACCTGTTTCAGTGCTTAGCTACCTGCTTGTGAATGTGGCGAAGTCTCATTCAGAAATGTGCCAAATTCACCACTATTTCGTGCTCTAAAGAATAACTCTATCATCTGTTCAATGAAGTTTTACATCGAGAGCTACAGTGTAAAAATGTTGTTTAAAACTTTTTACCAACTGCTGTTATTCAAATATCTTGCTCAAACGAATGTTTAAATACGCAAAACTTGTCTAAGAAGGATATATAAGAACCCCCGTTGTTTAAAACTGTTAAACAACATTTTTGCAGAGAGATGCTCTATTGGCTTTTGTGGACAAAATAGCGATGCTTTTGGCACATTTAGATTGAGATCTCCCCATATTCTCAAGCACGTTGCTGAGCCCTGGGACATGTTCATATTGTGTTGCATATCAATTAAAAGCTGATTTGTTCATCTTTCCAGTGATTCCAAATGTGTAGCAATTACTTGTTTCAGAGTTCAGCCACGTGCTTGAAAATATGGGGAGGTGTCAATCTTAATGCCAAAATCATCACTATTTGTCCTTAAAAGTCAATAGATCATCTCTCTATACAACACAGCAAAAGTGTTGTTTAATAGTTTTAAACAACGGGGTTCGTCAGCTTTCAACATTCGTCTAAACAGGGTACTTGAACAACGCCAGTTGTTGAAAGGTTTTAAACAGCGTCTAACAGTGTAGCTGTCAATGTAACACTTCATCAAATCAACGATCATCAAATGTCATACAAAACTCAATAATTCGAGACAAGTCAAAATCTACGATCATCAACACAATAATTCGAGACAAGTCAAAATCTACACAGCAAAATCCCATAGTTATTTGCCTCATTAATATTCATGAGCTCATTACCGCTATTATTGCGCTATGGGAAAATTCTCTCTCATCTACACCTTCTCTGAAAAAAATGAATTGTTTTATAATAATTAATTGTTATATTCACAAATGCAATATCCAATATAAATGCCTAAAACATGGTAATTTTCTGAGGAGGTTTTTTGAATTTCCAAGAAAAAACTGACATTTAAAAGACAATTTGATTATATTTTGGTTTAAAAATCAGTAATCCAATACACGACTGAGAACCTCGCAGTTTGTCTGTATTTCGCACGAGGCAGCACAGGGCCCTGGCAAATTACCGCGACAATGATTTGCATTCCATAATACATTGAATATGTAATGTACAATTTTGCGAAGGTCAGTCGATATATTTTCCATCAGTTGTGCTATGTCATTGGAGCAACATAGCCCAACAGCCTACCACCATACTATGCAAACCCGAACTTACTGCCAGATTTTTTTTATTTGGCGATATCTCTATCTTTCACATTGCAATTGTTAAAGGTGCTATTCATTGAAAATTGAAATATAGCCAAATTATATATCATTGGAAAGCTTAGAAAAATGGTGGTGTCCATCCGCGGGTGTCCACGTCCCAAAATGCCACTGTAAATAATAAATAGCATTAGAAAGTACCGGTGTAGGGCGGACGCAAACCCGGAAGTGGAGAGGTGAAAATCAAGATTCTTGTATGACGTCAGCAAAGGGACCCGGTAATGTAAACAAACTCATTGTCCATTGTGATGCATGCCTCTCTTGTATCTATTTGAATAGTAGCGCTGTGTGCAGTACTGTCTGTGTGGTATCGATCTCGGACTTCGATGAATGGGTTGAATAGGATGAGGATGAATTTCTGTGCCTGGGGTGACGTCACAATTCTAAACCCCGTTTTGACTATTTATCCCAAGGTATAAGGGGGGGTCTGTACTCGAAAGTTTGTATTGCCTATTGGTAATTCCCAGTATATTAGGTTAAGATGAAATAAAGATTAACATATTCTATACAATCTAAGCTTTCCATTGATACCATACATGATCTCAATGAGTAGGAACTTTAACTTCCATTCATAAAGGAATGCGCTAAAAGGGTGATCGATTCTAGTCTAACAAAGGATTCGAACAAGTCCATTAAAAATAACGTATGTAACATAATGTAAGATCACAGGGTAACTAAACTTATATTGGGTAATTAATATTTTCTAATAGCGTAGGTCAGGCTTGACTGGTCTCAAAATTCTCTAAACGGACTTGACTAGCCGTCTCGCTAGGAGGTGTCACTACTTTGAGCATTTTTCTAACTCAAAAATGGGAACATTACAATTTAGCCAGCCATTTTCACAAAGATGAGCTCAATGGTGAATCAACAAATGTATGGCGTGCTTCATGTCCACCAATTTTATGTGTTTATAACCCATGTTCTATGCACACATTTCAATATGACAGAATACCCCTGTATGCAAAATTGTAATTGCTGCTGCAAGTGTTAGTCCGAAGATTTTGCTGGTTCCCAGTACGCGACAGGTATCATTCTACAACCAAAACTTTAATACAAGTTAGTTTTGTCTCGAAGTATCAGCCTTTTAGGGAAATTCCAATAACCTTGTCAAAACACGAGCCATGTTTTAGGTATAACTGAGCAGATCCCTGTCATAATAATTATACGTGCTAACTTTTTGTAAAATAATGTAAAAATAATGATTTGTCGGAGATGATTTTCGCAAGCAAGGATATCGCATACCGCTATAACAGCGATAATGAGCTAATGAATATTAATGAGAGGGTAGTGGCAGGGGCGGCGCCAGGGTATTTTTACAAATTTCTGTGAGTGTCCTCTAGTTTTCTCTAGGTGAGCCTGCTCGATTTTCCAAAATACGCCCATGGAGTTGACTACCTCTTTTTAATTGAAGATTTTGTGATGCATACTTTCCGATTTTAGTTTTAAACACCGTCCTTATGGTTAGGGGATACCCTATTTAGTGTAGTGCACCTTAAGAAAAATAATATTGTGCTGAATGTACTTGAAATGTGCTCGAATAGTTACCTTGAATCATTTGAAACATTTTGTGATCATTTTAATGATGTTTCCATGCTGTTTTAATTATTTTTAAGTGGAAATTGTCATGCAATGGATACCTGCTATCTACTGAATATAGCCAAATTAACATAGCAATATTACATGTTGTGAGGACAGCTACCGTCCTTTTTAAAAGAAGTACTTGTCAGGACAGCAGTCATCCTTTTGAAAGAAATTCGTGTTGAATTTAATGTCTAGGTAGTTTGGGTTTTTTTTACTGAAAGGGGGGTATGCACTGTGTTGTTGTACAGAAATTATCAAATTAGTTTCCAAAATGATAACGTTGGTGACTTTCCCCACCAATGTTCAAATTTGATTAATCCATTTACACAATAACATAGCAGATGGACCCTTATAGACTTTGTTTAGCATTTAACTTACCTGTTAAATGGTTTTTCCTCCAAAATGCAGGCATTATACACGATACCTTCATTGATGTGACCCTCACATCTTGAAATAGTTTTACAACTTAAGCTTAACTTAGTAACACAACATAAGCGCAGTCAGGCCTACTCCATCCATCATACATGCATTGTATCAAAGTCAACTTATTTATAGGCTTACTTCATAGATTGTTTCAAAGTAGGCCCAAGGATTACTTAAAGCTTCATTGTAAGTTACCTTTATGATGAGTATCACCCCCCCCCCCCAATATTTCCCCTAATCAGGTGCTTACATGACAATATTTTACCCAAGGTGTGCACCGTAAAACAATGCAGCTCAGTAAGCTCAGGGTCAGGTTGTCTGAGATTTGCGGTTGTGTAAAAATCACCTTTTTCTCTATAGCATAGAATTACCCTGTTTCCAATAGGCTTACTTACAAAACACGTCAAGGCAACAATTGGATCGAAACCATCCCAATCTGGTTGAAAAATCCTTGTTTACAATATTATTATTTGACTGCAATAAAATTCAAAAACAGCTGATATCTGACATAATTATACTTAAATACGGGGTCAAGGGTCAAATAATGTCCGAATTCCCATTAAAGGGGTCACACCACTAAATAGAGCTCCATAGGGATTTGTACAAAAACACAATTTTTTTCATAAAGATGATCAGACTTCCTCACCAAAATGTGAAAAAATAGATAGGTGAGCCTGCTCGATTTTCCAAAATACGCTCCATAGGGATTTGTTTTAGACCACTAAAATGCGAAATTGGACCTTGTAGAGAATTTTTTTTCTTAAAGATGATCAGACTTCCTCAACAAAATGTGAAAAAAATTAGATAGGTGAGCCTGCTCGATTTTCCAAAATACGCCCATGGAGTTGACTAGCTCTCTGACGAGCTTGGAAATGTCGCCGTAATCGCCAATGTTTCCAGTAATAAGCACAAATTTGAAAGATCTCTCAAAATTTACCTAGATGATATTCACAGTTTATAGTCAGGGTGCATGTAGTTTTAGGTGATGTCCCATTAATCATAACTAATCACAAACGCAATTGTGTTACTGTCAAGTCTTTTTAATTGATGTTTCCAATGTCCAATCCTGCCAAACTGAGTATACCTGAAAGAATAATAAACATAAATTTGATTAGCAGTGTGCCATCTGCATTTCCAAAGTGTTAGACATAGAAAAGAAAGGTTATTCCTCATATTCTTCTATAATCTCACACGGTCTGATAAGATAGATAAACCGTATATCGTAATAATTATCTAAAAGGAGTGATTTGTTGAGTAGTTTTCCAGATAATCACGTTATCACTGGTTGTGATGATCACAAAACTAACTATTCAAGAAAGGTTATTACCATATTTGAAGATGTATAGCTATTGTGACTATCTTTCACAGTACTGAAATTGTTTCCTATTTTTCTGAAATATGAGACGTTCTTGAAATTTTAAGTTTCAAAATTTAAATTAAGTGAGGCTTTTAAAATAAGTATAGAGACGATCATTCCGACTTATTAATACCATTTTATTTTCCACCAATAAATGGAGTTTAAAGTCATCTGGTTTTAAATATTAAGGAGTAACAAAATCGTCATCCAAACCAGTGATATACGACGTATATATGTTGTCAACATGGATATTACTCAAATAATAATTGGTTTGATTCAGTAACAAGAGTGCAAAATCGTAATCCCCCCCCCCCCCCCCCCCGAATCACTAAACTTATTTTGGGGTAGGGGTAAACTGCAAAAATTTTGAGTAAAATTGTACTCAACATTTTACTGAACATTGAGTAACTATGCAACAGTTAAAATGGTTTATCATTATTTCTCAACAGTTGCACAATTTTAATTACACAACAGTTGGGTATTATTAATTAACCATTTGTTGGGCATTTTAATACCAACTGTTGCTTAATTTGTGAATTGTTTTCATTATACATTGAGCATTTTTGTATAGCAACTGTTGCTTAATTTATCAAATGTACCCATATGTTGGGTCCTTTCAATTACTCCGGTGTTTTAATGCCAATTGTTGCTTATTTGTGACATGACGAAATAAGCTTATTCTCATGGACGACCACAAATATTTAGACCGATCTGTCACATCATTTTCATGACAGACCAAGCTTCAAATATTCAAAACCGGATTCACAAAACGCCTGTCAGATGTCACAAACTCTAATGTTGATGCGGATTCACCGTTTTATTTACCAGACTATAATTTATCCAGATCCAGAGATCTCAGCTCGTGCACAAGACTCCATGATGATTGCATGACGATTGCGTATTACGAAATGGGCTTTCTTGGACAACAGTTGCCTAAAATTAACACGTGCGTAACTTGCATCAGCTGTTGCGTGATTTTCCTCAATGCTCATGCAACAGTTGCTGAAGTGGAATATTTCTCCATTAGAATCGAGATTTTAAGCAACAGTTGATGAGTAAAATCCACATGAGTAAATCTTAAGTTGCGTGATTGCCTGAGACAAATACTCAACAGTTGCCCAATTAACGCAATATCTTAGCAACAAAATAAGTTTTGACCGGGATTTTCCCCAACTTGTTACTAAATTGTTTTGCTCAGCGTTGGGTAGTTTTTACTTTTATACAACACCTAAATTTCTACATATGTTGAATAAAATGTAATCAACCATTTACCCAACTAATGATTAAACGCAATTAAGCAACGTATTTTGCTCAACATTTTAGCAGTGTATGCCATCCAGAGTCTCAAAAACGGGGGATTCGCAACTCACATTTTCCAACTATTTTGGGCTCTTGAACGCACATTTTCCAGATTTGTGAATTTACAATCAAATGGGTGGTCTTAAGAGCTGATGCAGGCTCAAAAGTGGATCAGTCTTCATGGATTCACATACCTATACCAGTTTCAAATATCAGTGCCCTGCGGGACTTGGTCAATTTTGAACAGGAATTGGGTTTTCAATTACAAAACTCGCTCTGGAGATGCCAATGGTGGTTTATAGAATACATCAATGTATTGTTTAAATAACATCTGATATTAAAATATTCTGTGGTTTATCATGGATAATATGGATGAAAACATGATTTTCTGCTCACACTATAAACAATTAATAGGTACGTTATTATTGATATTATTGACTATTGCGTGTAGCTCATAACTTATATAAATACCTACCTTCCGCTACCTTTGCCTTGATAGAATATTCTCGATTCTCAGAGCCACCATTGATATCGCGCAATTGGTTTTCTACTAAGCTGGCGTGCAGATTTCCGCCAACCCAACGCACAAGAGTACCACCTCCAGTGTTATATGTCAAAACACCTTCCCCAAACGACCATCCTATCATGTCACCTGTCTTTACAGCGATGCGTTCGTTGGCAGGGACTTGATAAGTAACTTCTGTATTAATCGCTCCGGCTGGAATGTCATTTATTCCAACAATTTTGAATTGGGTTGATGTGCCAGCGACCTGCCTCCATACAACAGCTCGAAATGGATGGGATGCCTTGGCTTGATAACGCCATTCTGAAACGGTCCCGTCACACGCAATAACTTGAGATGGTGACACCATCGTCCAACCGGCTGAATCTGGTCCACCACGGTTTCCAATGTCCCATCCTGCCAAACAGACTGTACCTGAAAGAATAATCAACATACGTTTAATTAGCAGTGTGCCATCGGTATTGACCATTCGTTAAAAATGGAATTTCCAAGGTGTTAGATATAATTTAAAAAGAAAGGTTATTCCTCATATTCTTCTATAATCTCACAAGGTCTGATAAGATAGATACGCAGTATCGTATTATTGATCTAAAGGAGTGATTTGTTAAGTAGTTTTCAAGATAATTACGTTATTACTGGTTGTGATGAACCAAAAACTACCTACTCAAGAACAATTATTACCACATTTGAAGATATATAGCTATTGTGAATTTCTTTCACAGTATTGAAACTTACCTCGTTCACTAATTCTTTCTCGAGATTAAAAGAAGAAAAAAGAAAAAAAGAAAATCGATTTTTCTGAAATATGAGACGTTATTGAAATTTAAAGTTTTAAAATTTGAATTAAGTGAGGCTTTACTTTATTTTTCCCCCAAGAAATGGAGTTTGAAATCATCTGGTTTTATTAGATATTAAGGAGTAACAAAATCGTCATTCGAACCAGTGATATATGTTGTCAACTTGTATATTTCTCAACTAATAATTGGTTTTATTCAGTAATAAGAGTGCAAAATCGTAATCCCCCCCCCCCCCGAATCACTCAACTTATATTTTGGTAGGGGTATGCTATCCAGAACTCAAAAACGAGGGATTCGGAACTCACATTTTGCAATTATTTTGGGCTCTTGAACGCACATTTTCCCGATTTGTAAATTTACAATAAAATGGGTGGTCTTATAGTCGTCGTCAGAATACTTCGGCACTTTTTAAAACCGCCAACGCACGCGTCTTGAATTAAGAGCGTGTGGGCGGGGACATTCATGAGCCATAGATACGGGCGCGGCCAATCGGATTACAGGGTCTGCGACGCGTCGAACTGCTCAAAGTTAACACTGTTGCGCCGCTGTTCTACAATGCTCTTCTGTGTTTACGCTGTACGCTGTTGTCACAGAAAAAAGTGCCAAAGTATTCTGACGACGACTATAAGAGCTGGTGCAGGCTCAAAAGGGCGTCAGTCTTCATGGTTTCACATACATATACCAGTTTCCAATGTCAATGCCCCGCGGGACTTGGAAAATTTTGAACAGGAATTGGGTTTTCAATTATAAAACTCGCTTTGGAGATTCCAATGGTAGTTTATAGAATACTTCTATGTATTGTTTAAAGAACATCTAATATTAAAATATTCTGTGGTTTATCATGGATAATACGGATGAAATATGATTTTCTGCTCAAACTATAAACATTTAATAGGTACGTTATTATTGATATTATTAACTATTACGTGTGGCTCATAACTTATATAAATACCTACCTTCCGCAACCTTTGCCTTGATAGAATATTCTCGATTCTCAGAGCCACCATTGATATCGCGTAATTGGTTTTCTACTAAGCTGGCGTGCTGATTTCCGCCAACCCAACGCACAAGAGTACCACCTCCAGTGTTATATGTCAAAACACCTTCCCCAAACGACCATCCTATCATGTCACCTGTCTTTACAGCGATGCGTTCGTTGGCAGGGACTTGATAAGTAACTTCTGTATTAATCGCTCCGGCTGGAATGTCATTTATTCCAACAATTTTGAATTGGGTTGATGTGCCAGCGACCTGCCTCCATACAACAGCTCGAAATGGATGGGATGCCTTGGCTTGATAACGCCATTCTGAAACGGTCCCGTCACACGCAATAACTTGAGATGGTGACACCATCGTCCAACCGGCTGAATCTGGTCCACCACGGTTTCCAATGTCCCATCCTGCCAAACAGACTGTACCTGAAAGAATAATCAACATACGTTTAATTAGCAGTGTGCCATCGGTATTGACCATTCGTTAAAAAATGGAATTTCCAAGGTGTTAGATATAACTTAAAAAGAAAGGTTATTCCTCATATTCTTCTATAATTTCACAAGGTCTGATAAGATAGATACGCAGTATCGTATTATTGATCTAAAGGAGTGATTTGTTAAGTAGTTTTCAAGATAATTACGTTATCACTGGTTGTGATGAACCAAAAACTACCTACTCAAGAAAAATTATTACCACATTTGAAGATATATAGCTATTGTGAATTTCTTTCACAGTATTGAAACTTACCTCGTTCACTAATTCATTCTCGAGATTAAAATAAATAAATTAAAAAAAGAAAATCGATTTTTCTGAAATATGAGACGTTATTGAAATTTAAAGTTTTAAAATTTGAATAAAGTAAGGCTTAATAAGTGTAGACTTATTTATATTACTTTATTTGTCCCCCAAGAAATGGAGTTTGAAATCATCTGGTTTTATTAGATATTAAGGAGTAACAAAATCGTCATCCAAACCAGTGATATATGTTGTCAACTTGTATATTTCTCAACTAATAATTGGTTTTATTCAGTAATAAGAGTGCAAAATCGTAATCCCCCCCCTCCCCGAATCACTCAACTTATATTTTGGTAGGGGTATGCTATCCAGAACTCAAAAAACGAGGGATTCGGAACCCACATTTTGCAATTATTTTGGGCTCTTGAACGCACATTTCCCCGATTTGTAAATTTACAATAAAATGGGTGGTCTTATAGTCGTCGTCAGAATACTTCGGCACTTTTTAAAACCGCCAACGCACGCGTCTTGAATTAAGAGCGTGTGGGCGGGGACATTCATGACCCATATATACGGGCGCGGCCAATCGGATTACAGGGGCTGCGACGCGTCGAACTGCTCAAAGTTAACACTGTTGCGCCGCTGTTCTACAACGCTCTTCTGTGTTTACGCTGTACGCTGTTGTCACAGAAATAGAGTGCCGAAGTATTCTGACGACGACTATAAGAGCTGGTGCAGGCTCAAAAGGGCGTCAGTCTTCATGGTTTCACATACATATACCAGTTTCCAATGTCAGTGCCCCGCGGGACTTGGAAAATTTTGAAAAGGAATTGGGTTTTCAATTATAAAACTCGCTTTGGAGATTCCAATGGTGGTTTATAGAATACTTCTATGTATTGTTTAAAGAACATCTAATATTAAAATATTCTGTGGTTTATCATGGATAATACGGATGAAAATATGATTTTCTGCTCAAACTATAAACATTTAATAGGTACGTTATTATTGATATTATTAACTATTACGTGTGGCTCATAACTTATATTAATACCTACCTTCCGCTACCTTTGCCTTGATAGAATATTCTCGATTCTCAGAGCCACCATTGATATCGCGTAATTGGTTTTCTACTAAGCTGGCGTGCAGATTTCCGCCAACCCAACGCACAAGAGTACCACCTCCAGTGTTATATGTCAAAACACCTTCCCCAAACGACCATCCTATCATGTCACCTGTCTTTACAGCGATGCGTTCGTTGGCAGGGACTTGATAAGTAACTTCTGTATTAATCGCTCCGGCTGGAATGTCATTTATTCCAACAATTTTGAATTGGGTTGATGTGCCAGCGACCTGCCTCCATACAACAGCTCGAAATGGATGGGATGCCTTGGCTTGATAACGCCATTCTGAAACGGTCCCGTCACACGCAATAACTTGAGATGGTGACACCATCGTCCAACCGGCTGAATCTGGTCCACCACGGTTTCCAATGTCCCATCCTGCCAAACAGACTGTACCTGAAAGAATAATCAACATACGTTTAATTAGCAGTGTGCCATCGGTATTAACCATTCGTTAAAAATGGAATTTCCAAGGTGTTAGATATAACTTAAAAAGAAAGGTTATTCCTCATATTCTTCTATAATCTCACAAGGTCTGATAAGATAGATACGCAGTATCGTATTATTGATCTAAAGGAGTGATTTGTTAAGTAGTTTTCAAGATAATTACGTTATCACTGGTTGTGATGAACCAAAAACTACCTACTCAAGAAAAATTATTACCACATTTGAAGATATATAGCTATTGTGAATTTCTTTCACAGTATTGAAACTTACCTCGTTCACCAATTCATACTCGAGATTAAAAAAAAGAAATAAAGAAAAGAAAATCGATTTTTCTGAAATATGAGACGTTCTTGAAATTTAAAGTTTTAAAATTTGAATTAAGTGAGGCTTAATAAGTATAGACTTATTAATATTACTTTATTTTTCCCCCAAGAAATGGAGTTTAAAATCATCTGGTTTTATTATATATTAAGGAGTAACAAAATCGTCATCCAAACCAGTGATATATGTTGTCAACTTGTATATTGCTCAACTAATAATTGGTTTCATTCAGTAATAAGAGTGCAAAATCGTAATCCCCCCCCCCCCCGAATCACTCAACTTATATTTTGGTAGGGGTATGCTATCCAGAACTCAAAAACGAGGGATTCGGAACTCACATTTTGCAATTATTTTGGGCTCTTGAACGCACATTTTCCCGATTTGTAAATTTACAATAAAATGGGTGGTCTTATAGTCGTCGTCAGAATACTTCGGCACTTTTTAAAACCGCCAACGCACGCGTCTTGAATTAAGAGCGTGTGGGCGGAGACATTCATGACCCATAGATACGGGCGCGGCCAATCGGATTACAGGGTCTGCGACGCGTCGAACTGCTCAAAGTTAACACTGTTGCGCCGCTGTTCTACAACGCTCTTCTGTGTTTACGCTGTACGCTTTTGTCACAGAAAAAAGTGCCGAAGTATTCTGACGACGACTATAAGAGCTGGTGCAGGCTCAAAAGGGCGTCAGTCTTCATGGTTTCACATACATATACCAGTTTCCAATGTCAGTGTCCCGCGGGACTTGGCCAATTTTGAACAGGAATTGGGTTTTCAATTATAAAACTCGCTTTGGAGATTCCAATGGTGGTTTATAGAATACATCTATGTATTGTTTAAAGAACATCTAATATTAAAATATTCTGTGGTTTATCATGGATAATACGGATGAAAATATGATTTTCTGCTCAAACTATAAACATTTAATAGGTACGTTATTATTGATATTATTAACTATTACGTGTGGCTCATAACTTATATTAATACCTACCTTCCGCTACCTTTGCCTTGATAGAATATTCTCGATTCTCAGAGCCACCATTGATATCGCGTAATTGGTTTTCTACTAAGCTGGCGTGCAGATTTCCGCCAACCCAACGCACAAGAGTACCACCTCCAGTGTTATATGTCAAAACACCTTCCCCAAACGACCATCCTATCATGTCACCTGTCTTTACAGCGATGCGTTCGTTGGCAGGGACTTGATAAGTAACTTCTGTATTAATCGCTCCGGCTGGAATGTCATTTATTCCAACAATTTTGAATTGGGTTGATGTGCCAGCGACCTGCCTCCATACAACAGCTCGAAATGGATGGGATGCCTTGGCTTGATAACGCCATTCTAAAACGGTCCCGTCACACGCAATAACTTGAGATGGTGACACCATCGTCCAACCGGCTGAATCTGGTCCACCACGGTTTCCAATGTCCCATCCTGCCAAACAGACTGTACCTGAAAGAATAATCAACATACGTTTAATTAGCAGTGTGCCATCGGTATTAACCATTCGTTAAAAATGGAATTTCCAAGGTGTTAGATATAACTTAAAAAGAAAGGTTATTCCTCATATTCTTCTATAATCTCACAAGGTCTGATAAGATAGATACGCAGTATCGTATTATTGATCTAAAGGAGTGATTTGTTAAGTAGTTTTCAAGATAATTACGTTATCACTGGTTGTGATGAACCAAAAACTACCTACTCAAGAAAAATTATTACCACATTCGAAGATATATAGCTATTGTGAATTTCTTTCACAGTATTGAAACTTACCTCGTTCACCAATTCATACTCGAGATTAAAAAAAAGAAATAAAGAAAAGAAAATCGATTTTTCTGAAATATGAGACGTTCTTGAAATTTAAAGTTTTAAAATTTGAATTAAGTGAGGCTTAATAAGTATAGACTTACTAATATTACTTTATTTTTCCCCCAAGAAATGGAGTTTAAAATCATCTGGTTTTATTATATATTAAGGAGTAACAAAATCGTCATCCAAACCAGTGATATATGTTGTCAACTTGTATATTGCTCAACTAATAATTGGTTTCATTCAGTAATAAGAGTGCAAAATCGTAATCCCCCCCCCCCCCCCCGAATCACTCAACTTATATTTTGGTAGGGGTATGCTATCCAGAACTCAAAAACGAGGGATTCGGAACTCACATTTTGCAATTATTTTGGGCTCTTGAACGCACATTTTCCCGATTTGTAAATTTACAATAAAATGGGTGGTCTTATAGTCGTCGTCAGAATACTACGGCACTTTTTAAAACCGCCAACGCACGCGTCTTGAATTAAGAGCGTGTGGGCGGAGACATTCATGACCCATAGATACGGGCGCGGCCAATCGGATTACAGGGTCTGCGACGCGTCGAACTGCTCAAAGTTAACACTGTTGCGCCGCTGTTCTACAACGCTCTTCTGTGTTTACGCTGTACGCTTTTGTCACAGAAAAAAGTGCCGAAGTATTCTGACGACGACTATAAGAGCTGGTGCAGGCTCAAAAGGGCGTCAGTCTTCATGGTTTCACATACATATACCAGTTTCCAATGTCAGTGCCCCACGGGACTTGGAAAATTTTAAAAAGGAATTGGGTTTTCAATTATAAAACTCGCTTTGGAGATTCCAATGGTGGTTTATAGAATACTTCTATGTATTGTTTAAAGAACATCTAATATTAAAATATTCTGTGGTTTATCATGGATAATACGGATGAAAATATGATTTTCTGCTCAAACTATAAACATTTAATAGGTACGTTATTATTGATATTATTAACTATTACGTGTGGCTCATAACTTATATTAATACCTACCTTCCGCTACCTTTGCCTTGATAGAATATTCTCGATTCTCAGAGCCACCATTGATATCGCGTAATTGGTTTTCTACTAAGCTGGCGTGCAGATTTCCGCCAACCCAACGCACAAGAGTACCACCTCCAGTGTTATATGTCAAAACACCTTCCCCAAACGACCATCCTATCATGTCACCTGTCTTTACAGCGATGCGTTCGTTGGCAGGGACTTGATAAGTAACTTCTGTATTAATCGCTCCGGCTGGAATGTCATTTATTCCAACAATTTTGAATTGGGTTGATGTGCCAGCGACCTGCCTCCATACAACAGCTCGAAATGGATGGGATGCCTTGGCTTGATAACGCCATTCTGAAACGGTCCCGTCACACGCAATAACTTGAGATGGTGACACCATCGTCCAACCGGCTGAATCTGGTCCACCACGGTTTCCAATGTCCCATCCTGCCAAACAGACTGTACCTGAAAGAATAATCAACATACGTTTAATTAGCAGTGTGCCATCGGTATTAACCATTCGTTAAAAATGGAATTTACAAGGTGTTAGATATAACTTAAAAAGAAAGGTTATTCCTCATATTCTTCTATAATCTCACAAGGTCTGATAAGATAGATACGCAGTATCGTATTATTGATCTAAAGGAGTGATTTGTTAAGTAGTTTTCAAGATAATTACGTTATCACTGGTTGTGATGAACCAAAAACTACCTACTCAAGAAAAATTATTACCACATTTGAAGATATATAGCTATTGTGAATTTCTTTCACAGTATTGAAACTTACCTCGTTCACCAATTCATACTCGAGATTAAAAAAAAGAAATAAAGAAAAGAAAATCGATTTTTCTGAAATATGAGACGTTCTTGAAATTTAAAGTTTTAAAATTTGAATTAAGTGAGGCTTAATAAGTATAGACTTATTAATATTACTTTATTTTTCCCCCAAGAAATGGAGTTTAAAATCATCTGGTTTTATTATATATTAAGGAGTAACAAAATCGTCATCCAAACCAGTGATATATGTTGTCAACTTGTATATTGCTCAACTAATAATTGGTTTCATTCAGTAATAAGAGTGCAAAATCGTAATCCCCCCCCCCCCCCCGAATCACTCAACATATATTTTGGTAGGGGTATGCTATCTAGAACTCAAAAACGAGGGATTCGGAACTGACATTTTGCAATTATTTTGGGCTCTTGAACGCACATTTTCCCGATTTGTAAATTTACAATAAAATGGGTGGTCTTATAGTCGTCGTCAGAATACTTCGGCACTTTTTAAAACCGCCAACGCACGCGTCTTGAATTAAGAGCGTGTGGGCGGGGACATTCATGACTCATAGATACGGGCGCGGCCAATCGGATTACAGGGTCTGCGACGCGTCGAACTGCTCAAAGTTAACACTGTTGCGCCGCTGTTCTACAACGCTCTTCTGTGTTTACGCTGTACGCTGTTGTCACAGAAAAAAGTGCCGAAGTATTCTGACGACGACTATAAGAGCTGGTGCAGGCTCAAAAGGGGGTCAGTCTTCATGGTTTCACATACCTATACCAGTTTCCAATGTCAGTGCCCCGCGGGACTTGGCCAATTTTGAACAGGAATTGGGTTTTCAATTATAAAACTCGCTTTGGAGATTCCAATGGTGGTTTATAGAATACATCTATGTATTGTTTAAAGAACATCTAATATTAAAATATTCTGTGGTTTATCTTGGATAATACGGATGAAAATATGATTTTCTGCTCAAACTCTAAACATTTAATAGGTACGTTATTATTGATATTATTAACTATTACGTGTGGCTCATAACTTATATAAATACTTACCTTCCGCTACCTTTGCCTTGATAGAATATTCTCGATTCTCAGAGCCACCATTGATATCGCGTAATTGGTTTTCTACTAAGCTGGCGTGCAGATTTCCGCCAACCCAACGCACAAGAGTACCACCTCCAGTGTTATACGTCAAAACACCTTCACCAAACGACCATCCTATCATGTCACCTGTCTTTACAGCGATGCGTTCGTTGGCAGGGACTTGATAAGTAACTTCTGTATTAATCGCTCCGGCTGGAATGTCATTTATTCCAACAATTTTGAATTGGGTTGATGTGCCAGCGACCTGCCTCCATACAACAGCTCGAAATGGATGGGATGCCTTGGCTTGATAACGCCATTCTGAAACGGTCCCGTCACACGCAATAACTTGAGATGGTGACACCATCGTCCAACCGGCTGAATCTGGTCCACCACGGTTTCCAATGTCCCATCCTGCCAAACAGACTGTACCTGAAAGAATAATCAACATACGTTTAATTAGCAGTGTGCCATCGGTATTGACCATTCGTTAAAATGGAATTTACAAGGTGTTAGATATAACTTAAAAAGAAAGGTTATTCCTCATATTCTTCTATAATCTCACAAGGTCTGATAAGATAGATACGCAGTATCGTACTATTGATCTAAAGGAGTGATTTGTTAAGTAGTTTTCAAGATAATTACGTTATCACTGGTTGTGATGAACCAAAAACTACCTACTCAAGAAAAATTATTACCACATTTGAAGATATATAGCTATTGTGAATTTCTTTCACAGTATTGAAACTTACCTCGTTCACCAATTCATACTCGAGATTAAAAAAAAGAAATAAAGAAAAGAAAATCGATTTTTCTGAAATATGAGACGTTCTTGAAATTTAAAGTTTTAAAATTTGAATTAAGTGAGGCTAATATTACTTTATTTTTCCCCCAAGAAATGGAGTTTAAAATCATCTGGTTTTATTATATATTAAGGAGTGACAAAATCGTCATCCAAACCAGTGATATATGTTGTCAACTTGTATATTGCTCAACTAATAATTGGTTTCATTCAGTAATAAGAGTGCAAAATCGTAATCCCCCCCCCCCCCCCGAATCACTCAACATATATTTTGGTAGGGGTATGCTATCCAGAACTCAAAAACGAGGGATTCGGAACTCACATTTTGCAATTATTTTGGGCTCTTGAACGCACATTTTTCCGATTTGTAAATTTACAATAAAATGGGTGGTCTTATAGTCGTCGTCAGAATACTTCGGCACTTTTTAAAACCGCCAACGCACGCGTCTTGAATTAAGAGCGTGTGGGCGGGGACATTCATGACCCATAGATACGGGCGCGGCCAATCGGATTACAGGGTCTGCGACGCGTCGAACTGCTCAAAGTTAACACTGTTGCGCCGCTGTTCTACAACGCTCTTCTGTGTTTACGCTGTACGCTGTTGTCACAGAAAAAAGTGCCGAAGTATTCTGACGACGACTATAAGAGCTGGTGCAGGCTCAAAAGGGGGTCAGTCTTCATGGTTTCACATACATATACCAGTTTCAAATGTCAGTGCCCCGCGGGACTTGGCCAATTTTGAACAGGAATTGGGTTTTCAATTATAAAACTCGCTTTGGAGATTCCAATGGTGGTTTATAGAATACATCTATGTATTGTTTAAAGAACATCTAATATTAAAATATTCTGTGGTTTATCTTGGATAATACGGATGAAAATATGTATTTCTGCTCAAACTCTAAACATTTAATAGGTACGTTATTATTGATATTATTAACTATTACGTGTGGCTCATAACTTATATAAATACCTACCTTCCGCTACCTTTGCCTTGATAGAATATTCTCGATTCTCAGAGCCACCATTGATATCGCGTAATTGGTTTTCTACTAAGCTGGCGTGCAGATTTCCGCCAACCCAACGCACAAGAGTACCACCTCCAGTGTTATACGTCAAAACACCTTCACCAAACGACCATCCTATCATGTCACCTGTCTTTACAGCGATGCGTTCGTTGGCAGGGACTTGATAAGTAACTTCTGTATTAATCGCTCCGGCTGGAATGTCATTTATTCCAACAATTTTGAATTGGGTTGATGTGCCAGCGACCTGCCTCCATACAACAGCTCGAAATGGATGGGATGCCTTGGCTTGATAACGCCATTCTGAAACGGTCCCGTCACACGCAATAACTTGAGATGGTGACACCATCGTCCAACCGGCTGAATCTGGTCCACCACGGTTTCCAATGTCCCATCCTGCCAAACAGACTGTACCTGAAAGAATAATCAACATACGTTTAATTAGCAGTGTGCCATCGGTATTGACCATTCGTTAAAATGGAATTTACAAGGTGTTAGATATAACTTAAAAAGAAAGGTTATTCCTCATATTCTTCTATAATCTCACAAGGTCTGATAAGATAGATACGCAGTATCGTACTATTGATCTAAAGGAGTGATTTGTTAAGTAGTTTTCAAGATAATTACGTTATCACTGGTTGTGATGAACCAAAAACTACCTACTCAAGAAAAATTATTACCACATTTGAAGATATATAGCTATTGTGAATTTCTTTCACAGTATTGAAACTTACCTCGTTCACCAATTCATACTCGAGATTAAAAAAAAGAAATAAAGAAAAGAAAATTGATTTTTCTGAAATATGAGACGTTCTTGAAATTTAAAGTTTTAAAATTTGAATTAAGTGAGGCTAATATTACTTTATTTTTCCCCCAAGAAATGGAGTTTAAAATCATCTGGTTTTATTATATATTAAGGAGTGGCAAAATCGTCATCCAAACCAGTGATATATGTTGTCAACTTGTATATTGCTCAACTAATAATTGGTTTCATTCAGTAATAAGAGTGCAAAATCGTAATCCCCCCCCCCCCCCGAATCACTCAACATATATTTTGGTAGGGGTATGCTATCCAGAACTCAAAAACGAGGGATTCGGAACTCACATTTTGCAATTATTTTGGGCTCTTGAACGCACATTTTTCCGATTTGTAAATTTACAATAAAATGGGTGGTCTTATAGTCGTCGTCAGAATACTTCGGCACTTTTTAAAACCGCCAACGCACGCGTCTTGAATTAAGAGCGTGTGGGCGGGGACATTCATGACCCATAGATACGGGCGCGGCCAATCGGATTACAGGGTCTGCGACGCGTCGAACTGCTCAAAGTTAACACTGTTGCGCCGCTGTTCTACAACGCTCTTCTGTGTTTACGCTGTACGCTGTTGTCACAGAAAAAAGTGCCGAAGTATTCTGACGACGACTATAAGAGCTGGTGCAGGCTCAAAAGGGGGTCAGTCTTCATGGTTTCACATACATATACCAGTTTCCAATGTCAGTGCCCCGCGGGACTTGGCCAATTTTGAACAGGAATTGGGTTTTCAATTATAAAACTCGCTTTGGAGATTCCAATGGTGGTTTATAGAATACATCTATGTATTGTTTAAAGAACATCTAATATTAAAATATTCTGTGGTTTATCTTGGATAATACGGATGAAAATATGTATTTCTGCTCAAACTCTAAATATTTAATAGGTACGTTATTATTGATATTATTAACTATTACGTGTGGCTCATAACTTATATAAATACCTACCTTCCGCTACCTTTGCCTTGATAGAATATTCTCGATTCTCAGAGCCACCATTGATATCGCGTAATTGGTTTTCTACTAAGCTGGCGTGCAGATTTCCGCCAACCCAACGCACAAGAGTACCACCTCCAGTGTTATACGTCAAAACACCTTCACCAAACGACCATCCTATCATGTCACCTGTCTTTACAGCGATGCGTTCGTTGGCAGGGACTTGATAAGTAACTTCTGTATTAATCGCTCCGGCTGGAATGTCATTTATTCCAACAATTTTGAATTGGGTTGATGTGCCAGCGACCTGCCTCCATACAACAGCTCGAAATGGATGGGATGCCTTGGCTTGATAACGCCATTCTGAAACGGTCCCGTCACACGCAATAACTTGAGATGGTGACACCATCGTCCAACCGGCTGAATCTGGTCCACCACGGTTTCCAATGTCCCATCCTGCCAAACAGACTGTACCTGAAAAAATAATCAACATACGTTTAATTAGCAGTGTGTCATCAGTATTGACCATTCGTTAAAAAATGGAATTTCCAAGGTGTAAAAAGAAAGGTTATTCCTCATATTCTTCTATAATCTCACAAGGTCTGATAAGATAGATACGCAGTATCGTATTATTGATCTAAAGGAGTGATTTGTTAAGTAGTTTTCAAGATAATTACGTTATCACTGGTTGTGATGAACCAAAACTACCTACTCAAGAAAAATTATTACCACATTTGAAGATATATAGCTATTGTGAATTTCTTTCACTGTATTGAAACTTACCTCGTTCACTAATTCATACTCGAGATTAAAAAAAAGAAATAAAAACAATAAAATCGATTTTTCTGAAATATGAGACGTTCTTGAAATTTAAAGTGTTAAAATTTGAATTAAGTGAGGCTTAATAAGTGTAGACTTATTAATATTACTTTATTTTTTCCCCAAGAAATGGAGTTTGAAATCATCTGGTTTTATTAGATATTAAGGAGTAACAAAATCGTCATCCAAACCAGTGATATATGTTGTCAACTTGTATATTTCTCAACTAATAATTGGTTTTATTCAGTAATAAGAGTGCAAAATCGTAATCCCCCCTCCGAATCACTCAACTTATATTTTGGTAGGGGTATGCTATCTAGAACTCAAAAACGAGGGATTCGGAACTCACATTTTGCAATTATTTTGGGCTCTTGAACGCACATTTTCCCGATTTGTAAATTTACAATAAAATGGGTGGTCTTATTGTCGTCGTCAGAATACTTCGGCACTTTTTAAAACCGCCAACGCACGCGTCTTGAATTAAGAGCGTGTGGGCGGGGACATTCATGACCCATATATACGGGCGCGGCCAATCGGATTACAGGGTCTGCGACGCGTCGAACTGCTCAAATTAAAGTTAACACTGTTTCGCCGCTGTTCTACAACGCTCTTCTGTGTTTACGCTGTACGCTGTTGTCACAGAAAAAAGTGCCGAAGTATTCTGACGACGACTATAAGAGCTGGTGCAGGCTCAAAAGGGGGTCAGTCTTCATGGTTTCACATACATATACCAGTTTCCAATGTCAATGCCCCGCGGGACTTGGAACATTTTGAACAGGAATTGGGTTTTCAATTATAAAACTCGCTTTGGAGATTCCAATGGTGGTTTATAGAATACTTCTATGTATTGTTTAAAGAACATCTAATATTAAAATATTCTGTGGTTTATCATGGATAATACGGATGAAATATGATTTTCTGCTCAAACTATAAACATTTAATAGGTACGTTATTATTGATATTATTAACTATTACGTGTGGCTCATAACTCATATAAATACCTACCTTCCGCTACCTTTGCCTTGATAGAATATTCTCGATTCTCAGAGCCACCATTGATATCGCGTAATTGGTTTTCTACTAAGCTGGCGTGCAGATTTCCGCCAACCCAACGCACAAGAGTACCACCTCCAGTGTTATATGTCAAAACACCTTCCCCAAACGACCATCCTATCATGTCACCTGTCTTTACAGCGATGCGTTCGTTGGCAGGGACTTGATAAGTAACTTCTGTATTAATCGCTCCGGCTGGAATGTCATTTATTCCAACAATTTTGAATTGGATTGTTGTGCCAGCGACCTGCCTCCATACAACAGCTCGAAATGGATGGGATGCCTTGGCTTGATAACGCCATTCTGAAACGGTCCCGTCACACGCAATAACTTGAGATGGTGACACCATCGTCCAACCGGCTGAATCTGGTCCACCACGGTTTCCAATGTCCCATCCTGCCAAACAGACTGTACCTGAAAGAATAATCAACATACGTTTAATTAGCAGTGTGCAATCGGCATTGACCATTCGTTAAAAAATGGAATTTCCAAGGTGTTAGATATAACTTAAAAAGAAAGGTTATTCCTCATATTCTTCTATAATCTCACAAGGTCTGGTAAGATAGATACGCAGTATCGTATTATTGATCTAAAGGAGTGATTTGTTAAGTAGTTTTCAAGATAATTACGTTATCACTGGTTGTGATGAACCAAAAACTACCTACTCAAGAAAAATTATTACCACATTTGAAGATATATAGCTATTGTGAATTTCTTTCACAGTATTGAAACTTACCTCGTTCACTAATTCATTCTCGAGATTAAAATCAATAAATAAAAAAAAGAAAATCGATTTTTCTGAAATATGAGACGTTCTTGAAATTTAAAGTTTTAAATTTGAATTAAGTGATGCTTAATAAGTATAGACTTATTAATATTACTTTATTTTTCCCCCAAGAAATGGAGTTTGAAATCATCTGGTTTTATTAGATATTAATGAGTAACAAAATCGTCATCCAAACCAGTGATATATGTTGTCAACTTGTATATTTCTCAACTAATAATTGGTTTTATTCAGTAATATGAGTGCAAAATCGTAATCCCCCCCCCCCCCCCGAATCACTCAACTTATATTTTGGTAGGGGTATGCTATCTAGAACTAAAAAACGAGGGATTCGGAACTCACATTTTGCAATTATTTTGGGCTCTTGAACGCACATTTTCCCGATTTGTAAATTTACAATAAAATGGGTGGTCTTATTGTCGTCATCAGAATACTTCGGCACTTTTTAAAACCGCCAACGCACGCGTCTTGAATTAAGAGCGTGTGGGCGGGGACATTCATGACCCATATATACGGGGCGCGGCCAATCGGATTACAGGGTCTGCGACGCGTCGAACTGCTCAAAGTTAACACTGTTGCGCCGCTGTTCTACAACGCTCTTCTGTGTTTACGCTGTACGCTGTTGTCACAGAAATAGAGTGCCGAAGTATTCTGACGACGACTATAAGAGCTGGTGCAGGCTCAAAAGGGGGTCAGTCTTCATGGTTTCACATACCTATACCAGTTTCCAATGTCCTTGGGAAATTTTGAACAGGAATTGGGTTATCAATTATAAAACTCGCTTTGGAGATTCCAATGGTGGTTTATAGAATACATCTATGTATTGTTTAAAGAACATCTAATATTAAAATATTCTGTGGTTTATCATGGATAATACGGATGAAAATATGATTTTCTGCTCAAACTATAAACATTTAATAGGTACGTTATTATTGATATTATTAACTATTACGTGTGGCTCATAACTTATATAAATACCTACCTTCCGCTACCTTTGCCTTGATAGAATATTCTCGATTCTCAGAGCCACCATTGATATCGCGTAATTGGTTTTCTACTAAGCTGGCGTGCAGATTTCCGCCAACCCAACGCACAAGAGTACCACCTCCAGTGTTATATGTCAAAACACCTTCCCCAAACGACCATCCTATCATGTCACCTGTCTTTACAGCGATGCGTTCGTTGGCAGGGACTTGATAAGTAACTTCTGTATTAATCGCTCCGCCTGGAATGTCATTTATTCCAACAATTTTGAATTGGGTTGATGTGCCAGCGACCTGCCTCCATACAACAGCTCGAAATGGATGGGATGCCTTGGCTTGATAACGCCATTCTGAAACGGTCCCGTCACACGCAATAACTTGAGATGGTGACACCATCGTCCAACCGGCTGAATCTGGTCCACCACGGTTTCCAATGTCCCATCCTGCCAAACAGACTGTACCTGAAAGAATAATCAACATACGTTTAATTAACAGTGTGCAATCGGCATTGACCATTCGTTAAAATGGATTTTCCGAGGGGAAAGACATCAATAGAAAAGAAAGGTTATTCATCATTTTCTTCTTCTATAATCTCACAAGGTTTGATAAGACATATAAGCAATATCGTAATAATTATCTAAAGGAGTGATTTGTTTAGAAGTTTTCCAGATAATCACGTTATCACTGGTTGTGATGAACACAAAACTAACCACTCAAGTAAGATTATTACCATATTTGAAGATGTATAGCTATTGTGACTGCCTTTCACAGGATTGAAACTTACCTCGTTCACTAATTCATACTCAAGATTAAAATCACAATTGTTTTCTATTTTTTTGAAATATGAGACGTTTTTGAAATTTAAGGTTTCAAAATTTGAATTAAGCGAAGCTCAATAAGTATAGAGACCCACCACGGTTTCCAATGTTCAATCCTGCCACACCGACTGTACCTGAAAGAATAATAAACATACTTGTAATTAGCAGTGTACCATCGGCATTGACCATTCGTTAAAAATGGATTTTCCGAGGTGTAAGACATAAATAGAAAAGAAAGGTTATTCATCATATTCTTCTATATATAATCTCACATGGTTTGATGAGATAGATAAGCAGTATCGTAATAATTATCTAAAGGATTGATTTGTTGAGAAGTTTTCCAGATAATCACGTTATCACTGGTTGTGATGAACACAAAACTAACTACTAGTAAAATTATTACCATATTTGAAGATGTATAGCTATTATGACTATCTTTCACAGTATTGAAGCTTACCTTGTCACTAATTCATACTCAAGTTTAAAATTACAATTGTTTTCTATTTTTCTGAAATATGAGACTTTTTTGAAATTTAAAGTTTCAAAATTTGAATTAAGCGTAGCTCAATAAGTAGGGAGACGATCATTCCGACTTACTAAGACTTATTTGTTTTTCACCAAGAAACGGACTTTTCTTCTATAAGTCATCTGGTGTTAATGTAATTTTATGGAGTAACATAATCGTCATCCAAACCAGTGATATACGTTGTCAACTTGGATA
Source organism: Ophiura sarsii (assembly GCA_035610835.1). Classification (NCBI taxonomy): domain Eukaryota; kingdom Metazoa; phylum Echinodermata; class Ophiuroidea; order Amphilepidida; family Ophiuridae; genus Ophiura; species Ophiura sarsii. The sequence goes on from CM069443.1 coordinate 79,041,353, forward strand.
TTACTCAACTAATCAATGGTTTGATTTAGTAAAAATAGTGCAAACTACAACATTTAATAGGTAGGTTATTATTGATATTATTGACTCTTACGTGTGGCTCATAACTTAAATACCTACCTTCCGCTACCTTTGCCTTGATAGAATATTCTCGATTCTGAGAACCACCATTGATATCGCGTAATTGGTTTTCTACTAAGCTGGTGTGCAGATTTCCGCCAACCCAACGCACAAGAGAACCACCTCCAGTGTTATATGTCAAAACACCTTCCCCAAACGACCATCCTATCACGTCACCTGTCTTTACAGCGATGCGTTCGTTGGCAGGGACTTGATAAGTAACTTCTGTATTAATTGCCCCAGATGGAATATCATTTATTCCAACAATTTTGAATTGGGTTGATGTGCCAGCGACCTGCCTCCATACAACAGCTCGAAATGGATGAGATGCCTTGGCTTGATAACGCCATTCTGAAACGGACCCGTCACACGCAATTTTTTGAGATGGTGACACCATTGTCCAACCGGCTGAATCTGGGCCACCACGGTTTTCAATGTCCCATCCTGCCAAACAGACTGTACCTGAAAGAATAATAAACATACGTTTAATTAGCAGTATCGGCATTGACCATTCGTTAAAAATGGATTTTCCAAAGTGTAAGACATAAATAGAAAATAAAGGTTATTCCTCATATTCTTCTATACTCTCAAAAGGTCTGATAAGATAGATAAACAGTATAGTAATATTTATCTAAAGGAATGATTTGTTGAGTAGTTTCCAGATAATCCCGTTAACACTGGCTGTGATGAAAACAAAACCAACTTCTCAAGTAAGATTATTATAATATTTAAAGATGTATAGCTATTTGACTATCTTTCACAGTATTGAAAACTTACCTCGATCACTAATTAAAATTTCAAATTTTCCCTATTTTTTCTGAAATATGAGACGGTCTTTAAATAGAAAGTTTCAAAATTTGAATTAAGTGAAGCTTAATAAGTATAGAGACGATCATTCCGAATAACTAATACCACTTTATTTTTCACCAAGAAATGGAGTTTCAAATCATCTGGTTTTATGAAATATTAAGGAGTAACATAATTGTTATCCAAACCAGTGAAATACGTTGTCAACTTGGATATTACTCAACTAATGATTGGTTTAATTCAGTAAAAATAGTGCAAATCGTGATCCCCCCCCCCCCCCCCCCCCTCCCCCGGATCACTCAACTCAAAAACGGGGGTTTCGGAACGCATATTTTGGGCTTTTGAACACACATTTTCCTGATTTGTGAATTTACAATAAAATGGGTGGTCTTAAGAGCTGATGCAGACTCGAAAGGGGGTCGGTCTTCATGGTTTTTCATACCTAAACCAGTTTCCAATGTCAGTGCCCTACGGGATTTGGACAATTTTGAACAATAGTTGGGTTTTCAATTAAAAAAACCGCTTTGGAAATTCCAATGGGGGTTTATAGGATACATCAATGTATTGTTTAAAGAACATCAAATATTAAAATATTCTGTGGTAATCATTAATAATATGGATGAAAATATGACTTTCTGCTCAGACTATGAACATTTAATAAGTACGTTATTATTGATACTATTGACTATTACGTGTGGCTCATAATTTATATAAATACCTACCTTCCGCTACCTTTGCCTCGATAGAATATTCTCGATTCTGAGAGCCACCATTGATATCGCGTAATTGGTTTTCTACTAAGCTGGCGTGCAGATTTCCGCCAACCCAACGCACAAGAGTACCACCTCCAGTGTTATATGTCAAAACACCTTCCCCAAACGACCATCCTATCATGTCACCTGTCTTTACAGCGATGCGTTCGTTGGCAGGGACTTGATAAGTAACTTCTGTATTAATCGCTCCGGCTGGAATGTCATTTATTCCAACAATTTTGAATTGGGTTGATGTGCCAGCGACCTGCCTCCATACAACGGCTCGAAATGGATGAGATACCTTGGCTTGATAACGCCATTCTGAAACGGACCCGTCACACGCAATAACTTGAGATGGTGACACCATTGTCCAACCGCCTGAATCTGGTCCACCACGGTTTCCAATATCCCATCCTGCCAAACAGACTGCACCTGAAAGAATAATAAACATACTTTTAATTAGCAGTGCCATCGGCAATGACCATTCTTTAAAAATGGAATTTCAAAAGTGTACGACACTAAATAGATTCTTCACATTCTTCTTTTATCTCGCACGGTCTGATAAGATAGCTAAGCAGTATCGTAATAATTATCTAAAGGAGTGATTTGTTGAGTAGGTTTCGAGATAATCACGTTATCACTGGTTGTGATGAACACAAAACTAACTACTCAAGTAAGATTATTACCATATTTGAAGATGTATAGCTATTGTGAATTTCTTTCACCGTATTGAAAACTTACCTCGCTTCACTAATTCATACAGAAGATTAAAATTACAATGTTTTCCTTTTTTTCTGAAATATGAGACGTTCTTGAAATATAAAGTTTAAAAATGTTACCTTATGAGGCTGATAAGTTTGTCACGGACGGACATGTCACGGACGGACATTTTTAAATGGATTATTAACACAAACTGCTTGCACTTATTCAAATGTTTTATGTATTATGTTGAAGAGTGTCATCAACTTCATTGACATTTATTAAAATGTTGGTGGGTGTGGTTTGTTACTAAAAGAGACACAGTTAAATATTTGCGTCACGGATGGACAATATGTTAAGGGGGCTGTGCACCTTCAGGTACAGCCGCCTTAAAACTGCCGTAACTTCTTCATTATTCATTTAATCTATATGAAAGTATACATTTTTTTGCAGGAAAGGGTTCAATGAATCCAACCATGGTCATGAAATTGACCATTTTTAAGAAAATATTTATTAATTTTTGAATTAGAGACCAAAAAGTGCCAAAAAATGTGGAGGTAAAAAATCACGTTTTTTAGCACTTTTTGGTCTCTAATTCAAAAAATAATAAATATTTAAAAAAAAAAAAAAACATTCCTAGGGAATTGTATGAGGAATATAATAAAACTAGTATGACAAAATTTGACAAAACATATTTTGAGTTATCTTTTCCAAACCTAAAATGGGTCAAAAAACGTGTTTTTTATCATTTTCTCCAAAATGGTCAATTTCATGATCATAGTTGGATTCATTGAACCCTTTCCTGCAAAAAATGTATACTTTTATCTAGATTAAATGAATAATGAAGAAGTTACGGCAGTTTTACGGAGGCTAAACGAAGGTTAAACCTGAAACTGACCAGCCTCTTATATAAATGCCTACCTTCCGCTACCCTTGCCTTGATAGAATATTCACGATTCTGAGAGCCACCATTGATATCGCGTAATTGGTTTTCTACTAAGCTGGCGTGCAGATTTCCGCCAACCCAACGCACAAGAGTACTACCTCCAGTGTTATATGTCAAAACACCTTCTCCAAACGACCATCCTATCATGTCACCTGTCTTTACAGCGATGCGTTCGTTGGCAGGGACTTGATAAGTAACTTCTGTATTAATCGCTCCGGCTGGAATGTCATTTATTCCAACAATTTTGAATTGGGTTGATGTGCCAGCGACCTGCCTCCATACAACGGCTCGAAATGGATGAGATACCTTGGCTTGATAACGCCATTCTGAAACGGACCCGTCACACGCAATAACTTGAGATGGTGACACCATTGTCCAACCGGCTGAATCTGGTCCACCACGGTTTCTAATGTCCCATCCTGACAAACAGACTGCACCTGAAAGAATAATAAACATACTTTTAGCAGTGTGCTTCGGCATTGAACATTGTTAAAAATGGAATTTCAAAGGTGTCAGACATAAATAGAAAAGAAAGGTTATTCCTCATATTCTTCTATAATCTCACAAGGTCTGATAAGATAGATAAGCAGTATCGTAATATTTATCTAAGGGATCACGTCAAAACTCGACCGCCAGGCAACCGCCGGTTACGGCCGGTTCCGCCCGGTTCTCACAAAACGTGTCGTCTATAATATACACACATAATGAGGTCAAAGAGTTACACTCTGGTGAACACGACCGGTTGATAGTGCCTCGTCACACGCGTGAGCAATAAAATATTGAAGTAATGGGCTCTCACGTCTTAGTTGACAACCAGTACAATACAGCTATTGATTTTCGCTGGGGTTGGCTTTTTCAATCTGTTTATATATAGCTCAATTAACTTTTTAAAATCAATACCGAAAGTCTATGAATGGTTTTTTTTATAGAACGATTATAGAGAGAGCTATTATGACCGCAAAGTAACAGATTGATTGTGTAAATTGGTCCGGTTACAGCATTAAGTCAACCGGCGGTTGATCAGTGTTGCATGCGTGAATATTCATATACCAGTAAAACATTTGACCTGAAAGAACCGGGCGGAACCGAACGTAACCGGCGGTCAACGGGCGGTCGAGTTTTGATGTCTTCCCTAAAGGAGTGATTTGTTGAGTAGTTTTCCAGATAACACAAAAATAACTATTCAAGTAAGATCATTACCACATGTGAAGATGTATAGCTATCGTGACAGTATTGAAGCTTATCTCGTTCAATAATTCATACTCAAGATTAAAATTACAATTTTTCATATTTTTCTGAAATATGAGACGTTCTTGAAATTTTAAGTTTCAAAATGTGAACTAAGTGAGGCTTAATAAGTAAAGAGACGATCATTCCGGCTTATGGAGTTTAAAGTCATCTAGTTTTATTAAATATTAAGGAATAACACAATCGTCATCCAAACCAGTGATGTATACGTTGTCAACTTAGATATTACTCAACTGATAATTGGTTTGATTCAGTTACAAGAGTGCAAATCGTAATCACCCCCCCCCCCCCTCCCCCGGATCACTCAACTTATTTATGGGTAGGGATATGCCATCCAGAGTCTCAAAAATGGGGGCTTCGGAACTCACATTTTTCAACTATTTTGGGCTTTTGAGCGCACATTTTCCCGATTTGTGAATTTACAATAAAATGGGTCGAAAGGCTCGAAAGGGGGTCGGTCTTCATGGTTTTTCATACCTAAACCAGTTTCCAATGTCAGTGCCCCGCGGGATTTGGCCAATTTTGAACAGGAATTGGGTTTATAATTTAAAAAAAACTCGCTTTGGAGATTCCAATGGTGGTTTATAGAATACATCAATGTATTGTTTATAACATCTACTATTAAAATATTCTGTGGTTTATCATGGATAATATCGATGAAAATATGATTTTCTGCTCAAAGTATAAACATTTAATAGGTACGTTATTATTGATATTATTAACTATTACGTGTGGCTTATAACTTATATAAATACCTACCTTCGGCTACCTTTGCCTTGATAGAATATTGTCGATTCTCAGAGCCACCATTGATATCGCGTAATTGGTTTTCTCCTAAGCTGGCGTGCAGATTTCCGCCAACCCAACGCACAAGAGTACCACCTCCAGTGTTATATGTCAAAACACCTTCCCCAAACGACCATCCTATCATGTCACCTGTCTTTACAGCGATACGTTCGTTGGCAGGGACTTGATAAGTAACTTCTGTATTAATCGTTCCGGCTGGAATGTCATTTATTCCAACAATTTTGAATTGGGTCGATGTGCCAGCGACCTGTCTCCATACAACGGCTCGAAATGGATGAGATGCCTTGGCTTGATAACGCCATTCTGAAACGGACCCGTCACACGCAATAACTTGAGATGGTGACACCATTGTCCAACCGGCTGAATCTGGTCCACCACGGTTTCCAATGTCCCATCCTGCCAAACAGACTGGACCTGAAAGAATTATAAACATAATTTTAATTAGCAGTGTGCCATCGGCATTGAACATTCGTTAAAAATGGAATTTCCAAGGAGTTAGACATGACAAATAGCAAAGAAAGGTTATTCCTTATATTCTTTTATATTCTCATAAGGTCTGCTAAGAAAGATAAGCAGTATCATAATATTTATATAAAGGAGTCATTTGTTCAGTAGTTTTCCAGATAATCACGTTATCACTGGTTGTGATGAACATAAAAATAACTTCACAAGTAAGATTATTACCATAAAAATTTGAAGATGTATAGCAATTGTGACTATTTTTAACAGTATTGAAACTTACCTCGTTCACTAATTCATTCTCAAGATTAAAATTACAAATGTTTCCTATTTTTTGAAATATTATAGACGTTCTTGAAAGTTTCAAAATTTGAATTACGTGAGACTTACTGAGTATAGAGACGATCATTCCGACTTATTAGTACAGCTTTATGTTTCACCAAGAAATGGAGATTAAGGTCATCTGGTTTTATTAAATTCTAAGGAGTAACACAATCGTCATCCCAACCAAGTGATATACGTTGTCAACTTGGATATTACTCAACTAATAATTGGTTTGATTCAGAAACAAGAGTGCAAATCGTACTTCTCCCCCCCCCCCCCCCCCCCCCCCCACCCGGATCACTCAACCTTTTTTGGGTAGGGGTATGCCATCCAGAGTCTCAAAAACGGGGGCTTCGGAACTCACATTTTTCAACTTATTTGGGGTTTTGAACGCATATTTTCCCGATTTGTGAATTGACAATAATATGAGTGGTCTTTCTTAAAAGAGCTGATGCAGGCTCGAAAGGGAGTCGGTCTTCATGGTTTCACATACCTATACCAGTTTCCAATGTCAGTGCCCTGCGGGATCTTGCCAATTTTGGACACGAATTTGGTTTTTAATTTTTTTAAAAACTCGCTTTGGATATTTCAATGGTGGTTTATAGAATACATCAATGTATTGTTTAAATAACATTTAATATTAATATATTTTGTGGTTTATCATGGATAATATCGATGAAAATATGATTTTCTGCTCAAACTATAAACATTTAAAAGGTATGTTTTTATTTATATTATTGACTATTACGTGTGGCTCATAACTTATATAAATACCTACCTTCGGCTACCTTTGCCTGGATAGAATATTCTCGATTTTCAGAGCCACCATTGATATCGCGTAATTGGTTTTTTCCTAAGCTGGCGTGCAGATTTCCGCCAACCCAACGCACAAGAGTACCACCTCCAGTGTTATATGTCAAAACACCTTCCCCAAACGACCATCCTATCATGTCACCTGTCTTTACAGCAATGCGTTCGTTGGCAGGGACTTGATAAGTAACTTCTGTATTAATCGCTCCGGCTGGAATGTCATTTATTCCAACAATTTTGAATTGGGTTGATGTACCAGCGACCTGCCTCCATACAACGGCTCGAAATGGATGAGATGCCTTGGCTTGATAACGCCATTCTGAAACGGACCCGTCACACGCAATAACTTGAGATGGTGACACCATTGTCCAACCGGCTGAATCTGGTCCACCACGGTTTCCAATGTCCCATCCTGCCAAACAGACTGGACCTGAACAAATTATAAACATAAGTTTAATTAGCAGTGTGCCATCGGCATTGAACATTCGTTAAATTGGAATTTCCAAGGAGATAGACATGACAAATAGCAAAGAAAGGTTATTCCTAATATTCTTTTATATTCTCATAAGGTCTGATAAGAAAGATAAGCAGTATCATAATATTTATATAAAGGAGTCATTTGTTGAGTAGTTTTCCAGATAATCACGTTATCACTGGTTGTGATGAACATAAAAATAACTTCACAAGTAAGATTATTACCATAAAAATTTGACGATGTATAGCAATTGTGACTATCTTTCACAGTATTGAAACTTACCTCGTTCACTAATTCATTCTCAAGATTAAAATTACAAATGTTTCCTATTTTTTTTGAAATATTTGACGTTCTTGAAATTTAAAGTTTCAACATTTGAATTAAGTGAGGCTTAATAAGGGAGCAGTTCCATTTGTACGCGATAAAAATTGCGAGAATGTTCCGGGCCCCGATGAGTTTTTTATCAGGCCCCGATGAGATTTTTATCGCGTACAGTTGCGAGTAGCAAAGGATTATTTATCGAGTAGCGTATTACCGCTTGTTTAAATATAACGAAAGATAAGTGGTCGGTATGTAAATAGAGCTTCGGGTTATTTATTCTAGTTGTAAGGTACAAATTCAGCATTTCATGTTTTTAGAGATAATGTTATTGATTATGGATGTTTAACGTAAATTTTATTATCCTCGTGTATTTGCTAAACAATGTCCCGCTCTATTTGCTAAACATACCCCCGGGTATGGCAGAGGCCTCGTATCGGGCCCCGATGTCTATTTTATCGGGGCCTGATGACTATTTTATCGCGTATCAACTTGAAAAACATCGGGTCCAAAACATATCAGGCCCGATACAGTCGCGATAAATTTATCGCGTATAAATGGAACTGCTCCCTAAGTATAGAGACGATCATTCCGACTTATTAATTCAACTTTATTTTTCACCAAGAAATGGAGATTAAAGTCATCTGGTTTTATTAAATTCTAAGGAGTAACACAATCGTCATCCCAACCAGTGATATACGTTGTCAACTTGGATATTACTCAACTAATAATTGGTTTGATTCAGAAACAAGGGTGCAAATCGTAATTCTTCCCCCCCCCCCCCCCCCCCCCTCCCCCCGGATCACTCAGCCTTTTTTGGGTAGGGGTTATGCCATCCAGAGTCTCAAAAACTGGGGCTTCGTAACTCACATTTTTCAACTTATTTGGGGTTTTGAACGCATATTTTCCAGATTTGTGAATTGACAATAAAATAGGTGGTCTTAAGAGCTGATGCAGGCTCAAAAGGGGGTCGGTCTTCATGATTTCACATACCTATACCAGTTTCCAATGTCACTGCCCTGCGGGATTTGGCCAATTTTGAACAGGAATTTGGTTTTCAATTTAAAAGAAAAATCGCTTTGGATATTCCAATGGTGCTTTTTAGAATACATCAATGTATAGTTTGAATAACATCTAATATTAATATATTCTGTGGTTTATCATGGATAATATGAATGAAAATATGATTTCCTGCTCAAACTATAAATATTTAAAAGGTATGTTTTTATTTACATTATTGACTATTACGTGTGGCTCATATCTTATATAAATACCTACCTTCGGCTACCTTTGCCTTGATAGAATATTCTCGATTTTCAGAGCCACCATTGATATCGCGTAATTGGTTTTCTCCTAAGCTGGCGTGCAGATTTCCGCCAACCCAACGCACAAGAGTACCACCTCCAGTGTTATATGTCAAAACACCTTCCCCAAACGACCATCCTATCATGTCACCTGTCTTTACAGCGATGCGTTCGTTGGCAGGGACTTGATAAGCAACTTCTGTTATAATCGCTCCGGCTGGAATGTCATTTATTCCAACAATTTTGAATTGGGTTGATGTACCAGCGACCTGCCTCCATACAACGGCTCGAAATGGATGAGATGCCTTGGCTTGATAACGCCATTCTGAAACGGACCCGTCACACGCAATCACTTGAGATGGTGACACCATTGTCCAACCGGCTGAATCTGGACCACCACGGTTTCCAATGTCCCATCCTGCCAAACAGACTGGACCTGAACGAATTATAAACATAATTTTAATTAGCAGTGTGCCATCGGCATTGAACATTCGTTAAAAATGGAATTTCCAAAGAGTTAGACATGACAAATAGCAAAGAAAGGTTATTCCTCATAATTAATTCTTCTATATTCTCATAAGGTCTGATAAGAAAGATAAGCAGTATCATAATATTTATATAAAGGAGTGATTTGTTGAGTAGTTTTCCAGATAATCACGTTATCACTGGTTGTGATAAACATAAAAATAACTTCACAAGTAAGATTATTACCATAAAAATTTGAAGATGTATAGCAATTGTGACTATCCTTCACAGTATTGAAACTTACCTCGTTCACTAATTAATTCTCAAGATTAAAATTACAAATGTTTCCTATTTTTTTGAAATATTAGACGTTCTTGAAATTTAAAGTTTCAAAATTTGAATTAAGTGAGACTTAATAAGTATAGAGACGGTCATTCCGACTTATTAATTCAACTTTATTTTTCACAAAGAAATGGAGATTAAAGTCATCTGGTTTTATTAAATTCTAAGGAGTAACACAATCGTCATCCCAACCAAGTGATATACGTTGTCAACTTGGATATTACTCAACTAATAATTGGTTTGATTCAGAAACAAGGGTGCAAATAATCGTAATCCCCCCCCCCCCCCGGATCACTCAACCTTTTTTGGGGTAGGGGTATGCCATCCAGAGTCTCAAAAACTGGGCCTTCGTAACTCACATTTTTCAACTCATTTGGGGTTTTGAACGCATATTTTCCAGATTTGTGAATTGACAATAAAATAGGTGGTCTTAAGAGCTGATGCAGGCTCAAAAGGGGGTCGGTCTTCATGGTTTCACATACCTATACCAGTTTCCAATGTCAGTGCCCTGCGGGATTTGGCCAATTTTGAACAGGAATTTGGTTTTCAATTTTAAAAAAATCGCTTTGGATATTCCAATGGTGGTTTATAGAATACATCAATGTATTGTTTAAATAACATCTAATATTGATATATTCTGTGCTTTATCATGGATAATATGGATCAAATTATGATTTTCTGCTCAAACTATAAACATTTAAAAGGTATGTTTTTATTTATATTATTGACTATTACGTGTGGCTCATAACTTATATAAATACCTACCTTCCGCTACTTTTGCCTTGATAGAATATTCTCGATTCCCAGAGCCCCCATTGATATCGCGTAATTGGTTTTCTCCTAAGCTGGCGTGCAGATTTCCGCCAACCCAACGCACAAGAGTACCACCTCCAGTGTTATATGTCAAAACACCTTCCCCAAACGACCATCCTATCATGTCACCTGTCTTTACAGCAATGCGTTCGTTGGCAGGGACTTGATAAGTAACTTCTGTATTAATCGCTCCGGCTGGAATGTCATTTATTCCAACAATTTTGAATTGGGTTGATGTGCCAGCGACCTGCCTCCATACAACGGCTCGAAATGGATGAGATGCCTTGGCTTGATAACGCCATTCTGAAACGGACCCGTCACACGCAATAACTTGAGATGGTGACACCATTGTATAACCAGCTCCATCTGGTCCACCACGGTTTCCAATGTCCCATCCTGCGAAACAGACTGGACCTGAACGAATTATATACATAATTTTAATTAGCAGTGTGCCATCGGCATTGAACATTCATTAAAAATTGAATTTCCAAGGGTTAAATATGACAAATAGCAAAGAAAGGTTATTCCTCATATTCTTCTATATTCTTATAAGGTCTGATAAGAAAAATAAACAGTATCATAATATTTATATAAAGGAGTGATTTGTTGAGTAGTTTTCCAGATAATCACGTTATCACTGGTTGTGATGAACATAAAAATAACTTCACAAGTAAGATTATTACCATATTTGAAGATGTATAGCAATTGTGACTATCTTTCACAGCAGTGAAACTTACCTCGTTCACTATTAATTCATTCTCAAGATTAAAATTACAACATTTTCCTATTCTTCTGAAATATTAGACGTTATTGAAATTTAAATGTTTAACATTTGAATTAAGTGAGGCTTAGTAAGTAACGAGACGATCATTCCGACTTATTAATACAACTTTATTTTTCACCAAGAAATGGAGATTAAAGTCATCTGGTTTTATTAAATATAACACAATTGTCATCCAAACCAGTGATATACGTTGTCAACTTGGATATTATTCAACTAATAATTGGTTTGATTCAGAAACAAGAGTGCAAATCGTAATCTCCCCCCCCCCCCCCCCCCCCTCCCGATCACTCAACCTTTTTGGGGGTAGGGGTATGCTATCCAGAGTCTCAAAAGCGGAGGCTTCGGAACTTACATTTTTCAACTTATTTGTGTTTTTGAACGCATATTTCCCCGATTTGTGAATTGACAAATAAAATGAGTGGTCTTAAGAGCTGATGCAGGCTTAAAAGGGGGTCGGTCTTCATGGTTTCACATACCTATACCAGTTTCCAATGTCAGTGCCCTGCGGGATTTGGCCGATTTTGAACATGAATTTGGTTTTCAATTTTTTTTAAAAATCGCTTTGGATATTCCAATGGTGGTTTATAGAATACATCAATGTATTGTTTAAATAACATCTAATATTGATATATTCTGTGCTTTATCATGGATAATATGGATGAAAATATGATTTTCTGCTCAAACTATAAACATTTAAAAGGTATGTTTTTATTTATATTATTGACTATTACGTGTGGTTCATAACTTATATAAATACATACCTTCCGCTACCTTTGCCTTGATAGAATATTCTCGATTCCCAGAGCCCCCATTGATATCGCGTAATTGGTTTTCTCCTAAGCTGGCGTGCAGATTTCCGCCAACCCAACGCACAAGAGTACCACCTCCAGTGTTATATGTCAAAACACCTTCCCCAAACGACCATCCTATCATGTCACCTGTCTTTACAGCAATGCGTTCGTTGGCAGGGACTTGATAAGTAACTTCTGTATTAATCGCTCCGGCTGGAATGTCATTTATTCCAACAATTTTGAATTGGGTTGATGTGCCAACGACCTGCCTCCATACAACGGCTCGAAATGGATGAGATGCCTTGGCTTGATAACGCCATTCTGAAACGGACCCGTCACACGCAATAACTTGAGATGGTGACACCATTGTATAACCAGCTCCATCTGGTCCACCACGGTTTCCAATATCCCATCCTGCCAAACAGACTGGACCTGAAAGAATTATATACATAATTGTAATCAGCAGTGTGCCATCGGCATTGACCATTCGTTAAAAATGGATTTTCCAAGGTGAAAGACATAAATAGAAAAAAAGTTATTCATCATATTCTTCTTCTATAATCTCACAATGTTTGATAAGATATATAAGCAATATCGTAATAATTATCTAAAGGAGTGATTTGTTGAGAAGTTTTCTAGATAATCACGTTATCAATGGTTGTGATAAACACAAAACTAACAGCTAAAGTAAGATTATTACCATATTTTAAGATTTATAGCAATTGTGACTGTCTTTCACAGTAATGAAACTTACCTCGTTCACAAATTCATACTCAAGATTAAAATTACAATTGTTTTGGTGGTTTTTTTTTAAATATGAGACGTTTTGAGTTTTAAGGTTTCAAAATTTGAATTAAACGAAGCTCAATAAGTATAGAGACCCACCACGGTTTCCAATGTTCAATCCTGCCAAAGCGACTGTACCTGAAAGAATAATGAACATACTTGTAATTAGCAGTGTGCCATCGGCATTGACCATTCGTTAAAAATGGATTTTCCGAGGTGTAAGACATAAATAGAAAAGAAAGGTTATTCATCATATTCTTCTATTATCTCACAAGGTTTAATGAGATAGATAAGCAGTATCGTAATAATTGTCTAAAGGAGTGATTTGTTAGTAGTTTTCCAGATGATCACGTTATCACTGGTTGTAATGAACAAAACGCTAACTACACAAGTTAGATTATTACCATATTAGAAGATGTATAGATATTGCGACTATCTTTCACAGTACTTACCTCGTTCACTATTATTCATACTCAAGATTTTAAAAAAATGTTTTTCCTATTTTTCTGAAATATGAAACGTGTTTGAAATTTAAAGTTTCAAAAGTTGAATTAAGTGAGGCTTATTAAGTATAGAGACGATCATTCCGACTTATTAATACAACTTTATATTTCACCAATAAATGGAGTTTAAAGACATCTGGTGTTATTAGATATTAAGAAGTAACAAAATCGTCATCCAAACCAGTGATATACGTTGTCAACTTGGATATTACTCATACAACTAATAACTGGTTTGATTTAGTAACAAGAGTGCAAAATCGAAATCCCCTCCCCCCCCCCCCCCCCCCCCCCCCCGCGCCGAATCACTCAACCTATTTTGGGGTAGGGATATGCTATCCAGAGTCTGAAAACCGGGGGGTTCGGAACTCACATTTTCCAACTATTTTGAGCTCTTGAACGCACATTTTCCCGATTTTGAATTTTACAATAAAATAGGTGATCTTAAGAACTGGTGCAGGCTCAAAAGGGGTCGGTCTTCATGGTTTCACATACCTATACCAGTTTCCAATGTCAGTGCCCCGCGGGACTTGGCCAATTTTTAACAGGAATTGGGTTTTTAATTAAAAATTCGCTTTGGAGATTCCAATGGTGGTTTATAGACTATATCAATGTATTGTTTCAAGACCATCTAATAATAAAATATTCTGTGGTTTATCATGGATAATATAGATGAAAATATGATTTTCTGCTCACACTATAAACATTTAATAGGTACATTATTATTGATATTATTGACTATTGCGTGTGGTAACATAACTTATATAAATACCTACCTTCCGCTACCTTTGCCTTGATAGAATATTCTCGATTCCCAGAGCCACCATTGATATCGCGTAATTGGTTTTCTACTAAGCTGGCGTGCAGATTTCCGCCAACCCAACGCACAAGAGTACCACCTCCATGTTATATGTCAAAACACCTTCCCCAAACGACCATCCTATCATGTCTCCTGTCTTTACAGCGATGCGTTCGTTGACAGGCACTTGATAAGTTACTTCTGTATTAATCGCTCCGGCTGGAATGTCATTTATTCCAACAATTTTAAATTGGGTTGATGTGCCAGCGACCTGCCTCCATACAACGGCTCGAAATGGATGAGATGCCTTGGCTTGATAACGCCATCTGAAACGGACGCAATAACTTGAGATGGTGACACCATTGTATAACCAGCTCCATCTGGTCCACCACGGTTTCCAATGTCCCATCCTGCGAAACAGACTGGACCTGAACGAATTATATACATAATTTTAATTAGCAGTGTGCCATCGGCATTAAACATTCATTAAAAATGGAATTTCCAAGGGTTAGATATGACAAATATAAAAGAACGGTTATTCCTCATATTCTTCTATATTCTTATAAGGTCTGATAAGAAAGATAAACAGTATCATAATATTTATATAAAGGAGTGATTTGTTGAGTAGTTTTCCAGATAATCACGATATCACTGGTTGTGATGAACATAAAAATAACTTCACAAGTAAGATTATTACCATATTTGAAGATGTATAGCAATTGTGACTATCTTTCACAGCAGTGAAACTTACCTCGTTCACTATTAATTCATTTTCAAGATTAAAATTACAAAATTTTCCTATTCTTCTGAAATATTAGACGTTATTGAAATTTAAATGTTTAACATTTGAATTAAGTGAGGCTCAGTAAGTAACGAGACGATCATTCCGACTTATTAATACAATTTTATTTTTCACCAAGAAATGGAGATTAAAGTCATCTGGTTTATTAAATATAACACAATCGTCATCCAAACCAGTGATATACGTTGTCAACTTGGATATTACTCAACTAGTAATTGGTTTGATTCAGAAACAAGAGTGCAAATCGTAATCCCCCCCCCCCCCCCCCCACGATCACTCAACCTTTTTGGGGGTAGGGGTATGCTATCCAGAGTCTCAAAACGGAGGCTTCGGAACTTACATTTTTCAACTTATTTGTGTTTTTGAACGCATATTTCCCCGATTTGTGAATTGACAAATAAAATGAGTGGTCTTAAGAGCTGATGCAGGCTTAAAAGGGGGTCGGTCTTCATGGTTTCACATACCTATACCAGTTTCCAATGTCAGTGCCCTGCGGGATTTGGCCGATTTGAACAGGAATTTGGTTTTCAATTTTTTTAAAAATCGCTTTGGATATTCCAATGGTGGTTAATAGAATACATCAATGTATTGTTTAAATAACATCTAATATTGATATATTCTGTCCTTTATCATGGATAATATGGATGAAAATATGATTTTCTGCTCAAACTATAAACATTTAAAAGGTATGTTTTTATTTATATTATTGACTATTACGTGTGGCTCATAACTTATATAAACTAGCGGGCATCCGCGCTTCGCGCGGACCCGCTAGAAGATTTCACGGGGAGGTAAGTAAACAAAGCGTAAGCAAATTTGATACAATATCAAGAACATGTCGTACATGTAAACATAATCCAGACGGGCCCTAAATAATCCGAATATCGCATGTGCTTTTGATATTATCCAGGTATACATGTGCCTTAATGTAGGTAGGCCTACCTTTGTCTTTCCAGCCTCCAGATATGTAGGCCTCCCATGTGACCTGAAATGCAGGGACCCCATAGGCCTAAGCCCTAGCCTAATCCAGTTACCACAGGTGCCCTCAATGGCACCGGATACCACATAATCCAGGTACTGCAGTGTGCCGTTATATCGAGATACCCAGGCGCCCTTACTTTATCATTCAAGTAACTTGAATTAATCGCGGGTGCCGAAGATAGCGGGCAGTAATAGTCATACCACAATAAGCAGAGGTGAGTTATATCAAAGCGTTATAAATGTTTATATAAATATCAAGAGTTTGTCCTTATTCAGGTACCTAAAGTGCCCTTGATATAATGTAAGTGACATGGTACCCTTAATACACCATGCGCCTAGGCTCAATGTGCTCTTAAATAATACAGATACCCATGTTCCTAACTCAAGTACTCCACGTGTTCTTAACACACCGGTTGCCCATTATAGGCCTAGGCCCTACCCCTCACAGATGGCCTTAATAACCCAGGTACCGCATTTGCCGGCATTATATCCATACCAATGTGCCCGTATTATATCCAGTTTATAATGGAAAGCGCAGGTATAGGTGCCGAAGCTATAATAGCGGGTGGTTAGTCACATCAAAACGTATACAGATGAGGGTATTGTAAAACTGCAAGAGTATGTCGTTGATACTCCATGTATCCTAGGTGCCCTTAATACTGACATTGGTACCACAGTGCCCTTAATAATCCATATATACCATGTGCCCTTAATAAATCATGTATGCCATGCATGTATAACACATGGTGCCCTTGATTATTCAGGTTCCACCCCATATATAGGCCTACTTTAATAATCAAGGACCTCCATGGACTATTATCTTGAATCGAATATTAAGGGCACCCGTGATAACTGTGTATGCAGCTATTAGGGCCTACGTGGATAAATAAGGAATGGTTATTCAGGTGTAGGAATACTTAAAATATTCAGAGTATCTGGATTGCCTTAATATCCCCTCCCCCATTACCCCCTGTCAGCTCATGTCCCAACCCATTTTGTACCCCAAATGATACAAAAGTTGTATTTTAATGTCAAAACTGAAAGTAACTTAAAATTAGCTTTAAAAGTTGTCTCCCCCGATTCTTTTATTGCCCCGCCACCCCGTTTTCCTCCTTTAAAATGTTGATGCTGGTGCTGCCACTGCCCATGCACATACTGTATCCAGGTAATAGGCTGCCCATGCACATATACTGTATCCAGATAATAGGCCTACGTTCTGAGCGTTATATATGGGTTCTATAGACATGATAGATGAGGTGACCTATGATGTCATGTATTTACAAATGGGATACTCTCTGTTGTTTCCCTCCAGGCAGACTATACAGTAAAGTTAATGAAGACAACATGAAATTTCTTTTTAATGAATTGTAAAACTCATTAAGTTTTAGTTTTTTGTGTGAAATGCGATAGCTTATAGCATTCCTAAGCAAGTTTAAAGACAGTTTTGATAACAATTTGCTGTGACACCACAATCTAGTTAGAAAATCTGATCTCAGATCTGGCCTATGTAAACTATAGGAACTCTTGCCCGGTGTGTTTTGTCTCAAACAAACAGAGGGCGTCCTATATGTCAACAAATGTCACCTCATCTATAGTTTTATAGTCGGTCGTTTAATAGTTTTATGTTCTGCGGTGTCTATCATCAAGATCACTTGTACTATTCCATGCTTGTACATGTACTTAAACACATAAGTGTGCCATCCGGATTTTGTTTGGCCTATTTACTTAGATACATTCCTCCAATAGGCATGTAGGGCCTAAACGTGTAGTCCCTTTGTCATGTTTGTTGTGTTCCAAATAAGGCCTTCCGAGATACTACATAATACACCCTTAAAATCCAGTTATCACAGGTGGCACACCTGCGCATAGTATAATGGTAATTTGAGCCTATCTGCGTTTTATATAGTGATTTAGTGAACTCCCCCCCCCCCCCCGTAATCCAGATACCACTGGTGCGCTTACTAATCCAGCAATCATGATAATATACTACACGTTCCGTTTATCCAGATGCCCATGTGCCCTTTTTATATCCAGATTATCAAGTAGGGAAGTGCGGGGAGGAGGAGGTGGCTTTAGGGTATGATGGGGCAATACCGCACGTTCCGTTTATCCAGATACCCATGTGGCCTTAATAAGGCCGCCTTACTTTATCCATATTATCAAGTAAGGGAAGTGCGGCGGGAAGTGCAGGGGAAGGGGGCTTTAGACCTTAGGGTATGATGTGACAATCCCGTAATTTACGTGCTATAAGCCGCACGGCGAATAAGTCGTAGCACCTAAAATTAAGATTCAGACCTCATCGTATACAGCAAGCTGCACCGCTGTATAATAAGTCGCACAAAGAAAATGAAAGGGTGTGTGTGGGGTGGGGGGGTGTGCGGGGTGGCGGTTAACTGTTCCACCAGCCCATAGCTTCATGACCAGCCATGGGGTTACAACTGCATGACTGACTCCATCAAATGTATTTTCCTTCAGCTACTTCAGTCACTTTAATACATGTTATCCTGGATACGGTTTGCGCCTTGCTCCCAGTTTCTTTATCAAAGGTCTTAGCTTTATGATTAATGTTTTGTTTGTGTCTTGCTCTCGTTACATTTTATTGTACTGTACGGTATGCACCGCGGAGCAACCGTACGGACTGCCTGCTTTCACTGCATGCCCCATTTACAATGTACAGTTTGCGCCACAAACGCGTACACACTTTGTCTGCGTCATTACGTGTGCGCCGAAACGCGTGCGCCATGTTAAACGCGGTCCGAAACGCGTTCCCCATGTTAAACGCGGTCGCGCAGCAACAACGGTTGGTATGGTACCGCCAGTTTCTTTATCGTTAGCAAACTCCGCGTTCATCTATGTTATTAATGTAAAAGTGTCACTTTAAGATCTGCGTAAGAGTTTTTGTTTACATTTAGAAAATGTCGTGAAATATTTTTATTTGTTGGACGTAAAGTCCCGTATAAATGCTTGTTACTATGCGTTCTTTAAGAATAACAAACAGCCGCATATACAGAAATGTAGCTATATTCCTGAAGAAAATATTTTGGGTGAAGACCATATGTCATCACTCATTCCGAAAACCACAATTTGTGTCCGAAAGTAGCTACCCGAGTGAAAGAAATTCAACATTTCGGATTTTCACATGTGATCCTTTCTGCGCATGTCTGAAAACGGTAAGAAACGGGCATTGAACTATCTAATTAGCTCGTGTATTAGAGGCGCAATTACCACGCTTTTTCAGTTGAGGAGGGACGCGAGTGTAAAATTATATTGAACTATCTAATAAAGCCATGTTCCGAAAATTAGTTTATAGATACATACCTTCCGCTACCTTTGCCTTGATAGAATATTCTCGATTCCCAGAGCCCCCATTGATATCGCGTAATTGGTTTTCTACTAAGCTGGCGTGCAGATTTCCGCCAACCCAACGCACAAGAGTACCACCTCCAGTGTTATATGTCAAAACACCTTCCCCAAACGACCATCCTATCATGTCACCTGTCTTTACAGCAATGCGTTCGTTGGCAGGACTTGATAAGTAACTTCTGTATTAATCGCTCCGGCTGGAATGTCATTTATTCCAACAATTTTGAATTGGGTTGATGTGCCAGCGACCTGCCTCCATACAACGGCTCGAAATGGATGAGATGCCTTGGCTTGATAACGCCATTCTGAAACGGACCCGTCACACGCAATAACTTGAGATGGTGACACCATTGTATAACCAGCTCCATCTGGTCCACCACGGTTTCCAATGTCCCATCCTGCCAAACAGACTGGACCTGAAAGAATTATATACATAATTGTAATCAGCAGTGTGCCATCGGCATTGAACATTCGTTATAAATGGAATTTCCAAGGAGTTAGATATGACAAATAGCAAAGAAAGGTTATTCCTCATATTCTTCTATATTCTCATAAGGTCTGATAAGAAAGATAAGCAGTATCATAATATTTATATAAAGGGGTGATGTGTTGAGTAGTTTTCCAGAAAATCACGTTATCACTGGTTGTGATGAACAAAAAAATAACTTCACAAGTAAGATTATTACCATATTTGAAGATCCAGAGTCTCAAAAGCGGAGGCTTCGGAACTTACATTTTTCAACTTATTTGTGTTTTTGAACGCATATTTCCCCGATTTGTGAATTGACAAATAAAATGAGTGGTCTTAAGGGAAGTGTCAACCCTATTATTTTGATGATCAACTTTTGCTTCTAAGTTTGAGAATATTGAATAAAAGTACATAAAAGTATACATTTATAGAAAGGAAATTTGATAAGGAATCCGATGGTGATATCAATGTGATACCAAATAAAATAAAATTTGAGAAAAGAACCAAAAAGCGATATTTTTACCCCACATTTTTCAGACAGCATAACTATAAAATAAAAAATGGTAATTTGTTCTAATATACATTTTTGTAAACAAGACAATTTTGTCTAGGAGGCAAATTTTTCTTTTTCCAAAATAAGGCTTATTTTTGGAAATATTGCTAAAAACATCGGAAAAGTGTAAAAGTCGTGTTTTTTTGCATACATTTCGCTAGAAATGGATGCATATCTCGAGTTTAAAATCCATAATCGAAAAAATAAAAAAATGCCTCCTAGCGCTGAAAGTCCTCTACACAATGGTAGTAAAAGCTTACCTGATAGTTTGATATTTTTTTAGTTATGCTGTCTGAAAAATCGTAAAATGCCTTCAAATTTGAACTCTAGAAAACAGCGATTTAGTAAAAATATTGACATTTTCCACCATTTAAAGCTAAATGTTCTCGGAATACACGGGCGTGTGACCCGAAAGGCGAGTATACTATTATGAACAATTAAAATAAACTATCAGATTCAATTTATATTGTCACAATGTGAAGAAATTGGAAGAAAACGGAAATTTAAATGATCGTTAGATTGGCCTTTGTTTACATTTTTAGACATTGTTTTGCGCTCTTTTGTTTTTCGCGTCTACGTCGCGGATATTAAGCGGCGCGTCTAGTATTACGCACGGGAAGATTCAGCGCGCGACGCAATGATCGAACAGCTGTCGCAGCATTTGAAAAGCGCGGAACTCTGCTTAATTTCCCGCCAAATAACCATGCGCCTCTTCCTGACTCAAACTTACCAAAACAACAATGTTAAATCCCCCAAAAGAACGGGAAATAATCGCTTCCGATTAGTAACGTATGATGGTAATAATAGAATACATATAAAAGTATAAAATAATAGAAAAATATGTAATTCAATTTTTGAAACAAGTGCCGGGTTGACACTGCCCTTAAGATCTAATGCAGGCTTAAAAGGGGTCGGTCTTCATGGTTTCACATACCTATACCAGTTTCCAATGTCAGTGCCCTGCGGGATTTGGCCGATTTTGAACATGAATTTGGTTTTCAATTTTTTTTAAAAATCGCTTTGGATATTCCAATGGTGGTTTATAGAATACATCAATGTATTGTTTAAATAACATCTAATATTGATATATTCTGTGCTTTATCATGGATAATATGGATGAAAATATGATTTTCTGCTCAAACTATAAACATTTAAAAGGTATGTTTTTATTTATATTATTGACTATTACGTGTGGCTCATAACTTATATAAATACATACCTTCCGCTACCTTTGCCTTGATAGAATATTCTCGATTCCCAGAGCCCCCATTGATATCGCGTAATTGGTTTTCTCCTAAGCTGGCGTGCAGATTTCCGCCAACCCAACGCACAAGAGTACCACCTCCAGTGTTATATGTCAAAACACCTTCCCCAAACGACCATCCTATCATGTCACCTGTCTTTACAGCAATGCGTTCGTTGGCAGGGACTTGATAAGTAACTTCTGTATTAATCGCTCCGGCTGGAATGTCATTTATTCCAACAATTTTGAATTGGGTTGATGTGCCAACGACCTGCCTCCATACAACGGCTCGAAATGGATGAGATG
Source organism: Ophiura sarsii (assembly GCA_035610835.1). Taxonomy (NCBI): domain Eukaryota; kingdom Metazoa; phylum Echinodermata; class Ophiuroidea; order Amphilepidida; family Ophiuridae; genus Ophiura; species Ophiura sarsii. The sequence continues at coordinate 79,063,416 of CM069443.1, forward strand.
CCTTGGCTTGATAACGCCATTCTGAAACGGACCCGTCACACGCAATAACTTGAGATGGTGACACCATTGTATAACCAGCTCCATCTGGTCCACCACGGTTTCCAATGTCCCATCCTGCCAAACAGACTGGACCTGAAAGAATTATATACATAATTGTATTCAGCAGTGTGCCATCGGCATTGAACATTCGTTATAAATGGAATTTCCAAGGAGTTAGATATGACAAATAGCAAAGAAAGGTTATTCCTCATATTCTTCTATATTCTCATAAGGTCTGATAAGAAGATAAGCAGTATCATAATATTTATATAAAGGGGTGATTTGTTGAGTAGTTTTCCAGAAAATCACGGTATCACTGGTTGTGATGAACATAAAAATAACTTCACAAGTAAGATTATTACCATATTTGAAGATGTATAGCAATTGTTACTATGTTTCACAGTATTGAAACTTAATACCTCGTTCACTATTAATTCATTCTCAAGATTAAAATTACAAAATTTTCCTATTCTTCTGAAATATTAGACGTTATTGAAATTTAAATGTTTAAAATTTGAATTAAGTGAGGCTTAGTAAGTAACGAGACGATCATTCCGACTTATTAATACAACTTTATTTTTCACCAAGAAATGGAGATTAAAGTCATCTGGTTTTATTAAATATAACACAATCGTCATCCAAACCAGTGATATACGTTGTCAACTTGGATATTACTCAACTAATAATTGGTTTGATTCAGAAACAAGAGTGCAAATCGTAACCCCCCCCCCCCCCCCACCACGATCACTCAACCTTTTTTTGGGTAGGGGTATGCTATCCAGAGTCTCAAAAGCGGAGGCTTCGGAACTTACATTTTTCAACTTATTTGTGTTTTTGAACGCATATTTCCCCGATTTGTGAATTGACAAATAAAATGAGTGGTCTTAAGATCTAATGCAGGCTTAAAAGGGGTCGGTCTTCATGGTTTCACATACCTATACCAGTTTCCGATGTCAGTGCCCTGCGGGATTTGGCCGATTTTGAACATGAATTTGGTTTTCAATTTTTTTTAAAATCGCTTTGGATATTCCAATGGTGGTTTATAGAATACATCAATGTATTGTTTAAATAACATCTAATATTGATATATTCTGTGCTTTATCATGGATAATATGGATGAAAATATGATTTTCTGCTCAAACTATAAACATTTAAAAGGTATGTTTTTATTTATATTATTGACTATTACGTGTGGCTCATAACTTATATAAATACATACCTTCCGCTACCTTTGCCTTGATAGAATATTCTCGATTCCCAGAGCCCCCATTGATATCGCAATTGGTTTTCTCCTAAGCTGGCGTGCAGATTTCCGCCAACCCAACGCACAAGAGTACCACCTCCAGTGTTATATGTCAAAACACCTTCCCCAAACGACCATCCTATCATGTCACCTGTCTTTACAGCAATGCGTTCGTTGGCAGGGACTTGATAAGTAACTTCTGTATTAATCGCTCCGGCTGGAATGTCATTTATTCCAACAATTTTGAATTGGGTTGATGTGCCAACGACCTGCCTCCATACAACGGCTCGAAATGGATGAGATGCCTTGGCTTGATAACGCCATTCTGAAACGGATCCGTCACACGCAATAACTTGAGATGGTGACACCATTGTATAACCAGCTCCATCTGGTCCACCACGGTTTCCAATATCCCATCCTGCCAAACAGACTGGACCTGAAAGAATTATATACATAATTGTAATCAGCAGTGTGCCATCGGCATTGAACATTCGTTATAAATGGAATTTCCAAGGAGTTAGATATGACAAATAGCAAAGAAAGGTTATTCCTCATATTCTTCTATATTCTCATAAGGTCTGATAAGAAAGATAAGCAGTATCATAATATTTATATAAAGGGATGATGTGTTGAGTAGTTTTCCAGAAAATCACGTTATCACTGGTTGTGATGAACATAAAAATAACTTCACAAGTAAGATTATTACCATATTTGAAGATGTATAGCAATTGTGACTATCTTTCACAGCAGTGAAACTTACCTCGTTCACTATTAATTCATTCTCAAGATTAAAATTACAAAATTTTCCTATTCTTCTGAAATATTAGACGTTATTGAAATTTAAATGTTTAACATTTGAATTAAGTGAGGCTTAGTAAGTAACGAGACGATCATTCCGACTTATTAATACAATTTTATTTTTCACCAAGAAATGGAGATTAAAGTCATCTGGTTTTATTAAATATAACACAATCGTCATCCAAACCAGTGATATACGTTGTCAACTTGGATATTACTCAACTAGTAATTGGTTTGATTCAGAAACAAGAGTGCAAATCGTAATCCCCCCTCCCCCCCCCCCCCCCCCCCCCCCCACCCACGATCACTCAACCTTTTTTGGGGGTAGGGGTATGCTATCCAGAGTCTCAAAACGGAGGCTTCGGAACTTACATTTTTCAACTTATTTGTGTTTTTGAACGCATATTTCCCCGATTTGTGAATTGACAAATAAAATGAGTGGTCTTAAGATCTAATGCAGGCTTAAAAGGGGGTCGGTCTTCATGGTTTCACATACCTATACCAGTTTCCAATGTCAGTGCCCTGCGGGATTTGGCCGATTTTGAACATGAATTTGGTTTTCAATTTTTTTTTAAAAATCGCTTTGGATATTCCAATGGTGGTTTATAGAATACATCAACGTATTGTTTAAATAACATCTAATATTGATATATTCTGTGCTTTATCATGGATAATATGGATGAAAATATGATTTTCTGCTCAAACTATAAACATTTAAAAGGTATGTTTTTATTTATATTATTGACTATTACGTGTGGCTCATAACTTATATAAATACATACCTTCCGCTACCTTTGCCTTGATAGAATATTCTCGATTCCCAGAGCCCCCATTGATATCGCGTAATTGGTTTTCTCCTAAGCTGGCGTGCAGATTTCCGCCAACCCAACGCACAAGAGTACCACCTCCAGTGTTATATGTCAAAACACCTTCCCCAAACGACCATCCTATCATGTCACCTGTCTTTACAGCAATGCGTTCGTTGGCAGGGACTTGATAAGTAACTTCTGTATTAATCGCTCCGGCTGGAATGTCATTTATTCCAACAATTTTGAATTGGGTTGATGTGCCAACGACCTGCCTCCATACAACGGCTCGAAATGGATGAGATGCCTTGGCTTGATAACGCCATTCTGAAACGGATCCGTCACACGCAATAACTTGAGATGGTGACACCATTGTATAACCAGCTCCATCTGGTCCACCACGGTTTCCAATATCCCATCCTGCCAAACAGACTGGACCTGAAAGAATTATATACATAATTGTAATCAGCAGTGTGCCATCGGCATTGAACATTCGTTATAAATGGAATTTCCAAGGAGTTAGATATGACAAATAGCAAAGAAAGGTTATTCCTCATATTCTTCTATATTCTCATAAGGTCTGATAAGAAAGATAAGCAGTATCATAATATTTATATAAAGTGGTGATTTGTTGAGTAGTTTTCCAGAAAATCACGGTATCACTGGTTGTGATGAACATAAAAATAACTTCACAAGTAAGATTATTACCATATTTGAAGATGTATAGCAAGTGTGACTATCTTTCACAGTATTGAAACTTAATACCTCGTTCACTATTAATTCATTCTCAAGATTAAAATTACAAAATTTTCCTATTCTTCTGAAATATTAGACGTTATTGAAATTTAAATGTTTAAAATTTGAATTAAGTGAGGCTTAGTAAGTAACGAGACGATCATTCCGACTTATTAATACAACTTTATTTTTCACCAAGAAATGGAAATTAAAGTCATCTGGTTTTATTAAATATAACACAATCGTCATCCAAACCAGTGATATACGTTGTCAATTACTCAACTAATAATTGGTTTGATTCAGAAACAAGAGTGCAAATCGTAATCCCCCTCCCCCACGATCACTCAACCTTTTGGGGGGGGGGGGGGGGGGTAGGGGTATGCTATCCAGAGTCTCAAAAGCGGAGGCTTCGGAACTTACATTTTTCAACTTATTTGTGTTTTTGAACGCATATTTCCCCGATTTGTGAATTGACAATAAAATTAGTGGTCTTAAGAGCTGATGCAGGCTTAAAAGGGGGTCGGTCTTCATGGTTTCACATACCTATACCAGTTTCCAATGTCAGTGCCCTGCGGGATTTGGCCAATTTTGAACAGGAATTTGGTTTTCAATTTTGAAAAAATCGCTTTGGATATTCCAATGGTGGTTTATGGAATACATCAATGTATTGTTTAAATAACATCTAATATTGATATATTCTGTGCTTTATCATGGATAATATGGATGAAAATATGATTTTCTGCTCAAACTATAAACATTTAAAAGGTATGTTTTTATTTATATTATTGACTATTACGTGTGGCTCATAACTTATATAAATACATACCTTCCGCTACCTTTGCCTTGATAGAATATTCTCGATTCCCAGAGCCCCCATTGATATCGCGTAATTGGTTTTCTCCTAAGCTGGCGTGCAGATTTCCGCCAACCCAACGCACAAGAGTACCACCTCCAGTGTTATATGTCAAAACACCTTCCCCAAACGACCATCCTATCATGTCACCTGTCTTTACAGCAATGCGTTCGTTGGCAGGGACTTGATAAGTAACTTCTGTATTAATCGCTCCGGCTGGAATGTCATTTATTCCAACAATTTTGAATTGGGTTGATGTGCCAACGACCTGCCTCCATACAACGGCTCGAAATGGATGAGATGCCTTGGCTTGATAACGCCATTCTGAAACGGATCCGTCACACGCAATAACTTGGGATGGTGACACCATTGTATAACCAGCTCCATCTGGTCCACCACGGTTTCCAATGGCCCATCCTGCCAAACAGACTGGACCTGAAAGAATTTTATACATAATTGTAATCAACAGTGTGCCATCGGCATTGAACATTCGTTATAAATGGAATTTCCAAGGAGTTAGATATGACAAATAGCAAAGAAAGGTTATTCCTCATATTCTTCTATATTCTCATAAGGTCTGATAAGAAAGATAAGCAGTATCATTATATTTATATAAAGGGGTGATTTGTTGAGTAGTTTTCCAGAAAATCACGGTATCACTGGTTGTGATGAACATAAAAATAACTTCACAAGTATTTTATTACCATATTTGAAGATGTATAGCAAGTGTGACTATCTTTCACAGTATTGAAACTTAATACCTCGTTCACTATTAATTCATTCTCAAGATTAAAATTAAAACACTTTCCTATTCTTCTGAAATATTAGACGTTATTGAAATTTAAGAGTCAGTTTGTGTAATTTTTTAGAATTGATTCTATCCTTCAAAATATAGATTTTTCTCATAGCTTGTGTATTGGTAGGCCCTTGGGCACTAACAACTAGGGTGACTTTCAAAAAATAAAAACTTGACTTGTTGCCATGGTAACCCACCAAAAACCAATTTGGGCCATTTTGGACCATATTTGCCCTGAAATTTACTCAAAATTGCCTTATGTCAAGAACTCACTGTACCAAAACGGAATAATACTGGAACCTTCCAATACAATCATCTCAAAGGACAACTCTTTCCCTACTGACTGCATCATTTAAAGGTAAATATCTTACTCCTAAAGGTAAATGCCAATTATTTAAAGGTTGCCTATTTTCAGTTTTGAAATAAAGGCGATTTTTGACCAAATGTATTACCTTAAAATTAATTCTGCCAGGGGAGCCAGAAATTTGTCTTTGCTGGTGTGAGTAGTTAAATGTATTGCCCTTCCAAATCTGTAAAAAGTAGCTTGGGCAAATGATATTCCTAAGTACAGTGTTGCCAGGAACAACAGCCTTTTTGAAATCTGAGCATTTTGAATAAATAAGCCTTGTAACCCTATTTGTTATAAAAGCATGTGTTTTTTCAATGATATTTAATTAAAACATATTCTAATAACTCAGTTACATTCTTGTGGTTGATTGCAAAGGGTAATGTGTAATAACAATTCGACCTGTTGCCATGGTAACAACCAAAAAACAATTTTGGACATTTTGGACCAAATTTGCCCTGAAATATACTCGAAATTATCGTATGTCAAGAACTGACCATACCAAAACAGAATAATACTGGAACCTTAGAATACAATCATATCAAAGGACTCCTCTTCCCTTACTTACTGCATCATTTAAGGGTGAATATCTTATTCTTAAAGGTAAATGCTAAGTATTTAAAGGTTGCCTATTTTCAGTTTTGAAAATCAAGGTGATTTTTGACCAAAAGTATATTGCCTTAAAAATCTCCTTTTCAGGGGTGACAGAAATATGTCCTTGCTGGTGTAAGTAGTTCGATGTATTGCCCATTCAGATCGGTAAAAGGTAGCTTGGGCAAATGATATTCCTAAGTACAGTGTTGCCAGAAACAACAGCCATTTTTAAATCTAAGCATTTTTTTTACTAAATAAGGCTTTTTAACACTATTTGTTATAAAAGCATGTGTTTTTCCAATGATCTTCAATCACAACATATTCTAATAACTCAGTCAACTCTTTTTTTGGTTGATTGCAAAGGGTTATCTGTAATAACAATTCGACCTGTTGCCATGGTAACAACCAAAAAAACAATTTTGGACCAAATTTGCCATGAAATGTACTCAAAATTATCTTATGTCAAGAACTGAAACCAAAAACAGAATAATACTGAAACCTTAGAATACAATCACCTCGAAGGACACCTCTTCACCTACTGACTGCATCATTTAAGGGTGAATATCTTATTCTAAAGGTAAATGCTAAGTATTGAAAGATTGCCTATTTTCAGTTTTGAAAATCAAGGTGATTTTTGACCAAAAGTATTGCCTTTAAAATCTCCTTTTCAGGGGTGCCAGCAATATGTCCTTGCTGGTGTAAATAGTTGATGTATTGCCCATTCAGATCTGTAAAAGGAAGCTTGGGTAAATGATATTCCTAAGTACAGTGTTGCCAGAAACAACAGCCATTTTGAGATCAAAGCATTTTTTACTAAATAAGGCTTTTTAACCATATTTGTTATAAAAGCATGTGTTTTCAATGATATTCAATCAAAACATATTCTAATAACTCAGTAAACTTTTTTTGGTTGATTGCAAAGGGTTATCTGTAATAACAATTCGACCTGTTGCCATGGTAACAACCAAAAAAAAAAATTTGGACCAAATTTGCCATGAAATGTACTCAAAATTATCTTATGTCAAGAACTGAAACCAAAACAGAATAATACTGAAACCTTAGAATACAATCACCTCGAAGGACACCTCTTCACCTACTGACTGCATCATTTAAGGGTGAATATCTTATTCTAAAGGTAAATGCTAAGTATTGAAAGATTGCCTATTTTCAGTTTTGAAAATCAAGGTGATTTTTGACCAAAAGTATTGCCTTTAAAATCTCCTTTTCAGGGGTGCCAGCAATATGTCCTTGCTGGTGTAAATAGTTGATGTATTGCCCATTCAGATCTGTAAAAGGAAGCTTGGGTAAATGATATTCCTAAGTACAGTGTTGCCAGAAACAACAGCCATTTTGAGATCAAAGCATTTTTTACTAAATAAGGCTTTTTAACCATATTTGTTATAAAAGCATGTATTTTCAATGATATTCAATCAAAACATATTCTAATAACTCAGTAAACTTTTTTTGGTTGATTGCAAAGGGTAATCTGTAATAACAATTCGACCTGTTGCCATGGTAACAACCCAAAAACAATTTTGAATAGAATAATACTGAAACCTTAGAATACAATCACCTCAAAGGACACCTCTTCCCCCACTGACTGCATCATTTAAGGGTGAATATCTTATTCTTAAAGGTAAATGCTAAGTATTTAAAGGTTGCCTATTTTCAGTTTTGAAAATCAAGGTGATTTTTGACCAAAAGTATTGCCTTAAAAATCTCCTTTTCAGAGGTGCCAGAAATATGTCCTTGCTGGTGTAAGTAGTTCGATGTTTTGCTCATGCATATCTATAAAAAGTAGCTTGAGAAAATGATATTCCTAAGTACAGTGTTGCCAGTAACAACAGCCATTTTTAAATCTAAGCATTTTTACTAAATAAGGCTTTTGAACCCTATCTGTTATAAAGCATGTGTTTTTCAATGATATTCAATCAAAACATACTCTAATAACTCTGTTACATCATTGTGGTTGTTTGCAAAGGGTTATCTGTAATGAAAATATGACCTGTTGCCACGGTAACAACCAAAAACATCTTACTCTTAAAGGTAAATGCTAAGTATTTAAAGGTTGCCTATTTTCAGTTTTGAAAAAAAAGAAGCGATTTTTGACCAAAAGTATTGCCTTAAAAATCCCTCTTCCAGTAGCAGTTACATGTATTGCTCTTTCAAATCTGTAAACAGTAGCTTGGGCAAATGATATTGCTAAGTACAGTGTTGCCAGGCGCAACAGCCTTGTTAAAATCTGAGCATTTTGACTAAATATGCCTTTTCATCCATATTTGTTATAAAAGCATGTGTTTTTTCAATGCTATTCAATCAAAACATATTCGATATATTAACTCGGTACATTCTTGTGGTTGTTTTCAAAGAGTAATATGAAAAAGAGTGTTGCCTGGGTTACTGGATAACACCCAATTTCATAAACATACACTGTACATTATATCCAGCAGCATCCAGCTAAACCTATGAAAATCAGTGTTGTCAAAATAACATGTTTGCTAGTAGCTCTGCTAGTGTGAGTAGCTGAAATTACAACCTTTCTTGTGAACAGTATATAGCATGCAGACAAGCGATACAACGAAGTAGTATCTAGTGTTGCCAGGATTTTCTTTTTTTGAATATACAGACAGGTATAGGCATAATACTGACTATACATAACAGGTATATGTTTGGTAAACATGTTCACAACACATTGATAATGAAAGGTTCAAAAGCCTTATTTAGTAAAAATGCTTAGATTTAAAAATGGCTGTTGTTCCTGGCAACACTGTACTTAGGAATATCATTTGCCCAAGCTTTTCTTTACAGATCTGAATGGGCAATACATCGAACTACTTACACCAGAAAGGACATATTACTGGCACCCCTAAAAAGGAGATTTTTAAGGCAATACTTTTGGTCAAAAATCACTTTGATTTTCAAAACTGAAAATAGGCAACCTTTCAATACTTAGCATTTACCTTTAAGAATAAGATATTCACCCTTAAATGATGCAGTCAGTAGGGGAAGAGGTGTCCTTTGAGGTGATTGTATTCTAAGGTTTCAGTATTATTCTGTTTTGGTTTCAGTTCTTGACATAAGATAATTTAGAGTACATTTCATGGCAAATTTAAATTTGGTCCAACATGGCTAAAATTGTTTTTTGGTTGTTACCATGGCAACAAGTCGAGTTATTATTACAGATAACCCTTTGCAATCAACCCCAAAAAGAGTTTACTGAGTTATTAGAATATGTTTTGATTGAAGATCATTGAAAAAACACATGCTTTTATAACAAATGGTGTTAAAAAGCCTTATTTAGTAAAAAAAAAATGCTTAGATTTAAAAATGGCTGTTGTTTCTGGCAACACTGTACTTAGGAATATCATTTGCCCAAGCTACCTTTTACCGATCTGAATGGGCAATACATCGAACTACTTACACCAGCAAGGACATATTTCTGGTACCCTGAAAAAGAGATTTTTAAGGCAATACTTTTGGTAAAAAATCACCTTGATTTTCAAAACTGAAAATAGGCAACCTTTAAATACTTGGCATTTACCTTTAGGAATAAGATATTCAACCTTACATGATGCAGTCTGTAGGGGAAGAGGAGTCCTTTGAGGTGATTGTATTCTAAGGTTCCAGTATTTTTTTGTTTTGGTATGGCCAGTTTTTGACATAAGATAATCATGTTGAGTATATTTCAGGGCAAATTTGGTCCAAAATGGCCAAAATTGGTTTTTGGTTGTTACCATGGCAACAGGTCGAATTGTTATTACAGATTACCCTTTGCAATCAACCACAAGAATGTAACTGAGTTATTAGATTATGTTTTAATTGAATATCATAGAAAAAACACATGCTTTTATAACAAATAAGGTTAAAAAGGCTTATTTATTCAAAATGCTCAGATTTCAAAAAGGCTGTTGTTCCTGGCAACACTGTACTTAGGAATATCATTTGCCCAAGCTACTTTTTACAGATTTGGAAGGGCAATACATTTAACTACTCACACCAGCAAAGACAAATTTCTGGCACCCCTGGCAGAATTATTTTTAAGGCAATACATTTGGCCAAAAATCGCCTTTATTTCAAAACTGAAAATAGGCAACCTTTAAATACTTAGCATTTATTTTAGGAGTAAGATATTTACCTTTAAATGATGCAGTCAGTAGGGGAAGAGTTGTCCTTTAAGATGATTATATTGGAAGGTTCCAGTATTATTCCGTTTTGGTACGGTGAGTTCTTGACATAAGACAATTTTGAGTAAATTTCAGGGCAAATATGGTCCAAAATGGCCCAAATTGGTTTTTGGTGGTTTACCATGGCAACAGGTCGATTTTTTATTTTTTGAAAGTCACCCTGGTTGTTAGTGCCCAAGGGCCTACCAGTACACAAGCTATGAGAAAAATCTATTTTTTGAAGGATAGAATCAATTCTAAAAAATTACAAAAACTGACTCTTAAATGTTTAAAATTTGAATTAAGTGAGGCTTAGTAAGTAACGAGACGATCATTCCGACTTATTAATATTAATACAACTTTATTTTTCACCAAGAAATGGAGATTAAAGTCATCTGGTTTTATTAAATATAACACAATCGTCATCCAAACCAGTGATATACGTTGTCAATTACTTAACTAATAATTGGTTTGATTCAGAAACAAGAGTGCAAATCGTAATCCCCCCCCCCCCCCCCCCCCCACGATCACTCAACCTTTTTGGGGGTAGGGGTATGCTATCCAGAGTCTCAAAAGCGGAGGTTTCGGAACTTACATTTTTCAACTTATTTGTGTTTTTGAACGCATATTTCCCCGATTTGTGAATTGACAATAAAATTAGTGGTCTTAAGAGCTGATGCAGGCTTAAAAGGGGGTCGGTCTTCATGGTTTCACATACCTATACCAGTTTCCAATGTCAGTGCCCTGCGGGATTTGGCCAATTTTGAACAGGAATTTGGTTTTCAATTTTAAAAAAATCGCTTTGGATATTCCAATGGTGGTTTATGGAATACATCAATGTATTGTTTAAATAACATCTAATATTGATATATTCTGTGCTTTATCATGGATAATATGGATGAAAATATGATTTTCTGCACAAACTATAAACATTTAAAAGGTATGTTTTTATTTATATTATTGACTATTACGTGTGGCTCATAACTTATATAAATACATACCTTCCGCTACCTTTGCTTTGATAGAATATTCTCGATTCCCAGAGCCCCCATTGATATCGCGTAATTGGTTTTCTCCTAAGCTGGCGTGCAGATTTCCGCCAACCCAACGCACAAGAGTACCACCTCCAGTGTTATATGTCAAAACACCTTCCCCAAACGACCATCCTATCATGTCACCTGTCTTTACAGCAATGCGTTCGTTGGCAGGGACTTGATAAGTAACTTCTGTATTAATCGCTCCGGCTGGAATGTCATTTATTCCAACAATTTTGAATTGGGTTGATGTGCCAACGACCTGCCTCCATACAACGGCTCGAAATGGATGAGATGCCTTGGCTTGATAACGCCATTCTGAAACGAATCCGTCACACGCAATAACTTGAGATGGTGACACCATTGTATAACCAGCTCCATCTGGTCCACCACGGTTTCCAATATCCCATCCTGCCAAACAGACTGGACCTGAAAGAATTATATACATAATTGTAATCAGCAGTGTGCCATCGGCATTGAACGTTCGTTATAAATGGAATTTCCAAGGAGTTAGATATGACAAATAGCAAAGAAAGGTTATTCCTCATATTCTTCTATATTCTCATAAGGTCTGACAAGAAAGATAAGCAGTATCATAATATTTATATAAAGGGGTGATTTGTTGAGTAGTTTTCCACAAAATCACGGTATCACTGGTTGTGATGAACATAAAAATAACTTCACAAGTAAGATTATTACCATATTTGAAGATGTATAGCAAGTGTGACTATCTTTCACAGTATTAAAACTTAATACCTCGTTCACTATTAATTCATTCTCAAGATTAAAATTACAACATTTTCCTATTCTTCTGAAATTTTAGACGTTATTGAAATTTAAATGTTTAAAATTTGAATTAAGTGAGGCTTAGTAAGTAACGAGACGATCATTCCGACTTATTAATACAACTTTATTTTTCACCAAGAAATGGAGATTAAAGTCATCTGGTTTTATTAAATATAACACAATCGTCATCCAAACCAGTGATATACGTTGTCAACTTGGATATTACTCAACTAATAATTGGTTTGATTCAGAAACAAGAGTGCAAATCGTAATCCCCCCCCCCCCCACACGATCACTCAACCTTTTTTGGGGTAGGGGTATGCTATCCAGAGTCTCAAAAGCGGAGGCTTCGGAACTTACATTTTTCAACTTATTTGTGTTTTTGAACGCATATTTCCCCGATTTGTGAATTGACAAATAAAATGAGTGGTCTTAAGAGCTGATGCAGGCTTAAAAGGGGGTCGGTCTTCATGGTTTCACATACCTATACCAGTTTCCAATGTCAGTGCCCTGCGGGATTTGGCCGATTTTGAACATGAATTTGGTTTTCAATTATTTTTAAAAATCGCTTTGGATATTCCAATGGTGGTTTATAAAATACATCAATGTATTGTTTAAATAACATCTAATATTGATATATTCTGTGCTTTATCATGGATAATATGGATGAAAATATGATTTTCTGCTCAAACTATAAACATTTAAAAGGTATGGGGTTTTTTTTATATTATTGACTATTACGTGTGGCTCATAACTTATATAAATACCTACCTTCCGCTACCTTTGCCTTGATAGAATATTCTCGATTCCCAGAGCCCCCATTGATATCGCGTAATTGGTTTTCTCCTAAGCTGGCGTGCAGATTTCCGCCAACCCAACGCACAAGAGTACCACCTCCAGTGTTATATGTCAAAACACCTTCCCCAAACGACCATCCTATCATGTCACCTGTCTTTACAGCAATGCGTTCGTTGGCAGGGACTTGATAAGTAACTTCTGTATTAATCGCTCCGGCTGGAATGTCATTTATTCCAACAATTTTGAATTGGGTTGTTGTGCCAACGACCTGCCTCCATACAACGGCTCGAAATGGATGAGATGCCTTGGCTTGATAACGCCATTCTGAAACGGATCCGTCACACGCAATAACTTGAGATGGTGACACCATTGTATAACCAGCTCCATCTGGTCCACCACGGTTTCCAATATCCCATCCTGCCAAACAGACTGGACCTGAAAGAATTATATACATAATTGTAATCAGCAGTGTGCCATAGGCATTGAACATTCGTTATAAATGGAATTTCCAAGGAGTTAGATATGACAAATAGCAAAGAAAGGTTATTCCTCATATTCTTCTATATTCCCATAAGGTCTGATAAGAAAGATAAGCAGTATCATAATATTTATATAAAGGGGTGATTTGTTGAGTAGTTTTCCAGAAAATCACGTTATCACTGGTTGTGATTAACATAAAAATAACTTCACAAGTAAGATTATTACCATATTTGAAGATGTATAGCAATTGTGACTATCTTTCACAGTATTAAAACTTAATACCTCGTTCACTATTAATTCATTCTCAAGATTAAAATTACAAAATTTTCCTATTCTTCTGAAATATTAGACGTTATTGAAATTTAAAACTTTAACATTTTAATTAAGTGAGGCTTAGTAAGTAACGAGACGATCATTCCGACTTATTAATACAACTTTATTTTTCACCAAGAAATGGAGATTAAAGTCATCTGGTTTTATTAAATATAACACAATCGTCATCCAAACCAGTGATATACGTTGTCGACTTGGATATTACTCAACTAATAATTGGTTTATTTCAGAAACAAGAGTGCAAATCGTAATCCCCCCCCCCCCCCCCCCCCCGATCACTCAACCTTTTTTGGGGTAGGGGTATGCTATCCAGAATCTCAAAAGCGGAGGCTTCGGAACTTACATATTTCAACTTATTTGTGTTTTTGAACGCATATTTCCCCGATTTGTGAATTGACAATCAAATTAGTGGTCTTAAGAGCTGATGCAGGCTAAAAAGGGGGTCGGTCTTCATGGTTTCACATACCTATACCAGTTTCCAATGTCAGTGCCCTGCGGGATTTGGCCAATTTTGAACAGGAATTTGGTTTTCAATTTAAAAAAATCGCTTTGGATATTCCAATGGTGGTTTATAGAATACATCAATGTATTGTTTAAATAACATCTAATATTGATATATAGTCTGTGCTTTATCATGGATAATATGGATGAAAATATGATTTTCTGCTCAAACTTTAAACATTTAAAAGGTATGTTTTAATTTATATTATTGACTATTACGTGTGGCTCATAACTTATATAAATACCTACCTTCCGCTACCTTTGCCTTGATAGAATATTCTCGATTCCCAGAGCCCCCATTGATATCGCGTAATTGGTTTTCTCCTAAGCTGGCGTGCAGATTTCCGCCAACCCAACGCACAAGAGTACCACCTCCAGTGTTATATGTCAAAACACCTTCCCCAAACGACCATCCTATCATGTCACCTGTCTTTACAGCAATGCGTTCGTTGGCAGGGACTTGATAAGTAACTTCTGTATTAATCGCTCCGGCTGGAATGTCATTTATTCCAACAACTTTGAATTGGGTTGATGTGCCAACGACCTGCCTCCATACAACGGCTCGAAATGGATGAGATGCCTTGGCTTGATAACGCCATTCTGAAACGGATCCGTCACACGCAATAACTTGAGATGGTGACACCATTGTATAACCAGCTCCATCTGGTCCACCACGGTTTCCAATATCCCATCCTGCCAAACAGACTGGACCTGAAAGAATTTTATACATAATTGTAATCAGCAGTGTGCCATCGGCATTGAACGTTCGTTATAAATGGAATTTCCAAGGAGTTAGATATGACAAATAGCAAAGAAAGGTTATTCCTCATATTCTTCTATATTCTCATAAGGTCTGACAAGAAAGATAAGCAGTATCATTATATTTATATAATGGGGTGATTTGTTGAGTAGTTTTCCAGAAAATCACGTTATCACTGGTTGTGATGAACATAAAAATAACTTCACAAGTAAGATTATTACCATATTTGAAGATGTATAGCAATTGTGACTATCTTTCACAGTATTGAAACTTAATACCTCGTTCACTATTAATTCATTCTCATGATTAAAATTACAAAATTTTCCTACTCTTCTGAAATATTCGTTATTGAAATTTAAATGTTTAAAATTTGAATTAAGTGAGGCTTAGTAAGTAACGAGACGATCATTCCGACTTATTAATACAACTTTATTTTTCACCAAGAAATGGAGATTAAAGTCATCTGGTTTTATTAAATATAACACAATCGTCATCCAAACCAGTCATATACGTTGTCAACTTGGATATTACTCAACTAATAATTGGTTTGATTCAGAAACAAGAGTGCAAATCGTAATCCCCCCCACGATCACTCAACCTTTTTTTGGGTAAGGGTATGCTATCCAGAGTCTCAAAAGCGGAGGCTTCGGAACTTACATTTTTCAACTTATTTGTGTTTTTGAACGCATATTTCCCCGATTTGTGAATTGACAAATAAAATGAGTGGTCTTAAGAGCTGATGCAGGCTTAAAAGGGGGTCGGTCTTCATGGTTTCACATACCTATACCAGTTTCCAATGTCAGTGCCCTGCGGGATTTGGCCGATTTTGAACATGAATTTGGTTTTCAATTTTTTTTTAAAATCGCTTTGGATATTCCAATGGTGGTTTATAGAATACATCAATGTATTGTTTAAATAACATCTAATATTGATATATTCTGTGCTTGATCATGGATAATATGGATGAAAATATGATTTTCTGCTCAAACTTTAAACATTTAAAAGGTGTGTTTTTATTTATATTATTGACTATTACGTGTGGCTCATAACTTATATAAATACCTACCTTCCGCTACCTTTGCCTTGATAGAATATTCTCGATTCCCAGAGCCCCCATTGATATCGCGTAATTGGTTTTCTCCTAAGCTGGCGTGCAGATTTCCGCCAACCCAACGCACAAGAGTACCACCTCCAGTGTTATATGTCAAAACACCTTCCCCAAACGACCATCCTATCATGTCACCTGTCTTTACAGCAATGCGTTCGTTGGCAGGGACTTGATAAGTAACTTCTGTATTAATCGCTCCGGCTGGAATGTCATTTATTCCAACAATTTTGAATTGGGTTGTTGTGCCAACGACCTGCCTCCATACAACGGCTCGAAATGGATGAGATGCCTTGGCTTGATAACGCCATTCTGAAACGGATCCGTCACACGCAATAACTTGAGATGGTGACACCATTGTATAACCAGCTCCATCTGGTCCACCACGGTTTCCAATATCCCATCCTGCCAAACAGACTGGACCTGAAAGAATTATATACATAATTGTAATCAGCAGTGTGCCATAGGCATTGAACATTCGTTATAAATGGAATTTCCAAGGAGTTAGATATGACAAATAGCAAAGAAAGGTTATTCCTCATATTCTTCTATATTCCCATAAGGTCTGATAAGAAAGATAAGCAGTATCATAATATTTATATAAAGGGGTGATTTGTTGAGTAGTTTTCCAGAAAATCACGTTATCACTGGTTGTGATTAACATAAAAATAACTTCACAAGTAAGATTATTACCATATTTGAAGATGTATAGCAATTGTGACTATCTTTCACAGTATTAAAACTTAATACCTCGTTCACTATTAATTCATTCTCAAGATTAAAATTACAAAATTTTCCTATTCTTCTGAAATATTAGACGTTATTGAAATTTAAAACTTTAACATTTTAATTAAGTGAGGCTTAGTAAGTAACGAGACGATCATTCCGACTTATTAATACAACTTTATTTTTCACCAAGAAATGGAGATTAAAGTCATCTGGTTTTATTAAATATAACACAATCGTCATCCAAACCAGTGATATACGTTGTCGACTTGGATATTACTCAACTAATAATTGGTTTATTTCAGAAACAAGAGTGCAAATCGTAATCCCCCCCCCCCCCCCCCCGATCACTCAACCTTTTTTGGGGTAGGGGTATGCTATCCAGAATCTCAAAAGCGGAGGCTTCGGAACTTACATATTTCAACTTATTTGTGTTTTTGAACGCATATTTCCCCGATTTGTGAATTGACAATCAAATTAGTGGTCTTAAGAGCTGATGCAGGCTAAAAAGGGGGTCGGTCTTAATGGTTTCACATACCTATACCAGTTTCCAATGTCAGTGCCCTGCGGGATTTGGCCAATTTTGAACAGGAATTTGGTTTTCAATTTAAAAAAATCGCTTTGGATATTCCAATGGTGGTTTATAGAATACATCAATGTATTGTTTAAATAACATCTAATATTGATATATAGTCTGTGCTTTATCATGGATAATATGGATGAAAATATGATTTTCTGCTCAAACTTTAAACATTTAAAAGGTATGTTTTAATTTATATTATTGACTATTTCGTGTGGCTCATAACTTATATAAATACCTACCTTCCGCTACCTTTGCCTTGATAGAATATTCTCGATTCCCAGAGCCCCCATTGATATCGCGTAATTGGTTTTCTCCTAAGCTGGCGTGCAGATTTCCGCCAACCCAACGCACAAGAGTACCACCTCCAGTGTTATATGTCAAAACACCTTCCCCAAACGACCATCCTATCATGTCACCTGTCTTTACAGCAATGCGTTCGTTGGCAGGGACTTGATAAGTAACTTCTGTATTAATCGCTCCGGCTGGAATGTCATTTATTCCAACAATTTTGAATTGGGTTGTTGTGCCAACGACCTGCCTCCATACAACGGCTCGAAATGGATGAGATGCCTTGGCTTGATAACGCCATTCTGAAACGGATCCGTCACACGCAATAACTTGAGATGGTGACACCATTGTATAACCAGCTCCATCTGGTCCACCACGGTTTCCAATATCCCATCCTGCCAAACAGACTGGACCTGAAAGAATTATATACATAATTGTAATCAGCAGTGTGCCATAGGCATTGAACATTCGTTATAAATGGAATTTCCAAGGAGTTAGATATGACAAATAGCAAAGAAAGGTTATTCCTCATATTCTTCTATATTCCCATAAGGTCTGATAAGAAAGATAAGCAGTATCATAATATTTATATAAAGGGGTGATTTGTTGAGTAGTTTTCCAGAAAATCACGTTATCACTGGTTGTGATTAACATAAAAATAACTTCACAAGTAAGATTATTACCATATTTGAAGATGTATAGCAATTGTGACTATCTTTCACAGTATTAAAACTTAATACCTCGTTCACTATTAATTCATTCTCAAGATTAAAATTACAAAATTTTCCTATTCTTCTGAAATATTAGACGTTATTGAAATTTAAAACTTTAACATTTTAATTAAGTGAGGCTTAGTAAGTAACGAGACGATCATTCCGACTTATTAATACAACTTTATTTTTCACCAAGAAATGGAGATTAAAGTCATCTGGTTTTATTAAATATAACACAATCGTCATCCAAACCAGTGATATACGTTGTCAACTTGGATATTACTCAACTAATAATTGGTTTATTTCAGAAACAAGAGTGCAAATCGTAATCCCCCCCCCCCCCCGATCACTCAACCTTTTTTGGGGTAGGGGTATGCTATCCAGAATCTCAAAAGCGGAGGCTTCGGAACTTACATATTTCAACTTATTTGTGTTTTTGAACGCATATTTCCCCGATTTGTGAATTGACAATCAAATTAGTGGTCTTAAGAGCTGATGCAGGCTAAAAAGGGGGTCGGTCTTCATGGTTTCACATACCTATACCAGTTTCCAATGTCAGTGCCCTGCGGGATTTGGCCAATTTTGAACAGGAATTTGGTTTTCAATTAAAAAAAATCGCTTTGGATATTCCAATGGTGGTTTATAGAATACATCAATGTATTGTTTAAATAACATCTAATATTGATATATAGTCTGTGCTTTATCATGGATAATATGGATGAAAATATGATTTTCTGCTCAAACTTTAAACATTTAAAAGGTATGTTTTAATTTATATTATTGACTATTACGTGTGGCTCATAACTTATATAAATACCTACCTTCCGCTACCTTTGCCTTGATAGAATATTCTCGATTCCCAGAGCCCCCATTGATATCGCGTAATTGGTTTTCTCCTAAGCTGGCGTGCAGATTTCCGCCAACCCAACGCACAAGAGTACCACCTCCAGTGTTATATGTCAAAACACCTTCCCCAAACGACCATCCTATCATGTCACCTGTCTTTACAGCAATGCGTTCGTTGGCAGGGACTTGATAAGTAACTTCTGTATTAATCGCTCCGGCTGGAATGTCATTTATTCCAACAATTTTGAATTGGGTTGTTGTGCCAACGACCTGCCTCCATACAACGGCTCGAAATGGATGAGATGCCTTGGCTTGATAACGCCATTCTGAAACGGACCCGTCACACGCAATAACTTGAGATGGTGACACCATTGTATAACCAGCTCCATCTGGTCCACCACGGTTTCCAATATCCCATCCTGCCAAACAGACTGGACCTGAAAGAATTATATACATAATTGTAATCAGCAGTGTGCCATAGGCATTGAACATTCGTTATAAATGGAATTTCCAAGGAGTTAGATATGACAAATAGCAAAGAAAGGTTATTCCTCATATTCTTCTATATTCCCATAAGGTCTGATAAGAAAGATAAGCAGTATCATAATATTTATATAAAGGGGTGATTTGTTGAGTAGTTTTCCAGAAAATCACGTTATCAGTGGTTGTGATGAACATAAAAATAACTTCACAAGTAAGATTATTACCATATTTGAAGATGTATAGCAATTGTGACTATCTTTCACAGTATTAAAACTTAATACCTCGTTCACTATTAATTCATTCTCAAGATTAAAATTACAAAATTTTCCTATTCTTCTGAAATATTAGACGTTATTGAAATTTAAAACTTTAACATTTTAATTAAGTGAGGCTTAGTAAGTAACGAGACGATCATTCCGACTTATTAATACAACTTTATTTTTCACCAAGAAATGGAGATTAAAGTCATCTGGTTTTATTAAATATAACACAATCGTCATCCAAACCAGTGATATACGTTGTCGACTTGGATATTACTCAACTAATAATTGGTTTATTTCAGAAACAAGAGTGCAAATCGTAATCCCCCCCCCCCCCCGATCACTCAACCTTTTTTGGGGTAGGGGTATGCTATCCAGAATCTCAAAAGCGGAGGCTTCGGAACTTACATATTTCAACTTATTTGTGTTTTTGAACGCATATTTCCCCGATTTGTGAATTGACAATCAAATTAGTGGTCTTAAGAGCTGATGCAGGCTAAAAAGGGGGTCGGTCTTCATGGTTTCACATACCTATACCAGTTTCCAATGTCAGTGCCCTGCGGGATTTGGCCAATTTTGAACAGGAATTTGGTTTTCAATTAAAAAAAATCGCTTTGGATATTCCAATGGTGGTTTATAGAATACATCAATGTATTGTTTAAATAACATCTAATATTGATATATAGTCTGTGCTTTATCATGGATAATATGGATGAAAATATGATTTTCTGCTCAAACTATAAACATTTAAAAGGTATGTTTTTATTTATATTATTGACTATTACGTGTGGCTCATAACTTATATAAATACCTACCTTCCGCTACCTTTGCCTTGATAGAATATTCTCGATTCCCAGAGCCCCCATTGATATCGCGTAATTGGTTTTCTCCTAAGCTGGCGTGCAGATTTCCGCCAACCCAACGCACAAGAGTACCACCTCCAGTGTTATATGTCAAAACACCTTCCCCAAACGACCATCCTATCATGTCACCTGTCTTTACAGCAATGCGTTCGTTGGCAGGGACTTGATAAGTAACTTCTGTATTAATCGCTCCGGCTGGAATGTCATTTATTCCAACAATTTTGAATTGGGTTAATGTGCCAGCGACCTGCCTCCATACAACGGCTCGAAATGGATGAGATGCCTTGGCTTGATAACGCCATTCTGAAACGGATCCGTCACACGCAATAACTTGAGATGGTGACACCATTGTATAACCAGCTCCATCTGGTCCACCACGGTTTCCAATATCCCATCCTGCCAAACAGACTGGACCTGAAAGAATTATATACATAATTGTAATCAGCAGTGTGCCATAGGCATTGAACATTCGTTATAAATGGAATTTCCAAGGAGTTAGATATGACAAATAGCAAAGAAAGGTTATTCCTCATATTCTTCTATATTCCCATAAGGTCTGATAAGAAAGATAAGCAGTATCATAATATTTATATAAAGGGGTGATTTGTTGAGTAGTTTTCCAGAAAATCACGTTATCACTGGTTGTGATGAACATAAAAATAACTTCACAAGTAAGATTATTACCATATTTGAAGATGTATAGCAATTGTGACTATCTTTCACAGTATTAAAACTTAATACCTCGTTCACTATTAATTCATTCTCAAGATTAAAATTACAAAATTTTCCTATTCTTCTGAAATATTAGACGTTATTGAAATTTAAAACTTTAACATTTTAATTAAGTGAGGCTTAGTAAGTAACGAGACGATCATTCCGACTTATTAATACAACTTTATTTTTCACCAAGAAATGGAGATTAAAGTCATCTGGTTTTATTAAATATAACACAATCGTCATCCAAACCAGTGATATACGTTGTCGACTTGGATATTACTCAACTAATAATTGGTTTATTTCAGAAACAAGAGTGCAAATCGTAATCCCCCCCCCCCCCCCGATTACTCAACCTTTTTTGGGGTAGGGGTATGCTATCCAGAATCTCAAAAGCGGAGGCTTCGGAACTTACATATTTCAACTTATTTGTGTTTTTGAACGCATATTTCCCCGATTTGTGAATTGACAATCAAATTAGTGGTCTTAAGAGCTGATGCAGGCTAAAAAGGGGGTCGGTCTTCATGGTTTCACATACCTATACCAGTTTCCAATGTCAGTGCCCTGCGGGATTTGGCCAATTTTGAACAGGAATTTGGTTTTCAATTAAAAAAAATCGCTTTGGATATTCCAATGGTGGTTTATAGAATACATCAATGTATTGTTTAAATAACATCTAATATTGATATATAGTCTGTGCTTTATCATGGATAATATGGATGAAAATATGATTTTCTGCTCAAACTATAAACATTTAAAAGGTATGTTTTTATTTATATTATTGACTATTACGTGTGGCTCATAACTTATATAAATACCTACCTTCCGCTACCTTTGCCTTGATAGAATATTCTCGATTCCCAGAGCCCCCATTGATATCGCGTAATTGGTTTTCTCCTAAGCTGGCGTGCAGATTTCCGCCAACCCAACGCACAAGAGTACCACCTCCAGTGTTATATGTCAAAACACCTTCCCCAAACGACCATCCTATCATGTCACCTGTCTTTACAGCAATGCGTTCGTTGGCAGGGACTTGATAAGTAACTTCTGTATTAATCGCTCCGGCTGGAATGTCATTTATTCCAACAATTTTGAATTGGGTTGATGTGCCAGCGACCTGCCTCCATACAACGGCTCGAAATGGATGAGATGCCTTGGCTTGATAACGCCATTCTGAAACGGATCCGTCACACGCAATAACTTGAGATGGTGACACCATTGTATAACCAGCTCCATCTGGTCCACCACGGTTTCCAATATCCCATCCTGCCAAACAGACTGGACCTGAAAGAATTATATACATAATTGTAATCAGCAGTGTGCCATCGGCATTGAACTTTCGTTATAAATGGAATTTCCAAGGAGTTAGATATGACAAATAGCAAAGAAAGGTTATTCCTCATTTTCTTCTATATTCTCATAAGGTCTGATAAGAAAGATAAGCAGTATCATAATATTTATATAAAGGGGTGATTTGTTGAGTAGTTTTCCAGAAAATCACGTTATCACTGGTTGTGATGAACATAAAAATAACTTCACAAGTAAGATTATTACCATATTTGAAGATGTATAGCAATTGTGACTATCTTTCACAGTATTGAAACTTAATACCTCGTTCACTATTAATTCATTCTCAAGATTAAAATTACAAAATTTTCCTATTCTTCTGAAATATTAGACGTTATTGAAATTTAAAACTTTAACATTTTAATTAAGTGAGGCTTAGTAAGTAACGAGACGATCATTCCGACTTATTAATACAACTTTATTTTTCACCAAGAAATGGAGATTAAAGTCATCTGGTTTTATTAAATATAACACAATCGTCATCCAAACCAGTGATATACGTTGTCAACTTGGATATTACTCAACTAATAATTGGTTTGATTCAGAAACAAGAGTGCAAATCGTAATCCCCCCCCCCCCCCCGATCACTCAACCTTTTTTGGGGTAGGGGTATGCTATCCAGAGTCTCAAAAGCGGAGGCTTCGGAACTTACATATTTCAACTTATTTGTGTTTTTGAACGCATATTTCCCCGATTTGTGAATTGACAATCAAATTAGTGGTCTTAAGAGCTGATGCAGGCTAAAAAGGGAGTCGGTCTTCATGGTTTCACATACCTATACCAGTTTCCAATGTCAGTGCCCTGCGGGATTTGGCCAATTTTGAACAGGAATTTGGTTTTCAATTTTTAAAAAAATCGCTTTGGCTATTCCAATGGTGGTTTATAGAATACATCAATGTATTGTTTAAATAACATCTAATATTGATATATAGTCTGTGCTTTATCATGGATAATATGGATGAAAATATGATTTTCTGCTCAAACTATAAACATTTAAAAGGTATGTTTTTATTTATATTATTGACTATTACGTGTGGCTCATAACTTATATAAATACCTACCTTCCGCTACCTTTGCCTTGATAGAATATTCTCGATTCCCAGAGCCCCCATTGATATCGCGTAATTGGTTTTCTCCTAAGCTGGCGTTCAGATTTCCGCCAACCCAACGCACAAGAGTACCACCTCCAGTGTTATATGTCAAAACACCTTCCCCAAACGACCATCCTATCATGTCACCTGTCTTTACAGCAATGCGTTCGTTGGCAGGGACTTGATAAGTAACTTCTGTATTAATCGCTCCGGCTGGAATGTCATTTATTCCAACAATTTTGAATTGGGTTGATGTGCCAGCGACCTGCCTCCATACAACGGCTCGAAATGGATGAGATGCCTTGGCTTGATAACGCCATTCTGAAACGGACCCGTCACACGCAATAACTTGAGATGGTGACACCATTGTATAACCAGCTCCATCTGGTCCACCACGGTTTCCAATATCCCATCCTGCCAAACAGACTGGACCTGAAAGAATTATATACATAATTGTAATCAGCAGTGTGCCATAGGCATTGAACATTCGTTATAAATGGAATTTCCAAGGAGTTAGATATGACAAATAGCAAAGAAAGGTTATTCCTCATATTCTTCTATATTCCCATAAGGTCTGATAAGAAAGATAAGCAGTATCATAATATTTATATAAAGGGGTGATTTGTTGAGTAGTTTTCCAGAAAATCACGTTATCAGTGGTTGTGATGAACATAAAAATAACTTCACAAGTAAGATTATTACCATATTTGAAGATGTATAGCAATTGTGACTATCTTTCACGGTATTAAAACTTAATACCTCGTTCACTATTAATTCATTCTCAAGATTAAAATTACAAAATTTTCCTATTCTTCTGAAATATTAGACGTTATTGAAATTTAAAACTTTAACATTTTAATTAAGTGAGGCTTAGTAAGTAACGAGACGATCATTCCGACTTATTAATACAACTTTATTTTTCACCAAGAAATGGAGATTAAAGTCATCTGGTTTTATTAAATATAACACAATCGTCATCCAAACCAGTGATATACGTTGTCGACTTGGATATTACTCAACTAATAATTGGTTTATTTCAGAAACAAGAGTGCAAATCGTAATCCCCCCCCCCCGATCACTCAACCTTTTTTGGGGTAGGGGTATGCTATCCAGAATCTCAAAAGCGGAGGCTTCGGAACTTACATATTTCAACTTATTTGTGTTTTTGAACGCATATTTCCCCGATTTGTGAATTGACAATCAAATTAGTGGTCTTAAGAGCTGATGCAGGCTAAAAAGGGGGTCGGTCTTCATGGTTTCACATACCTATACCAGTTTCCAATGTCAGTGCCCTGCGGGATTTGGCCAATTTTGAACAGGAATTTGGTTTTCAATTAAAAAAAATCGCTTTGGATATTCCAATGGTGGTTTATAGAATACATCAATGTATTGTTTAAATAACATCTAATATTGATATATAGTCTGTGCTTTATCATGGATAATATGGATGAAAATATGATTTTCTGCTCAAACTATAAACATTTAAAAGGTATGTTTTTATTTATATTATTGACTATTACGTGTGGCTCATAACTTATATAAATACCTACCTTCCGCTACCTTTGCCTTGATAGAATATTCTCGATTCCCAGAGCCCCCATTGATATCGCGTAATTGGTTTTCTCCTAAGCTGGCGTGCAGATTTCCGCCAACCCAACGCACAAGAGTACCACCTCCAGTGTTATATGTCAAAACACCTTCCCCAAACGACCATCCTATCATGTCACCTGTCTTTACAGCAATGCGTTCGTTGGCAGGGACTTGATAAGTAACTTCTGTATTAATCGCTCCGGCTGGAATGTCATTTATTCCAACAATTTTGAATTGGGTTAATGTGCCAGCGACCTGCCTCCATACAACGGCTCGAAATGGATGAGATGCCTTGGCTTGATAACGCCATTCTGAAACGGATCCGTCACACGCAATAACTTGAGATGGTGACACCATTGTATAACCAGCTCCATCTGGTCCACCACGGTTTCCAATATCCCATCCTGCCAAACAGACTGGACCTGAAAGAATTATATACATAATTGTAATCAGCAGTGTGCCATCGGCATTGAACATTCGTTATAAATGGAATTTCCAAGGAGTTAGATATGACAAATAGCAAAGAAAGGTTATTCCTCATTTTCTTCTATATTCTCATAAGGTCTGATAAGAAAGATAAGCAGTATCATAATATTTATATAAAGGGGTGATTTGTTGAGTAGTTTTCCAGAAAATCACGTTATCACTGGTTGTGATGAACATAAAAATAACTTCACAAGTAAGATTATTACCATATTTGAAGATGTATAGCAATTGTGACTATCTTTCACAGTATTGAAACTTAATACCTCGTTCACTATTAATTCATTCTCAAGATTAAAATTACAAAATTTTCCTATTCTTCTGAAATATTAGACGTTATTGAAATTTAAAACTTTAACATTTTAATTAAGTGAGGCTTAGTAAGTAACGAGACGATCATTCCGACTTATTAATACAACTTTATTTTTCACCAAGAAATGGAGATTAAAGTCATCTGGTTTTATTAAATATAACACAATCGTCATCCAAACCAGTGATATACGTTGTCAACTTGGATATTACTCAACTAATAATTGGTTTGATTCAGAAACAAGAGTGCAAATCGTAATCCCCCCCCCCCCCCCGATCACTCAACCTTTTTTGGGGTAGGGGTATGCTATCCAGAGTCTCAAAAGCGGAGGCTTCGGAACTTACATATTTCAACTTATTTGTGTTTTTGAACGCATATTTCCCCGATTTGTGAATTGACAATCAAATTAGTGGTCTTAAGAGCTGATGCAGGCTAAAAAGGGGGTCGGTCTTCATGGTTTCACATACCTATACCAGTTTCCAATGTCAGTGCCCTGCGGGATTTGGCCAATTTTGAACAGGAATTTGGTTTTCAATTTTAAAAAAAATCGCTTTGGCTATTCCAATGGTGGTTTATAGAATACATCAATGTATTGTTTAAATAACATCTAATATTGATATATAGTCTGTGCTTTATCATGGATAATATGGATGAAAATATGATTTTCTGCTCAAACTATAAACATTTAAAAGGTATGTTTTTATTTATATTATTGACTATTACGTGTGGCTCATAACTTATATAAATACCTACCTTCCGCTACCTTTGCCTTGATAGAATATTCTCGATTCCCAGAGCCCCCATTGATATCGCGTAATTGGTTTTCTCCTAAGCTGGCGTTCAGATTTCCGCCAACCCAACGCACAAGAGTACCACCTCCAGTGTTATATGTCAAAACACCTTCCCCAAACGACCATCCTATCATGTCACCTGTCTTTACAGCAATGCGTTCGTTGGCAGGGACTTGATAAGTAACTTCTGTATTAATCGCTCCGGCTGGAATGTCATTTATTCCAACAATTTTGAATTGGGTTGATGTGCCAGCGACCTGCCTCCATACAACGGCTCGAAATGGATGAGATGCCTTGGCTTGATAACGCCATTCTGAAACGGACCCGTCACACGCAATAACTTGAGATGGTGACACCATTGTATAATCAGCTCCATCTGGTCCACCACGGTTTCCAATATCCCATCCTGCCAAACAGACTGGACCTGAAAGAATTATATACATAATTGTAATCAGCAGTGTGCCATCGGCATTGAACATTCGTTATAAATGGAATTTCCAAGGAGTTAGATATGACAAATAGCAAAGAAAGGTTATTCCTCATATTCTTCTATATTCCCATAAGGTCTGATAAGAAAGATAAGCAGTATCATAATATTTATATAAAGGGGTGATTTGTTGAGTAGTTTTCCAGAAAATCACGTTATCACTGGTTGTGATGAACATAAAAATAACTTCACAAGTAAGATTATTACCATATTTGAAGATGTATAGCAATTGTGACTATCTTTCACAGTATTAAAACTTAATACCTCGTTCACTATTAATTCATTCTCAAGATTAAAATTACAAAATTTTCCTATTCTTCTGAAATATTAGACGTTATTGAAATTTAAAACTTTAACATTTTAATTAAGTGAGGCTTAGTAAGTAACGAGACGATCATTCCGACTTATTAATACAACTTTATTTTTCACCAAGAAATGGAGATTAAAGTCATCTGGTTTTATTAAATATAACACAATCGTCATCCAAACCAGTGATATACGTTGTCGACTTGGATATTACTCAACTAATAATTGGTTTATTTCAGAAACAAGAGTGCAAATCGTAATCCCCCCCCCCCCCCCGATCACTCAACCTTTTTTGGGGTAGGGGTATGCTATCCAGAATCTCAAAAGCGGAGGCTTCGGAACTTACATATTTCAACTTATTTGTGTTTTTTGAACGCATATTTCCCCGATTTGTGAATTGACAATCAAATTAGTGGTCTTAAGAGCTGATGCAGGCTAAAAAGGGGGTCGGTCTTCATGGTTTCACATACCTATACCAGTTTCCAATGTCAGTGCCCTGCGGGATTTGGCCAATTTTGAACAGGAATATGGTTTTCAATTAAAAAAAATCGCTTTGGATATTCCAATGGTGGTTTATAGAATACATCAATGTATTGTTTAAATAACATCTAATATTGATATATAGTCTGTGCTTTATCATGGATAATATGGATGAAAATATGATTTTCTGCTCAAACTATAAACATTTAAAAGGTATGTTTTTATTTATATTATTGACTATTACGTGTGGCTCATAACTTATATAAATACCTACCTTCCGCTACCTTTGCCTTGATAGAATATTCTCGATTCCCAGAGCCCCCATTGATATCGCGTAATTGGTTTTCTCCTAAGCTGGCGTGCAGATTTCCGCCAACCCAACGCACAAGAGTACCACCTCCAGTGTTATATGTCAAAACACCTTCCCCAAACGACCATCCTATCATGTCACCTGTCTTTACAGCAATGCGTTCGTTGGCAGGGACTTGATAAGTAACTTCTGTATTAATCGCTCCGGCTGGAATGTCATTTATTCCAACAATTTTGAATTGGGTTGATGTGCCAGCGACCTGCCTCCATACAACGGCTCGAAATGGATGAGATGCCTTGGCTTGATAACGCCATTCTGAAACGGACCCGTCACACGCAATAACTTGAGATGGTGACACCATTGTATAACCAGCTCCATCTGGTCCACCACGGTTTCCAATATCCCATCCTGCCAAACAGACTGGACCTGAAAGAATTATATACATAATTGTAATCAGCAGTGTGCCATCGGCATTGAACATTCGTTATAAATGGAATTTCCAAGGAGTTAGATATGACAAATAGCAAAGAAAGGTTATTCCTCATATTCTTCTATATTCTCATAAGGTCTGATAAGAAAGATAAGCAGTATCATAATATTTATATAAAGGGGTGATTTGTTGAGTAGTTTTCCAGAAAATCACGTTATCACTGGTTGTGATGAACATAAAAATAACTTCACAAGTAAGATTATTACCATATTTGAAGATGTATAGCAATTGTGACTATCTTTCACAGTATTGAAACTTAATACCTCGTTCACTATTAATTCATTCTCAAGATTAAAATTACAAAATTTTCCTATTCTTCTGAAATATTAGACGTTATTGAAATTTAAAACTTTAACATTTTAATTAAGTGAGGCTTAGTAAGTAACGAGACGATCATTCCGACTTATTAATACAACTTTATTTTTCACCAAGAAATGGAGATTAAAGTCATCTGGTTTTATTAAATATAACACAATCGTCATCCAAACCAGTGATATACGTTGTCAACTTGGATATTACTCAACTAATAATTGGTTTATTTCAGAAACAAGAGTGCAAATCGTAATTCCCCCCCCCCCCCCCCCCCGATCACTCAACCTTTTTTGGGGTAGGGGTATGCTATCCAGAATCTCAAAAGCGGAGGCTTCGGAACTTACATATTTCAACTTATTTGTGTTTTTGAACGCATATTTCCCCGATTTGTGAATTGACAATCAAATTAGTGGTCTTAAGAGCTGATGCAGGCTAAAAAGGGGGTCGGTCTTCATGGTTTCACATACCTATACCAGTTTCCAATGTCAGTGCCCTGCGGGATTTGGCCAATTTTGAACAGGAATTTGGTTTTCAATTTAAAAAAATCGCTTTGGATATTCCAATGGTGGTTTATAGAATACATCAATGTATTGTTTAAATAACATCTAATATTGATATATAGTCTGTGCTTTATCATGGATAATATGGATGAAAATATGATTTTCTGCTCAAACTATAAACATTTAAAAGGTATGTTTTTATTTATATTATTGACTATTACGTGTGGCTCATAACTTATATAAATACATACCTTCCGCTACCTTTGCCTTGATAGAATATTCTCGATTCCCAGAGCCCCCATTGATATCGCGTAATTGGTTTTCTCCTAATCTGGCGTGCAGATTTCCGCCAACCCAACGCACAAGAGTACCACCTCCAGTGTTATATGTCAAAACACCTTCCCCAAACGACCATCCTATCATGTCACCTGTCTTTACAGCAATGCGTTCGTTGGCAGGGACTTGATAAATAACTTCTGTATTAATCGCTCCGGCTGGAATGTCATTTATTCCAACAATTTTGAATTGGGTTGATGTGCCAACGACCTGCCTCCATACAACGGCTCGAAATGGATGAGATGCCTTGGCTTGATAACGCCATTCTGAAACGGATCCGTCACACGCAATAACTTGAGATGGTGACACCATTGTATAACCAGCTCCATCTGGTCCACCACGGTTTCCAATATCCCATCCTGCCAAACAGACTGGACCTGAAAGAATTATATACATAATTGTAATCAGCAGTGTGCCATCGGCATTGAACATTCGTTATAAATAGAATTTCCAAGGAGTTAGATATGACAAATAGCAAAGAAAGGTTATTCCTCATATTCTTCTATATTCTCATAAGGTCTGACAAGAAAGATAAGCAGTATCATTATATTTATATAAAGGGGTGATTTGTTGAGTAGTTTTCCAGAAAATCACGTTATCACTGGTTGTGATGAACATAAAAATAACTTCACAAGTAAGATTATTACCATATTTGAAGATGTATAGCAATTGTGACTATCTTTCACAGTATTGAAACTTAACACCTCGTTCACTATTAATTCATTCTCAAGATTAAAATTACAAAATGTTCCTACTCTTCTGAAATATTAGACGTTATTGAAATTTAAATGTTTAAAATTTGAATTAAGTGAGGCTTAGTAAGTAACGAGACGATCATTCCGACTTATTAATACAACTTTATTTTTCACCAAGAAATGGAGATTAAAGTCATCTGGTTTTATTAAATATAACACAATCGTCATCCAAACCAGTGATATACGTTGTCAACTTGGATATTACTCAACTAATAATTGGTTTGATTCAGAAACAAGAGTGCAAATCGTAATCCCCCCCCCCCCCCCCCCCCCACGATCACTCAACCTTTTTTTGGGTAAGGGTATGCTATCCAGAGTCTCAAAAGCGGAGGCTTCGGAACTTACATTTTTCAACTTATTTGTGTTTTTGAACGCATATTTCCCCGATTTGTGAATTGACAAATAAAATGAGTGGTCTTAAGAGCTGATGCAGGCTTAAAAGGGGGTCGGTCTTCATGGTTTCACATACCTATACCAGTTTCCAATGTCAGTGCCCTGCGGGATTTGGCCGATTTTGAACATGAATTTGGTTTTCAATTTTTTTTTTAAATCGCTTTGGATATTCCAATGGTGGTTTATAGAATACATCAATGTATTGTTTAAATAACATCTAATATTGATATATTCTGTGCTTTATCATGGATAATATGGATGAAAATATGATTTTTTGCTCAAACTTTAAACATTTAAAAGGTATGTTTTTATTTATATTATTGACTATTACGTGTGGCTCATAACTTATATAAATACCTACCTTCCGCTACCTTTGCCTTGATAGAATATTCTCGATTCCCAGAGCCCCCATTGATATCGCGTAATTGGTTTTCTCCTAAGCTGGCGTGCAGATTTCCGCCAACCCAACGCACAAGAGTACCACCTCCAGTGTTATATGTCAAAACACCTTCCCCAAACGACCATCCTATCATGTCACCTGTCTTTACAGCAATGCGTTCGTTGACAGGGACTTGATAAGTAACTTCTGTATTAATCGCTCCGGCTGGAATGTCATTTATTCCAACAATTTTGAATTGGGTTGATGTGCCAGCGACCTGCCTCCATACAACGGCTCGAAATGGATGAGATGCCTTGGCTTGATAACGCCATTCTGAAACGGATCCGTCACACGCAATAACTTGAGATGGTGACACCATTGTATAACCAGCTCCATCTGGTCCACCACGGTTTCCAATATCCCATCCTGCCAAACAGACTGGACCTGAAAGAATTATATACATATTTGTAATCAGCAGTGTGCCATCGGCATTGAACATTCGTTATAAATGGAATTTCCAAGGAGTTAGATATGACAAATAGCAAAGAAAGGTTATTCCTCATATTCTTCTATATTCTCATAAGGTCTGATAAGAAAGATAAGCAGTATCATAATATTTATATAAAGGGGTGATTTGTTGAGTAGTTTTCCAGAAAATCACGGTATCACTGGTTGTGATGAACATAAAAATAACTTCACAAGTAAGATTATTACCATATTTGAAGATGTTTAGCAAGTGTGACTATCTTTCACAGTATTGAAACTTAATACCTCGTTCACTATTAATTCATTCCCAAGATTAAAATTACAAAATTTTCCTATTCTTCTGAAATATTAGACGTTATTGAAATTTAAAACTTTAACATTTTAATTAAGTGAGGCTTAGTAAGTAACGAGACGATCATTCCGACTTATTAATACAACTTTATTTTTCACCAAGAAATGGAGATTAAAGTCATCTGGTTTAATTAAATATAACACAATCGTCATCCAAACCAGTGATATACGTTGTCGACTTGGATATTACTCAACTAATAATTGGTTGTATTTCAGAAACAAGAGTGCAAATCGTAATCCCCCCCCCCCCCCCCCCCCGATCACTCAACCTTTTTTGGGGTAGGGGTTTGCTATCCAGAATCTCAAAAGCGGAGGCTTCGGAACTTACATATTTCAACTTATTTGTGTTTTTGAACGCATATTTCCCCGATTTGTGAATTGACAATCAAATTAGTGGTCTTAAGAGCTGATGCAGGCTAAAAAGGGGGTCGGTCTTCATGGTTTCACATACCTATACCAGTTTCCAATGTCAGTGCCCTGCGGGATTTGGCCAATTTTGAACAGGAATTTGGTTTTCAATTAAAAAAAATCGCTTTGGATATTCCAATGGTGGTTTATAGAATACATCAATGTATTGTTTAAATAACATCTAATATTGATATATAGTCTGTGCTTTATCATGGATAATATGGATGAAAATATGATTTTCTGCTCAAACTATAAACATTTAAAAGGTATGTTTTTATTTATATTATTGACTATTACGTGTGGCTCATAACTTATATAAATACCTACCTTCCGCTACCTTTGCCTTGATAGAATATTCTCGATTCCCAGAGCCCCCATTGATATCGCGTAATTGGTTTTCTCCTAAGCTGGCGTGCAGATTTCCGCCAACCCAACGCACAAGAGTACCACCTCCAGTGTTATATGTCAAAACACCTTCCCCAAACGACCATCCTATCATGTCACCTGTCTTTACAGCAATGCGTTCGTTGGCAGGGACTTGATAAGTAACTTCTGTATTAATCGCTCCGGCTGGAATGTCATTTATTCCAACAATTTTGAATTGGGTTGATGTGCCAGCGACCTGCCTCCATACAACGGCTCGAAATGGATGAGATGCCTTGGCTTGATAACGCCATTCTGAAACGGACCCGTCACACGCAATAACTTGAGATGGTGACACCATTGTATAACCAGCTCCATCTGGTCCACCACGGTTTCCAATGTCCCATCCTGCCAAACAGACTTCACCTGAAAGAATAATAAACATACTTTTAATTAGCAGTGTGCCATCGGCGTTGACCATTCGTTAAAAATGGAATTTCCAAGGTGTTACTGTTAGACATAATAGAAAAGAAAGGTTATTCCTCATACTCTTCTCTAATCTCACAAGGTCTGATGCAGGCTCAAAAGGGGTCTTCTGAGCGGCACATACCTATACCAGTTTTTAATGTCAGTGCCCTGCGTGCTTGGGGCAATTTTGAACGGGGATTTGGTTTCAATAATAAAAAAAACCGTTTTTGAGATTTCATTTCAGTGGTTTATAGGATACATCAAGGTATTGTTTAAATAACATCTAATATTAATATATTCTGTGGTTTATCATGGATAATATGGATGAAAATATGATTTTCTGCTCAAACTATAAACATTTAAAAGGTATGTTTTTATTTATATTATTGACTATTACGTGTGGCTCATAAATACCTACCTTCCTCTACTGTTGCCTTCATAGAGTATTCTCGATTTTGAGAACCACCATTGATATCGCGTATTTGGTTTTCTACTAAGCTGGCATGTAGATTCCCGCCAACCCAACGCACAACCTCCAGTGTCATATGTTAAAACACGTTCCCCAAACGACCATCCTATCATGTCACCAGCCTTTACAGCGATGCGTTCGTTGGCAGGGACTTGATAAGTAACTTCTGTAATAACCCTAACCCTACCATATACCCCAAAATACCACGACTGGGCACGTTGGTACCACCCAGCGTGGAAGTTTTTCGATGACAAAATGAACCCAGCCCATATAGTTGGCGCAATATACTGCGCCAACTAGTCTTGACACCCGTGGTGTAGTGGGGAATGGACCTACGGCACATAATCTCCTGGCCACAGTTCGACATACGTGGGCGCACTTCGATCAGTCTGCGCACGCATGCTTGAACTCACAAAATACTGCCAACCAACAACACCAAAGCACCCGATTGGTCAAATTTAAACTGAAGCCTTTTTAACGATCGTCACGCTGCGCCGTATCCACCAACGCAGTGCTCCCGCTGCGCCGTAACCACCGACGCAGTGGGGCGTGATGGTGCGTGGAAAAGCTCATGAGTTTTTCAGTTCTCACGTTTGAGCACCAACCAATCAGAGCCTTGAGGTCGAGATGACGTAGTGCGCACAACAGAGAACCACGGTACCGTTTTGGGGTGAGGTTGAGCAGGCGTACTTTACGCTAGCTCAACCTCATGTGACGTGGGTCCATTGTTCGCCTCTGGTGTTCATGGTGTTGGAGGTATCTGGATCAAATCCCGGGGGGATCGGTGGATATTTTGGTCGATTTTCCACGTTGAAGAAAAAAATCTGAAAAAAGTGTGGGGGGTAGAGTTAGGGTTAATTGCCCCGGCTGGAGTATCATTCATTACAACCATTTTGAATTGGGTTGAATCGGCCGGGCATTGACGGCATTTCATTAAAAATATAGGCCCGTCTCGCACTTAATCATAGTTTCATGCTAAGCACGCGTTTTAACTTTGACTTTAAAACACATCGTTTAACCATGGTTAAATAAAACAGCCATTTAATTTACAATCCCTTTTGGAAACAAATTGTTAATATACATACCAGGATTACTGCGAACAACTGTGAATGCTATTGCTAGTAGCAACGGAATAAGGCTATGAAGCATGATGATGAGTCTGAAGCAAAATAATCTGTTGAAACATCAAAAATATAAAGAAGGTGAATTTATTAGTAGTTATCAGTGTAGTCATATTTCGAGACTTAATTTCATCCTTTTTAAAACGTTTTCCACGCGGCAGGCGTATGCAAACGACATTCAAAAAATTCACAAAATGTTTCAAAAATGTCAACATTATTAAATAGTATTACCATTGTAGGAATCACGATTAGAAATGCATTGAAATAAGTACAAACATGCCTAGTATTGAATCAGTAATCCATGAGATAGACCTTGGAAGTTAGGAAAGGTTTCAGAAAATCTGATTTATGTATAATGGTAAAACTATAACCGCGTGGAAAGTGTTAGGATGAGAACTCCCCATGTAATTCTCTTGGAAGATTGCAGAGTATAGCTTTTTGTTACCAGCATCTGTATAGTCTATACTCTAGTCTGGGGTCTCTAGGCTTTGGACCAGACATTGGCGGGTTAAACCGGTTTTGTGAGGCCAGTAAAAAACGGTAAAATACTGGCAATCAGGACGCCAGTTGTCAACCGTAATGTTAAATCACAGGTACCGTTAACCATAATGTCAGTAAAAAACGGTAAAATACTGGCAATCAGGACGCCAGTTGTCAACCGTAATGTTAAATCACAGGTACCGTTAACCATAATGTCAGTAAAAAAACGGTAAAATACTGGCAATTTGGAATTCTGGGCGATGCAGCACAGCTACATACATCATTACCGATCTGTAACTTTTATTAACATGTTATTAAACTATGTAATATATCTTACATCTCTTATCATTGGTGTTTTTAATGTGGTTGACCTGTAAAATCACTGCAGAGAGTATTATTATTCCGTTATTTTACAGTAAAATGTACAAAAACGCTTATCTATCGTTATATTTATATACAAAATACCGTTAAAATAAGAAACCACGGTAGTAACCGTTACTTTGACGGTAAATTAAATTACGGTCAACGTAAAATCACAGCAATTCTTACAGTTCCAATGTTAAATAACAGATATTTATTTTGACCTGTAAAATCAGTGCAGATAGTACTACTATCCCGTTATTTTACAGTAAAATGTACAAAAACGCTTATCTATCGTATATTTATATACAAAATACCGTTAAAATAAGAAACCACGGTAGTAACCGTTACTTTGACGGTAAATTAAATTACGGTCAACGTAAAATCACAGCAATCCTTGCAGTTCCAATGTTAAATAACAGATATTTATTTTGACCTGTAAAATCAGTGCAGATAGTACTACTATCCTATTATTTTACAGTAAAATGTACAAAAACGCTTATCTATCGTATATTTATATACAAATACCGTTAAAATAAGAAACCACGGTAGTAACCGTTACTTTGACGGTAAAATAAATTACGGTCAACGTAAATTTACAGACATTTCTTTACAGTGTACAGTTACTCTCTAAATTCATAACCTTGAAAACTAATCTAATAATGTCGGACAAATCTGAAATTAGATTAAAAAGTATCAATCAATGAATAAGATTAATATTGTGTAATCTTATAGATTAAAATTCAAATCTATTAGATTAAAATTTAAGTTTAAACTTGGATTATGTTTCATTTTAAATCACGGCTTAGATTTAAAAGTGAATCCAACCTGAATCTTCTCATTAGCCATGATAGTATAGAAATAAAAAAGTTGGGTTATAAAAAAATATAGTTTGACTAGTTCGAAATTAGCTACATGACTGGCTATACCCGAGTCTCCGCGTACACATCATAAACCCATGATGCAATGATGATAAATCGCGTGACCGAAATATTGGCTAAAAGCAGCACCATATACGCACGAAATTCATGTCTAGAAATGTTTCGAAACGTCGTTCTATTCATTTCAATGAAACCAGCGTTACAATCTGACACAGCATCGAATTATTTTTTGAGCGGGAACCCTATGTTATAAACATATAGAACTATAAATATAAAGCATTTTAACTTCCTATTTATGGGATAGTGTTCATGAACTATTATTTGAATTTTTTCTGATCTATCATTGTCATTATGCATTCAGTGCTCCGTTAGCTCAATGATCGGTAGAGCTTTAGACTTATAAACGAAAGACCGGGGGTTCGATTCCCGCCAACAAAAGAAAGTCATACACTTTGTTTAGGTCCTTTAAAGTAACTTTCGATTATTTTCTTACCAAACAGGCTAGATAGCCATTTTTTTTGTATATAAAGAGCAAATGTGAACAATAGCCCAACAGACATTAACAACGTTAATGAACTGAGTGATTACAAACGGGTAACTCTCAACAGAGAGCTCTGATGGGCCAATCAATTGGTTCACTGCAACTCAGAAAATAATCAAAATACAAGTACACACAATTGGGCTAGTAAAAAACCCAATGAAAGTGGCGTGGGACAGGAATAGGACAAACACCCAAACATAGAGAATAACATCAAAAAAATAAGATGAAAATAATATCTGGAGGTCATTGATACATCGAAAGAGCTTAGCCAACATACTTTGAAGAGTTGGAGAGAAAGTGTCTGTTAACACGACATTTAAAAGATTGTAGTCTTTCCTCTTGGATGTTGCCAACAACATTGACTGGAAGACTGTTCCACAGTGGAACAGCTGTATGGATGAAGCTTCTGTCTAAGCAGCAAGTTCTGGCAGGCGGCAGTGAAAGGGCATGATCTGGCATTGCAACACTTGAACGCGTAGCACGACGATGAACATATGGTGTGGGGAGCAGTGCTGCTAAGTCTTGTGGGCAGTAAGACCGTGGCTGCTGCTACCTGTCGCCGGTGAAGTAGGCTTGTGATGCTGAGATGCGATAGACCAGTAGCGTCATGAGCTCCAATGATCTTGAGTGCCTTCCTTTGGATGTTGTCAAGCATACTCCATTACACTACGGACTTGTGATTTGTACACAGTAGATCTGCTCAATGCCGTCAATTTATTTGCAACCTTGCGAAGAGCGCCGAGCTTCTGGCCAGCCCTGCTTGAGACAGCCGAGTGTGTTTGGACCAAGTCAGCTTGCTATCAATGGTAACACCCAGGATTTCCAGTTTGTCTGCAGATGGTAGCTTGCATTCACCAAAGTAGAGTTCAAGTTGGGATGGGGTTCTCTTCCTAGAGATTACCATGGTCTTGCACTTGGAAGGCTCAAAGGTCACTTTCCATTTATCCGCCCATGTGTATCCATGAAAGCAGTCTTCCGGTAACACCCTTCGACATCAGTTTTGAGCAGAGTCCATTGTGCCATACTTTGTCGAAAGCTCCTTTTATGTCAAGGGCAATGACACAAACCTCGTCACTTTGGTCTAGGGAGTTGTTCCATTTCTGTGACAAAATGTTGAGGAGATCAGCTGTACTGTGGCCTTCTCTAAATCCAAACTGTCTGCTGGAAATCAGATCATTGCTGAGAAGAAAGCGTTGAAGTTGTTTCTGCACAACAGCTTCCATGATCTTGCTGATATTGCTTAGCAGTGAGATAGGACGGTACTTTGTTGGGTCAGCCTTGGAACCTCTCTTGTGGATTGGAGTGACAGATGCTGTTTTCCATTGGTTAGGAAACACACCATGAGTGAAGCAGAGATCAAACAGCCTGCAGAGTGGACTGGCAAGTTCAACATAGCATTCTTTGAGTACCTTGGTTGGAATCAGGTCTGGTCCAGTAGCTTTATTAAATTATCTGGATTGAGATGTTGTAATAGTTTTCGAACATCCTTGGGCTTAAAAACTATTTTGTCAAAGGATTTGGTTGTTGAAGGATGGACATTTGGGGCCTGGTCTTCAGCACCTTGGAGTCTACATTTGTCTGCAAATGTCTGACAAAAAGCTTCTGCCTTGTCCCTTGCTGTAATATGGGTGACATTTTGATGTTCAATCACTGGGATCTCGGAACGAGCTGTTCTTCCGGACAGGGTGTTGATGATTCTCCACCATTTCTTGCTGCTCAGCGATTTATCTGCTAGGTCTTGTCTCAGTTTAGTATTGTAGCTTCTCCTGGCTTGCTTCTCCGCTTGGTTGTTGGAATGTCTAGCTTCAGCGAACTTTGCCTTGCTGGCTTCAGTTTGGTCTTTTTTAGCTTTCTTAAAGAGGCGGCGCTTCTTCCTAGATTTTCTACGGCATTTTTCGTTGAACCAAACCTTGTCTCCAGTCCTCTTGGTAACTGTTTTACTAGGTATAAACAAGTCCATAGCATCGCAGATGATATCAGTGACGTTGGAGCAAGCAGTTTCAGGATCTTTCTTCTGGAATACACTTGACCAGTTTGTGGAAGCAAGGTGACCTCTCATTCCCCAGTAATCAGCCTTGTCATATCTCCAGACTTTCCTCCTGTGTGGTTTGTCCCTGTATACTGGCACATCTAAGAACACTAACACAGGGTTGTGGTCTGAAGTACCTAGTCTAGCAGATTTGGATGAATCTATTTGGTACATTTTGATACCAAACATAATATTAACTAACAACAAAGATAAACATTGATTAGCGCCATTTAAAGAAAATTAGTAACTTTTCGAAAGTCACATTTTCAACACACTACGCGGGGGAAAGGGGGGGTGGTGAGATTCACCACGTGTGTAACACTGTATAATGACTAGGATTGACCGGGCAATCAATCACACAGTGAAGCCGTGCACACTACGCTTCGTTATAGGTCGTACACTTAGTGAGCGGGATATTTGATTCGGAACATAATGTGCATTACATTAAACTGCTTGGAATTTTACCAAGCCTTAGGGATACGCCTTGGTTTGGTTTGGTTTAGCTGTAGATATCAATTAAGCGTTTCAAATAACACACATTTACACATCCTTCACCCATTCATGACACTTTGAATTTGAATTAGCCCGCGCATTGGGGAGAAATGCGCAGCGATCAACACTGGACTGATACGGCTTATTTGCTTGTTAGCAATTGGTGTTTTCTTCCCGCGAAGCGTATTGAAAATGCGACTTTTGAAAAGTGACTAAATGGTGCTTACCCGTTTATTTGGCGGTTAAGACAAATGTTGAGCTTAATTCAACAATCAAAATTCGGAACCCTTGATAACTCAACTCTGACTACGGCCACTGCGTCTTTGTTTATGAATTTTAAGTCACCTGATTCTGAATTAGGTCTATCACTTGAGGAGGAACAGTGGGGATATCTGATATAATCATAATTATATTAACGAAACCAACAAAGAAACAAAAAAACAAACAAATTATAACACAAACAATTACACAGAGCAAATAGATATGCCAGAATTTATGAATCTACTATAGCCTATTTTTTGTTATAAAAAGTGAATGAAAGTTAATGGTACACTGCTTAGTAGATCATAAAGTCATACACTCTGGCGTATCGGTATCGATTTTGGACCTCGTGCATTGGGCGTTAGAGGAACCCATTTTGACCAATGATGAAACAGCGGTACTTTTATAGATGTTATTATTTGCCCTCTATAATCAAATGCTATTCATGATAGTGTGGCTTTACAATCACTATAATAACCAAATACTTAATCCAACAGCTTGAAATGTGCAGTGTTATGGCCATGTGTTTCCCGTTGCATGTCCAGAATTTTACATGTTACACCATCTGAGATTCGAAGTACCATATCGCAATAATGACTTGTTCTACCCCATAAAAAGTATATATTTTCTGAATGGAAATCTCACAAGAAATCTAAGTATGCTATTGGAATTTAGATAGGACCTAATCAGTCAGCTGTAGAACGGAGCCCCGTTTCAATTGAGGGCGCTCTATATAGTGACGCACTGCCGTCATTTTTTTACACGGCGATTCATAAAGTGACGGAAGTCCGTCGCCAGTCGGAATACGAACAAATAACACTTTTCAATAGAGGGCGGGCTTGGGAACGGGACAGCGTTACCAAGGGAACGGCCTCACGTCACAGTAATTTTCAAAATTCATTAAAGCCGATTTTGCCGATGTTTAACAACGAAATAACTCTCTTATCACAGAGATAACCGTTACAAAGGCATCTCTTTTGAATACTATTGGGCTTATTTTTAATGTAAAAATTATCACATTTACCCTAAAAATCTTGAAATTGGTGTAATCTCGTCTAGAAAATGGTGGTCTCATCGCAGCAAACCGGTCAAAAAGGACATAATTTTAGCTTGTGTCGTGTGATGTTGGGGTCAAAGGTTAAATTAAATCATCGAACTGGATATCCCAAGGAGTTCTGGTACCTTATGCTGTCCTCAACTCGATGGATAGTTACTTTTATGCAGATAATTAGGGCTAAAAGGTGAAAATTCAATAATTGCTCAAATTGACGGGTGTGCGTTATCTTGGTTACGTTTACCCGTCGTTTAAGAGCGCCCTCAATTGAAACGGGGCCCCGTTCTACAGCTGACTGCTAATGGTAACATGTTGTGATTAAGAATGTTCAAAAAATATCGATTATTTTTTTCAAAAATATTTTGATAAAAGCTCAATAATATTGTTATATCTATCCCAATCATAGTTGTACTGTGCATATTACTTCCTCATGCAATTATGCCCATCAACAAATAATGGTTGTCAAGGGTAACTTGTTGAAATATACTATA
This sequence comes from Ophiura sarsii, assembly GCA_035610835.1. NCBI lineage: Eukaryota > Metazoa > Echinodermata > Ophiuroidea > Amphilepidida > Ophiuridae > Ophiura > Ophiura sarsii. Next base: position 79,105,677 of record CM069443.1, read on the forward strand.
TGGGGAAGTAAATGAGCACAAACGTTTAAATTTCATATTGATTAGAGTTTACAAGTATATTTTTGAGAGATGCACCATATCCTGATTTAAACGGCATTTTTGAATTCCCCTATTTGAGAGCTTTCCAAAAATGTATAATTTTGCCATCATCGGTTGAATACTTTTTTGTTAGTCTTGTATGTAAAACCGATGAATTAGGGCAAGTTCACTGTGTAGTGAATAGGGAGAAAGCCAAGGACAATTCAATCGATTCATGATTACAACTGTTACATAATAGTTGTCACGTTTGTTGAAACAGAATCTTATAGAATATAAAACAATCTATAAAATGAGAGCAAAATCATGTTTGTACCATACAGGAATGATGGGTTATTGTGAATTGAACGTAGAATTAGGAGCATTTTCTATATTCCCCATAGAGATTGTACACAGCGCCACCGCCACCGCCTCCACCCCTGACTTTCGAAATATAATCAATCATATCTCAGCCAAACAGTTATAGAAATACCTGATTTATTCACACAATGTAGCTAGATAAATAGGCTTTCAAATAACTCCTAAACCATAGCACGAATCATCGGTTAAGATAGCCAAGAATCTGATGCGCAAAGCTAAAGCATCAAAGTCAGATGTTCACTTAGCAATGCTGGAGTATAGAAACACTCCTACCAAATATATGGACACAAGCCCAGTACAAAGACTGTTCAACAGAAGAACAAAGACTTTGTTACCAACCAAAGACAAGCTCCTGAAACCCAAGCTCAACAAGAAGGTTACTGATCAACACTAACAGAAGCAGAAGAACCAAGCACAATATTGTGACAAAACTGCTAAAGACCTGCCCAAACTCAAATCAGGTGATGTTGTACGTGTCCAACCTGGAAAGTACAAGAAAATCTGGGAAAAGGCTGTTGTTAAGAAGAAAGTCGCACCAAGATTCTACGAGATAAAAACTGAATCCGGTGTCACTTTACGTCGCAACCGAAAGCAACTAAAATCATCAAAAGAACAATTCCAACCACAAGACAGTGATGATGAAATGCCAGTACAGCGATATCCAGCACAGCCAGATCAGCAGTGTATACCGCAGCCACAGCAACATGATCAACCTCCAAAAGAATCTAAGTCCAGAGCAGGAAGATCAATCAGGAAGCCGCGTTATCATGGTTACCTGCGAGATTACGTCACCCATTTCAATTAAGGTGTACCTTGTAGGGACCATATTTGGTAACATAACTGGCATTGTGGAATTTTAAATTTCATGTAGTTTATAGTATTTAGCACGAGGCTCAGGCCAAGTCTACAGATTATTTTGTTTAAAAAAAATCATTTTGTGTGATTATTTGCATTTATTGAGGCTTGAACCAGATCTAGTTTCCTGTGGATGAGCAGTTTTAAGTTCATCAAAAGACTTGATTCAAGGCTATCATGTGATTTCATTGCTAATTTTTGCTAATTTTAAACATGTCAATTTGTATGTGTCATAATTGCATAAATCAGTTTTATATACAAATTACTGTGTAATTTGCCAGATATATAATTTTCAAATTTTAGATGATGAGATTATAAATAATACATAACTCATCTAAGTTAATTACATAGAAATGTTGGAAGTCTACCCAATGTTTCGCCTCACAATACCAGACATATGTATACACATGCATGTTTTACATGTTCCAGCATGTTACATGTTATATACATACACTAACAAATTAATTGGGTACCAAAGTCAGTGATTATTTTGTATGCTATGCCTCAATTGTTTTGCCAGTGGAACAGCTTTGGAGCAGTCAAGTCAACTCAACAAGTCATCTAGTCAATCATCAGACATTTTATCAAGTCATCTTGCCAGCACAGTGTTGTGTATTTGTGTGATTGGAGGAGAAAAGACGGGAGAAAAGAGGAGTCAAATATGCATAGCTTTATTGTGTGAAAACCGGAACAGAGCAGTGTATCCGGTATGAAAGAGTTTAATTATTACCAATCAATCATTTAATCATATGTGTTTTAAATGTAGAAATCTAACTACATTTCAGAGTTGTTTAAAGTGTTTTAAAAGTTTTAAGTTTATAGTTCAAATGAAAACTAACTCCATAAGAAATCAATCAAACCGACTGAACAATATATCAATACCAGAGACTTTATAGCGCATAGGGACTTAATTGTGTTATGCGCTCAATAAGCATGGTTTTATTATTATTATTATTATTTTATCGAAAACAACTCATAGTGAACTGTCATATTATAAACTCTATAGTTAAAGACTGTAACTTTATTATTAATGCTTTAATCTTGTATCTGAAAGTACATGCAAATTAAGTATTAACCTTTCTTTAAAGGAAGGGGGTGTTAGAGTAAAGCATTACATTGGGCAAGCTAGTTAATGTTTATATAATGCAACCGGCAACCCACATTATATTATACAGGCAGCCGGTATTACAATGGAGTAGAATGAACAATAAAATTAAATATGTGGATCATAAATGAGTCTATTAATGTGTTATAACGGAGCCCGGGAGATACAAATACTAGCAATTATTAAGTTGATCTCTGCAACGAGCATAATGACCATGTATCAGTACAGGTTTGTTTCATTATGGTCATATGATATTATACAGACGCGCCAAGCGCGCTGAAAAAGCACCAAATCTCCTCAACAATTACTCTTTTATGTTGCAATTAAAGTCATCATGGTCATATCGCAATCACAACATCTCAAACTAAAGATCACTGACAGGTATTCAAACATTTCAATTAACAGCAAGGGCAGCATGGTATGTGACCATCTAATGTCATATTTAATGAGGTCCAAAGTGAATAACTCTATTCACACAACCATTAATTTCTTATTAACATAACATCTCAAATTAATAGGTATACTATTTCGAAAATATAGTACACCAAAAAGCAGAGCTAGAACATGATGGTAGGCTATTAGCTGTATTGTAGACGGGGGAAAGCAGGACAGCCCAATGCAGGCAATTAGTTCACCAGTCGTGCGGGTTCAAACTTGTTTTGCACCCACAACTATTAAATTTGAATGTCTTAACATATTGTCTCAATATCCAATCCATGCCGCACGTAATACGCTTATTAATGGGTTTCAGTCTGGGTTTCTGACACTGGTAATAGATCCCCACGGGAGGGCCATAACCCGAAATCAGTTATTGACAGTCTGTTATTGAGAACAAAAATATTGCAAGACGGAAAATCGAGAAATAAATTGAACTAGGCAGAGTTGCCGGCCCGTATTTAAAGCCACCTTTTCCAAACCTAATACCCTACTATCATGGGCGAACGCTGCATTTTGGTGTACTATATTTTCATAAGCGTATACCTATTAATTTAAGATGTTATGTTAATAAATAAGAAATTAATGGTTGTGTGAGTTATTCACTTTGGAACTCATTAAATATGACAGTAAATGGCCATGTATACCAAGCCGCCCTTGTTGTTAATTGAACACCCTGAACTTATTGACTTTGAAACTTATAAACAATAACCTGAGATGACCAGACTCCTGTGTATTAAAGTGAGTGACTTTGAAAGTTACAGAAAAACCATGAACTCAGATAGCCTGAGTGAGGTGGGTATGTATTTTTAAAATAATACATACATTAAAATGGAAGTGTAATAGTTGTGTGAACAAAATTATAGTTGAAAGTTACAGAAAAACCATGAACTCAGATAGCCTGAGTGAGGTGGGTATGTATTTTTTAAATAATACATACATTAAAATGGAAGTGTAATAGTTGTGTGAACAAAATTATAGTATTTGAAGCTCATTAACACTGTAGTGTATGAAATAGGAACATAAAACAGTAATTATTAATGATATCAGGAGGTTTTTGTAAAGAGCGTCATTGATTAAAGTTACAAACGATATTGGTGGTTTTCTTCGTAATCATACTGATTTGGACCGTCAAATTTCAGTATGTTAATCAGAAAAATATGATCTTTCATATGACATGAAAATCTCCATATGTTTGAGAAAAATCTGTGTTATGAAAATGTGATCGGGTCATATACCTTTAATGTTATTGTTATTGTTTTTGCTGATTCTTGTATATAGTAGTTTTAACTGTTGTTTGATATATTCTGTTTGGATTTGTACCTTTTTGTTTGCTATTAAAGAACAACCACTTTCAACTGTGGACTTTGTGATTGGAATAGTAGTGTTAGTTTCTGTTCTATATTAATTTGTTGCGACAACAATAAAAATTCAACACAAGTAAATAACTTTCAACTATGCTGTTTGTTATAAAAAAAACTGCAGGAATCCTCACTAGTGTTTGCCATTTCTCTCCTATTGTCTTCTGATCCCCGCTTTTGACCATTATAAACAACAACAAAATACTTGATGAATCCAACTCCTGTCTTGTTTAGCTTATACTTGAAGTTCAAATGTATCATTCTAACATTTTGACCATTCAAAAGCCAAGTTCAATGCCGTAGTAGACCACTTTACCTGCCAACATGTAGACATTAGCTAATCTGTCACCGCTACAATTATAGAGACCCAACCTGTCACATTAAAGATGTGTGAAAAAATGTAACCTCCCAGCTGTCACACATATCAAGCGGTAGCTGTCACATACATGCTATATAGAACAGTAGTGCTGTCATATCCAACAGCCGCATAGAACAGTAGTGCTGTCATATCGAATGGTAGTGCTGTCATTTCGAACGGTAGCTGTCACATACATGGCATATCGGACGGTAGTGCTGTGCTATTGGTACGTAATAGGTCTCCTCGCTTCGCTCGTCATCACTATTACTACTACTAACAGTTAGCCCACTTGGTATAGTACCGAAAAAGTCAGCCGGTGATTGTCATACCCGGCTGGCTCATCCATCAACGCTTTATTGGTGAATCTGATTCAACAGTGCAATATGCCAAGTTTGATTTTGCAGTTAATCTCATGCGCGATCTGTACTGGGTCAAAGGGCACTAATGGGTAAGCTCGACATTAAATCAGCATTTCGGCTATTGCCGATGCGTCTAGACCATATAGTTATTACTAGGTTTTAAGTTTGATGGTAAATACTATTATGACAAGGGCTTACCAATAATGGGGCTATTTAGGAGTTGTCAACTTTTTGAGCTGTTTTCTTCCTTTCTTGTGCGGCAGGTATAAAAGACAGAATTTAGAAACAACAGAAATGACAGAAACGACAGAAATTGAAAAAGACAAAATTGACAGAAAAGTGAGTAATCCCAGTGCGAGTTTATTATTGAAATGGAGTCATAGTCCAATATACAAATTGGATAATGGGATAAACAAATGACCTAACAGAGTGATGCACTGTAGAGCGGGAATGGAAGCGAGTGATGGGCTTGCTGGGAGGGAGGGAGTCTTTCAAATCACCAGATGCCAAGCCCCCCCCCCCCCCCCACCCGAATTCGCCCGGCGGGAATTAGTCCTCGTTGAGACCCCACCGCCGTAATTCTACAGGTACACTGTAAAAATGGTGTCTTACAGAACCATGTAAGACACGTCTTGGCAACAGACATGTCTTCAACAATAGATAACAAAGAAAACAAAAACAAGTGTCTTGCCTGAACAGTGAAGACACATTGTAAGACATGAAACCAGAAGACATGAAGACACAAGTCATGTCTCTATGCAAGTCATGTCTAACCAGCAGACACCAGATACACAAGTGTTTCAAAATTAGCTTCAATAGACACGTCTTGCAAACTGTAAGTGTCTTGCATGAAGACATGTCTTCTTGCGAGATGTCTTGTATAAATACATGATTTGTGTCTTATTGAAGACATCTCACAACCGACTTAATTGAGTCATGTCTTACAAAGTGTCTTCAAGAAAGACGCTTGTTTTTGTTTTCTTTGTTATCTATTGTTGAAGACATGTCTATTGCTAAGACGTGTCTTAGATGGTTCTGTAAGACACCATTTTTACAGTGTAGTGTGATTGAGAATTATCATATCATCTAAGCTCTTATTGGTCACAACCCCGCCCCACTCCCCGACATTTTAATCCCCACCATTCCCTCACCTAACCCTTCATGAAATTCTAATAGGAAATCATACATAATATGAGTGTATTTATCAATGTACCTCGGTATTAAACAAAACTTGAAGTTCAAGTCATGAATGGCCTCCTGTGTAATTTGGAATTCATCCATCACCATACCAACAAAATATTTACCATCCACTCAAATTTCAATGTCCTTGTATTTAACTGATGATTTGTTCCGGGGATTTGTTAGGCTTCTGGAGTTTCATTATTGTATAAACCATATAAACTCATTAGGCCAAATAGAATAAAAAGTAGTTTCTAGTCGTTTAGGGAACTTTTACGCACCGTTTGATTATCAGGGAGGGGCATGGAAGTTGGGGTTGGGCAGAATTTCCCCTAAGCCGTAGCCCCCTAACCATATAGCTACCCTAACCCACCCAACACCCCAACTACTACCCAACCCTACCCCCTAAACACAAGGTTACCATAACCAACCCAACATCCCAAGCCGTAACCCCTAAACCCTAGCCACCCTAACCAACCCAACACCTAAACTACTACCCAACTCCTACCCCCAACCACTAAACCCTAACCCCAGCCACCTTTTCAATGTGAGTGCAATTTACGAGTTACGAGTTACGATCAATAACCCTAACCCATACCCCAAAATACCACGACTGGGCACGTTGGTACCACCCGGCGTGGAAGCCCATGTAGTTTGCGCAATATACTGCGCAAACTAGCCTTGACAGCCGTGGTGTAGTGGGGAATTGTTCTCCTCTGGTTCTAGAGGTCCCTGGATCAAATCCCGGGGGGGGGGGAGGGATCGGGGGGATCTTTTTTTAAAGAAAACATTCTGAAAAAAGTGGGGGGTAGAGTTAGGGTTAATAAGCAATTGTTTTATTTTATTTTTTTCTTCAAAGATTTTCTAAGTTTTGTTAATATAACCCTAACCCTACCAGGCTACCATATACCCTAAAATACCACGACTGGGCACGTTGGTACCACCCGGTGTGGAAGTTTTTCGAGCCAATATACTGTGATCCTCCTGTTGCTTTCTTCTCCAAACGCTCCTAGGATCAACATATTCCTTATGACCGTACTCATATATAATAGTTCGGTTTTTAAAACAAAAAAATAATTCGGGTCGCTAGGGGTCAAAATGTTGATTTTCTTTTTAACATATTACTTAAAATGCTTCTTGTCTTAAAGGAAATAACTGATGACTGTCATAATTGGTCAAATGATTCCTTTGGTCCATGCACATATAAAACCTGTTATATGAGGTCACTAGGATCATTGACCTAAACAGTGAAATATTTAAGGCATGCTCCAATTTTGATCAAATTTGTTGCATTTTGTTAAGACAAGAAAAAAGTAAATCATGATATTGGGGTCAAAGGTCAGGAAAAGTTCACTATGGGTCATTGAACTATATAGGGTAAGTTGTAAAACATACTTCGATTTTTATCGGATTTGCTGTATCTTATGTCTTTTGATAAGTCAAGAAAAAAGTAAATGATGACCTTGAGGTCAAAGATCAGAAAAGGATCACTTTGGGTCATTGAACTTTAAAGAGGTAAAATGTAAAACATGCTCCGATTTTATCGGATTTATTGTATCTTATGTCCCTTGACAAGACAAGAAAAAAGTCAATCATTACATTGCGCTCAAAGGTCAATAAGGGTCACTAGGGGTCAAAACATTATTTTCACTTAAAATGCTCTTGCTCCTTAGCGAAACGAGCCAGGACCGTCAGAATCGGTCATCATATTCATCATAACCGTATACATAAATAATACTCGGGTTTATAAGATGTAAACATATTTGGGGTCACTAGGGGTCAAAATGTCAATTTTCACTCCTCTCACTCAAAACACTTCTTGTCTCAGAAGAAATTACAGTGCTGTAAGCGAATGAAAAAAATTGTAGGGTCATTGAACTTTACATGTGTAAAACTCAAGACATGCTCCGAATTAGATCGGACCTGTTTTATCTTGTTAGGTTTGATACGCCAAGAAAAAAAGTAAATCATCATAACCAGGTCAAAGGTCGAGAAGAGGTCACTAGGGATCATTTTCTCATAAAAAAAATCAAGGTGCCCTGGTCTTAGACCAGAACCAATTCTAGTTTAATTTTCACTTTAAATTAGAGAATAAATATAGTTCTTAGCGGTTTTGCTATACATGTATATGATGGTCTTATAATGTATAGGCTGTACCATATTTGGAGTCGTGTATGGTCGTCATGATCCCATTTTCGTGGAATGGCCCATATTATATATGATGCATTAAATGCATGCGTTTCTAATCAAATAAATATGACACTCGAAGAGAGGAACGACACTATAAAGCAGGCATTCTCAACTGGCGGCGCGAGAGTGGTTAAAAAATATATTTAAAAATAAATAAATCATATCATAACATGATATAGGCCTAGCCGGATTTCATAGGCCTACTAAAATCAACCACTGACCGTCCGCGAGAAAATTCCTTGCCCCTCTACCACACCGAGCCCTGTTTTCCTCTGAAAAATAACTTGAATTGCAAATTCTAACAAAATCTGACTAACGAGAGGCGATTTTAAGTCAGTTAAAAACACAAAAAGCCAGGAGCTTCAGGGGGAGCTGTCCCCTGGACCACCGCCTGGGCTTCGCCCCTAGACCCCAAGTCGAGCTTCAACAAGTTGGTTACTAAAATGTGTAGCATCCGTAAATCTAGGTGAGAAAGCCTGCTATAAAGTTTCAGTATAGTAATGCGTCAGAGAAACGACGTTAGATTTTAGATTTTAAACAAGTAGGCCTACACACACAATCATGACAATGGAATAAAGCGTAAACTTGATCAAGATTTGTATCGCTTTGTATCCAGCCTACAGCGCCTATACACTGTTTTTTTAAAACGCTGTTTAAAAATTTGAAAAGTTAACCAGTGCTTCGCTCAACGTTGTTTTGCTCAACATCTAAAGAACTTGTTTCAATTTTGCTCAACAAAATGTTAAACAAAGTTGAGCGATTTCTCTAGTTATTTGGTTGTTTAAAATGTTTAAACAAAGTTTTAACAGTGTATGTATGGTGGATTCAACAGTTGTGCCAATGCGTCTAGAAACCAATCGCACCCCCCCCCCCCGGAAATTTCACTATAGTAAAACACACCTGGGCCCTGATTTCCTCATGTGAAAACCCAGCTGGACCCCACCTGAACAAGCCTGTGAACATTTCCCCCAGCTGGGCAAGCCCGTGAATATATTTCCCCTAGCTGGGCGAAGCTGGGTCCTGCGGACAAAACCGTGATGGCCCCTGCTGGGTTTTTCGTGGGTTGAAGTGGGCAAATCACGGGATTTACAAATTGGCCCACCACTAAGGGGCCCGCGATGAATTGTTGGCTGGGATTAGGCCAAACAAAGAAGAAGGTCTGTCTCAGAAGCCCGCCGCATTGGTGTGAAATGAGCTACGGCGCGTAGGTCTATGCGCTGGAGACTAAAAAACTTTTTTTTTGATTTTTTTATGTTTTTGATTTTTACAAAAAAAGTTTTAAAAAGTTCTCCGTAAGCTTGGAAAAGCAACAACAAAATTAAAAAATTAAAAAACACACAAAAAATCGCATACCTCATCAGCACAGCACTTAGCTTTTTTGCACAATGTTTCTGAGACAGACCTTCTTCTTTGTTTGGCCTTAGCCTTTATTTAATAAAGTCAAACTATACGAGTGAAAAAAGAAGAAAAAAACATTATTAAAAATATATATATAAATGGAAAAATAACTTACGTGCTACAAAATGACTACAACCGACTCTCATCTGAATTTTCCTGGCGAATCGGCTTGTTGAAGAAGCAGCTGATAAAATGAAGAAATCTGCGCAAATTTCCCAGCTAGGACGACGCTGATAAAGTGATTGGACTTGCAAGTTCCAGCAGTATTTATACACTTTTCCATATAAACTAATACATTAACCTCGTCTCTTTAAAAAAATGCAGATGTTTTGCAGAAAACTTTGCTTTCGTGGAAAAATAGCTGTCTGTCTACCTTCTGCGTGTTCTGTAAGATCCGGGGATCCGGGTCACCTCCGTCCGTCACGAACGCGCGTTTTTTTCGTACATGATCCTAGTGAAATCAGTTGCTGCCAGACACTAGGATTACAATAAGAACACGTACGCAAACAATTTCATGTGAAGCGTGACAAACCATAAATGATTTAATAATTCATCATAACTAAATCAGACTCCATTTCTGTCAAAAGGAGTTGATAGTCGAAACATTTCAAAATGTACTTTATGATTTGAAATGCATAATCACCTGATTTAATGTGTCTATATATTAAAAGTTCATGGTCACACATCAAGTGAAAACAAGACCATGGTTAGTTGATAGTTGCACATTTTAAAATGCACTTTGTGATTTAAACCATTAAATCATAACCCACAGATAGTTAAAACCAAGGTCACTCTATTCTATTGTGTCTGTAAGTTACAGTTCATAGTGACACATAAAATAATATTGTGAAAAATCAGACCACAATTGATCGTTTATGCTCAATTGTTATCCGCAGATAAACAATTATAAAATTGTCCACATGGTTGCACAAAGTACAGTGGCGTGCGCAAAGGGGGGGCCGGGGGGCCGCGGCCCCCCCCCCCCCCCCCCCACTATTGAGTCAGTCGGGGGAAACTTAGGCCAGTCGGGGGAATTGAGAAGGAGGCTAGGTCAGTGGCATCATGGAATTATGATAGTCAAAAACACAGATGAAAAATTTTCGCGCGCTACGCGCGCATATGTCGTCCCAAAATGCAATATTCTTTGGAACAAGCTTGTTTAGAGCCAACATGTAGCTCAATCGTGCAAAAAAAGGGGTAAATTCAAAAAAATCGCGCGCTACGCGCGCAGTTCTTTACTAAAATAGTCGGGGGAATTTCATTTATGGCCAGGTGCCCCCCCCCCCCCCACTCACAATATCCTGCGCACGCCACTGAACGGGAGCAGGGAGCACCGCTCCCGGGAAATAATGAGCAGATTTGGGGAAATAATGCGAAGTGTAAAAATAAAAAGTATTGGGGAAAAGGGTGAAAAATGCAACTTTGGGTGGTTCGGAGAAATAGTACCTATATCAATTTGATCATCGTCCCAGGGGAAGCAAATAGAAGTAAATCTTGCTTATTTTTTATGAAAAAGATAGAATAGAACCTCAGCATTGCTAATGTGGTCAAAAATCGTCGGAATCGAATACGCACGGGAGCCTAGGCTGCGGAAGGATATCGTTGCCGGAACCGGTGAAGAAGCGAAAATATCGGTTTAAAATGGTGAGGGCGCTGTTTAGGTGCCCGTAGCGAAAAATTTCATCTAGATGGGTCAAGAAAAATCAAGTTTAAAATAAAATTCAACACATATCTAATACATTCATGCGAAATAAAAACTTCCATCATTGTACGTGAGGTAAATATACGGTCTTGAAAAAGGGCCGAAACGCGTGTATTTCAATGGGGGAGGTATTTAGTGGTGTGCCCCCTTCGAAGACGTGTTGTTTTTGGCCTATTATGGTACCTTTTACTTGAAAAAAACCTCTAATTTTCACTCTATTTTCGCAGTTTTATTTGTCAATAAGTTTCTTAAGATTACTACCATTAGGATGAAAGTACGATACAATGTTTTAAATCAAATCTAAACACAATCATGCTAGTCTTGGCCACTAAACTTTTGACGAATCATCAAAAGGGGCATTGTACTCTATGTATAACAATGGAGGCGCCCATGGTTAGCGGTGATAGCCTGACGGATGAGCAGAAGATACTGTCAAAACTACAGAATACCTAACCAGAAATGTTTAGAAATTGAAGTTGGTCGTATTGGGTGTAAACAAATTGTAGGAACAACGATGGTTACCACCGGTGTCATCTGCGGTATCCTGGACACAGGGAGGTAATCACCACGCTTCCAAGAGCCGTGTACATCTTACAGAACCACAGACCTGACCTGACATGCATGGTGAGAAACGCCATGCCGGGGAAGTTTCCCATAGAGTGTGTCGAGCGGACGTGCGCAGAAGGCGACCACTTGTTGTTAGAATCTTCGACAGACAACAAGAGGAGAATCACATGCCACGGTTTGAAGAATTACAGCGGGTGTTCACCTCCATGTATCACCACATGAATTGAAAGATCACATGAAATATCTCTCAAACAGTCCCTTTTAAACCCAAACAGCTCTTCTTAGAGCTACCATTGCTGAAAACTAGAGAATAGTGAATTTGTGTCGGACTTTGTCTGTATGTAATATTATAATCAAATGTTTATTAAATGTTAAGTTAGTTTGTATTACATTATTCACGAAACAATTGATAATGCATACACTATAGAAAAATTTCATCTAGATGGGTCAAGAAAAATCAATTTTAAAATAAAATTCAACACATATCGAATACATTCATGCGAAATAAAAACTTCCATCATTGTTACGTGAGGTAAATACACGGTCTTGAAAAAGGGCCGAAACGCGTGTATTTCAATGGGGGAGGTATTTAGTGGTGTTCCCCCTTATTGTTTTATTGCTTTTCCCCAGTGGCGGCGCTACAGTGGAAGAGGAGGGGTGGGTGGGGGTCATTTCCCCCAACATTTGTTTTTGCCCCACACTCCCCCCCCCCAAAAAAAAGAAAAAATTAATAATAATAATAATAATAATGATAATAATAATAGTCACGAAAATAGGGCGAAACAGGTTTTTGTAAAAAAAAATATCATAATTTGTACGACGAGCTGTCTTTAGTAACTTTTTTAGAGACAGCCCGTCGTACAAATTATGCAAATGTATTGAATATTTGAATAAATTTGCATAATTAATTAGCTCATGAATAGTAATTTCCTTTATTATTTATAACGGAATAAAGCGCATTATATAACGGAATAATGGGGGAGGTATTTAGTGGTGTTCCCCCTTATTGTTTTATTGCTTTTCCCCAGTGGCGGCGCTACAGTGGAAGAGGAGGGGTGGGTGGGGGTCATTTCCCCCAACATTTGTTTTTGCCCCACACTCCCCCCCCCCCTCAAAAAAAAAGAAAAAATTAATAATAATAATAATAATAATATCACTAATGATAACATTAAGTAGAAATGATACATGAGATTAACTAACAATAACATTCATTTACATAAATTAATTAATTATGCAAATTTATTCAAATATTCACAAAATTTGCATAATTTTTCAGTCTTTAGTCACTTGTTAGAGACAGCCCGTCGTACAAATATGCAAATTTATTGAATATTTGAATAAATTTGCATAATTAATTAGCTCATGAATAGTAATTTCCTTTGTTATTTATAACGGAATAAAGCGCATTATTAGTTTATGAAAGAAACTACGTTAGGGCGAAATACTATTTTCGCCCTAACGTAATAATGAGTGAATAACAAAAACCTGTTTCGCCCTAAGGTACCTGTTAGCAAGATAACACTAATAATAATAATAATAATAATAATAATAATAATAATAATAATAATAATAATCCTAATAATAATACCACTAATAATAATAATAATAATAATAATAATGATGATGATAATGATAACCTTAAGGGGAATAAGTACATGAGATTAACTAACAATAACATTCCTTTACATAAATTAATTAATTATGCTAATTTATTCAAATATTCACAAAATTATGCAAATGTATTGACATTTGAATAAATTTGCATAATTAATTAGCTCATGAATAGTAATTTACTTTGTTATTTATAACGGAATAAAGCGCATTATTGTTTATGAAAGAAATGACGTTAGGGGGAAAGATTATTTTCGCCCTAACGTAATAATGAGTGAATAACAAAAACCTCGTTCCCCCTAAGGTACCTGTTAGTGAGATAACACTAATAATAATAATAATAATAACAATAATAATAAATTTAGTTAAAATTGGGAAAACAAATTAGCATAAAAATGCTAAAAATATTCACGCTTCGCGCACATTTTCAAACAAAATTAGTTTAAATTAGAAACAAAAATGACAATGTTAGCGTCAAATGGCACAACAAAAAAATCAATTTAGTTTAAAAACAACATTTTTTTTCATGCCCCCAGAAAATAATTCTTCCCAATTGTAAATTATTACTATGGTGCTGGTACATTTTTAACGAGCCAGGACCGTCAGAATCGGTAATCATATTCATCATAACCGTATACATAAATAATACTCGGGTTTTTAAGATGTAAAAATATTTGGGGTCACTAGGGGTCAAAATGTCAATTTTCACTCCTCTCACTCAAAACACTTCTTGTCTCAGAGGAAATTACTGATCACCGTCAGAATTGGTCAAAATATTACTACATTCACATACAGTGCTGTAAGCGAATGAAAAAAATGACAATGTTAGCGTCAAATGGCACCAAAAAAAAATCAATTTAGTTAAAAAACATCATTTTGTTCATGCCCCCAATTCTTCCCAATTGTAAACTATGACTATGGTGCTGGTACATTTTTAACAACATTATAGCTATAACATATTGTAACATATTGTAATCAACTTACGTTGTCCTCCATATGGAACCCTCGTGAGTTCTTCCCAAGAACCATTTCATTGAAGAACCCTCTTGAAAGGTTCTTTAAAGAACAAAAAAAGGTTCTTCAGTTTTGTCCTCTATATTGAACCCTGGGGTTTCTTCAGGGATAAAGAACCCTCTTAAACGGTTCTTTATAGAACCAAACAAGGTTCTTCAGTTTTGTCCTCTATATGAAACCCTGAGGGTTCTTCAGGGTTAAAGAACCCTCTTGAAAGGTTCTTTAAAGAACCAAAAAAGTTCTTCAGTTTTGTTATTATAGAACCCTTAGGATTCTTCAGAAATATTTAAAAATAGATTGTTTCAAGCACTATTTTATTTTGCTGTTTGCATACTTTTCTAATATACTTCATTAATATAATGCATGTATCTGGTTTGAGAACAATCACTAAGGGAATGACGTCTTGAATTAATCATGTTAATAAAATGGATATATAAATCCTTACGAAATCTACTTTCCATGGTGTTAATTTTAAAGAAGCCGATGCACACCTCAGCCACCATCGACCGTGGGCCCACAGTGGGCCCTCATGGGACCCTTAATATTTTGTCCACTTTGGCCCACTAAGTGCAAGTCATTATAAAGAACTCTCACAGCTTTTCATGGAACCCTTTTTCGTATTTTAGGGTTCTATAAGGAACCATTGACTCAGGAAGAACCTTTCAACCTAGGTTTGGAACCATTTGATCCTTCTTAGAACCATTAAAGGTTCCCTGAGTGCATAAGGTTCTACATCGAACCCCGAGCTTCAGGCGCGTAGCCAGCATTGTCATTCCGGGGGGGGGGGCAAACATCAATATCGTCCCTAATTTCATCAATATCGTCCCTATTGTTAAGCATTTTCGTAAAAGGTTGCCCCATTTTATTTTCTAGTCACTTACCTCGTGAAATTCACGTAAGTGGTGGGGGGGGGGGGGGGGGGGGGGTGGTGAGGTCAAAAAAATTCGCACACTCCAAAAAAAAATCGCACAGTCCAACAAAATCGCACAGTAAATGTACTACATGAACAATTTCTCGTCCCCCATTTCTCTTCTCTTTCCCCTCTCCTTCCCCTTTCTCTTCTCTTTCTCCCTCTCCTTCCCCCTTCTTTCTCTCTTTTCTCCCCTTCTTCTCGTCCCCATTTTTCCGCTTCGCCGTCCCCATTTTAGGGGCCCCCCACTGGCTACGCTACTGCCGAGCTTACTCAAACAACCCTTTCCGAACCATTTTTGCTGAGAGTGCCCCCCCCCCCCTACCTTTTTCTCGTCATGATAATAGCGCCTCATTAAGATGTCAGACCACATTATCCTAGTTCGAGGTAATAAATTCCGTAACATGGTTACACGTTGTCTGAGTTCAAAGATTGGGTCTGTGAACATGTCATTTGTGCCTGCATGTATGATTAAAGGGGCACTAAGAAATGTGTTGGAGGCTGCGTCCTCAATTATGATAAAACTGAGATTAGTATATTTTTATAATTGTATTACATGTATGAACTTACACCTATAATGATTAAGAAAAATCAGCTCTCTTTGTACAAGAAAACGTCGATTCAAATATTCTCGTAGAACCGCAACGAGCATTTTACGTCCGACAATATCCCCCTGCAGTACGCGTGATACATAACGCGAACCATATTTGCATAGAGGGCGTTTTTCAATAAATAGCTATGATATTGTTTTAATCAAGTTTTGCTGTGTTTTTGTTAGTAGAAACAACAATAATGGCAATTTTTAATCTTGAATTCTGAAGTAAATTTTTCAACATTTAAAATTGTCAACACCACTTAATGTCCCTTTTATGTATTAGGAAAAGGGTGTTTAGACAAATGTGAATGTACCAACTCTGTGATTCGGCCTAGCCGCCGGTGCTACGTCCAAAACTAGGGTACAAAAACGGGGCCTTGCACAAAAACCTCTTACCGGCTATGAATTATGCCTTCGCTATCTGGGTTCCTGGTACCAAACGCATTGAATCCTTGCAATATCAAATGGCCAGGCGGGTTGTTCTAAGCTCCAAGAAATACCCCTTTGGAATGTTTACTGTTGTCACTAGCCAAAATTTAGTACCGGTTAATTTTACTGACGGCGAACGGAGTAAGTGTCACAGCAAAGGAAGTGCAGTGGATCATGGCATGGGGTCTAGAGGGCCTTCTTAAAGGCACATTAAGTGGTGTTGAAAATTTTAAATGTTTCAAAATTCAAGATAAACATTAAAAATGGCCATTACTGTTGTTTCTACGAGCAAAAACACAGCAAAACTTGATTAAAACAATATCATCGCTATTTATTGAAAAACGCCCTCTATGCAAATATGGTTCACGTTATGTATCACGCGTACTGCAAGGGGATACTGTCGGACGTAAAATGCTCGTCCCGCGGGACGAGCATTTTTTGAATCGACGTTTTCTTGTACATAGAGGGCTGATTTTTCTTAATACTTATAGGTGTAAGTTCATACATGTAATACAATTATAAAAATATACTAATCGCAGTTTTTATCATAATTGAGGGCGCATCCTCCAACACATCTCTTAGTGCCCCTTTAATTCTACCACAAAATGTCTTGTTTTATAAGGCAGTCTAATGATTTTATCCACAAATTGTTTAAAAATTAAAAAAATTAAAAAACAAAAAAGCCAAACAAACATTTTAATTTTATTTTTAGCGTGCCGGTTTGTTTAACCTTTTTTTTAGAGTGCCGGTCGGCAATCGTGAGTGCCGGCTATACCTTTAGTGACAACCCTGTGAGGGCGACCTCTAGGGTGGCAACCGATTGAGGTAATCGATAATAACCTCGTAAAGTATCTCAACATTATTACACTGCAAAAAGTGCAGAACACATGACGCGATCAGAACATGTTCACGTTATGTTCTCCAGGTGTTCCAGAACATGTTCTGAACGTGTTCAGAACACATCACAACGCGTTCAGAACATGTTCAGAACATGTTCCTCAATCTGTTACATTTGAACACGTTCTGCAGTTTTTGCAGTGTACACCCTGGCTCCTTGAGACAATGTTTACCCATGAGACAATGTTTACCCCCTTGAGCCAATTTGAAAAGACCTATCAATACGCATTTGCATAATCTTATCCTTGATTAGGGATTTAGCTCTATGACGTTTGACTTTGGTAATCACTCTAAAGCGTATCACCTTCAATAGCATCCCTCTTATCACCTTATACACCTTTGTCTATGTAACAAGCAGCTTTGCGTTTTTCAATACTATCATCAATCTTTATCCCCCCAGTGGCGTGTCTTAGAATTAATCTCCTTTAGTAGCACAGTAGTCTTAGAATTAATCTCCTTAGGGTCAGAAGTCACAAACTGGTCCAAAAAAATGTTTCACTTCTAATAATGTTGAGAAATGCACCAAATCTGATTAAACGGACAAAACTTAAGTTTTACATACTTAATGACCCACAAATTATATAGCGTTGAAAAGCTGATGATTCAAGATTTTTAATTTTTGCAAAAAAGAATCAAATTATACAGGGTGTGTAAAATTTGTATAGGGTGGAACATAAAAAAGTTGATCGTTTTTGCTCCTCACAAAATATTTTGATAGTTTGTACAATTAGGGTTTAGCTGAAGATAGTCACCAAAATCAGACCAACCGCAGAAGGTGCTACCAAATTTGCTAAGAATCACTTGCCCAAAATGTTCACAGGAAAAGTACAGGGTGTCTAAAATTATGATGAAATAATGCATAAAATGAAGGTTTGTATATAATATTCTATGAAATTAAGTTAGCATGGACTATTTAATTTAAAAGAAAATAGTTATCAAATGAACTACACGAATATCGTTAAAGTTCCTTTTATTTTAAATACAGGGTGGTCCAAAATAGGTCTAAATAGCAAAATTTTCATAAATCTATGAACAATTCTGTGAAGAAACACTTCTGGCTTTTTTAGTTAAATGTTTTACTACCCAGGGTAGAAAAGGACCGAAGAGTCACACAAATGAAATAGAGAGACTGCGATTTGGCCATTGTTTAATCAATAAAATAAATAAAACTGTGTGTTTTTTACATTAAAACACTCCCTGAATTAAACATCATATTCTAGTAGAGAATGTCTAGATAACAATTCAATATTATTATTCATAGCAGCAGGCACATGTTATTAACACATATGAGAAGTTTGAAACTTTCCTATGTATAATTTTAAAATGGCATCAATTTCAAAAGTTCTAGTCTACTATTTTGTGTAGAAACCTATGGGCGCCTCATCCACCGGCTCCTCATCCACCGCTCCCACCCTTGACTCACTCGACGTTTAGATTGATAACTTCACTGTTGCTAAACATGTGGCTTTAATTCTTTTTTTATTCGGTAGCTGGATAAATTGTCTTTAATATGATACCAAAAATGTTATGTTTTTTTGACAACTTCTATTTAAAATAGAGACACGTATCACGATTTTAAGGGTTTTTGAAACGATCCCACCTCATTTGATATACCTATTAGTGACCTGTGACCTTAGTAGCAATTGTATTTGTAGCATTCAAAACTTTTAAATTCCAACTATCCCATAGTGAGTCAACATTACTAAAATTATCAGTATCCCAGTCAACAAACTGAGAAGAAATTTCATGTTTATAACCTGACCAATCATGATCATGATTGATTTCCCACATTTTACGTTTCGAAGGAATATCACGGGTATATTTACGTTTAGTAGACATACCAGGCTTAATTTTACAATTTAACATAAGAACATTATGATCACTGCCGAGATGAAATTGCCTTTGAAATCGACAATGAATTCTCTTGTCGTTCTAAAACATTTGCGGAACATAGCATACGTATAATACCCTTACATAAATTGCTACAATTTAAGAATAGATAAACCAGAATCATCCCTGAAATCTATCAAACGTTTAAAATTACCATTTAAGTTAATCTCAGGGTCACAAAAAGGAATTTCAGCACCAATTTTACCATTACAATCAGACATAATAACGAGTCTTGGATCTAAACCTGTATCATTGTCATCCTGAACTCTAATACAATCTGCAAGGATTATGGTTCAATAGATGTTAAAGGGGCGTGTACATCTCAAGTGTTTGTCCTGGACAAAAATCACATGACTCCCTACGTATCTGAGTCTCCGTGTTTCCATGTAATAATACCCATGGTGCAATAGATTTGCCGCGCCGAATTCCAATCGAAAAACGTAATGGCCAACATTTTATGTACGAACGAAATACTAAGGTGTCTAGAATCGTTTCGAAAAGTAGTGTCATGCATTATAATGAAATCAGAATTACAATCTCCTTCAGCATATAATCAACTTTTGGGCGATAATCCTATGTTAAAAACGCACAACAATCGAAATATAAAGCATTTTAGCCCGCATTTTTGCCCCGATTCATGTGATATTCGTATTTTGAACTTTATGTATTTTATTTTCTAAATATCTATGTGTAGTCTTCATTAGCTCAGTCGGCAAAGCGCCGGCTTCATAATCATGAGGTCAGTAGTTCGAATCCTAGGATTGTTATACTTTTTTCTGTTTGTTATTTACACTTTATTTTTAGAAATTGACAGGATTGCATATCGTTCGCAATATTTATTGAATGTTGAATGATATTTTTTCTTCTTTTGCAATTTCACTGCGATAAAGAATACCCTATAAATATATTGTGTTGACTATTCCGTTCAATTGAACTATGGAGACCCTAGCTAGTCTATCAATGAACATGATTTGCAAAGGCCAATTGTTATGTAAATAAGAAGCCAATCGGCTAATATGTCCTTGAATCGATTTTCTTATTTCCTATACGACCGATATTTGTATTTGCTGATTTGCTCCAAACTTTAAAAAAAGACTTCAAAAAAAAGAGAGTGGTACCTTCAAAAATACGTTACGCGGTTCACGGCTTTCACGGCCTGGTGTGAGCGACTGTATTTTGGCGTGGATTTGATACCGTGCTCAGTGGCGAACCCAGGGGTCCAGGGGCCGGTGCCCCCCTGAAATATCCCCGTCGGTAAACTTGAGCTTCCGTCGGTACAGTCAGATGCCAACGTTGAGTGAGTCTATTGTATACGAAGAGAATTTATTTTCCCCTTGAAAAGCGGATGTCGATATCGTGCAATTCAATTTATGCCAAATGTCAGCCTTATACAATGACAACATTAAGGCATTTAAATGTGGTTCAACGTCATGTGACTAGGGGGATATTTCCCGTGGCGCTGACCCCTGTCTCATTAAAAGCTTTAAATTAATAACCTTCCACGATCATCAATTTATTGCTCTTTACATTGAATCCAAACCTAGCTTGCAGCGACAACCGTTTTCACATTTAAAATACAATTTAGAAACTGGGTTCAATTTGGCTACATTTCGTCGAATACTCAATAGTTCACCACTAGTTCATTATTATAGAGAACACATAGACATGTCAGTAAGTAGTTATGGCCGAGCGGTTACGAATATGGACTAGTAATCTAATAGATTCTCCCCTCCTCGGTTCGAATCCTGCTGAATACCTTTTTTTAGAAAAAACGATTTAGTCTCTGTGTGTTTGGAAAATGGCGTATATTTTTACCGTAGGTGAATAAAAGTCGTGGCCCTGACCCCTGTCCAAAAATGTATTACAAATAAATATATTTTTGATCAAGTTTGATACGTTAGGAACATTTCTTGTGCATAAAGTTTTTGCTATGACGTCTAAAAATCATCAAAAATACGATGTTTACGATCGCATTGAAAATGCATCTTTATCGACTCAAAGATAGTAACAAAAATCGTGTTTTTATTAAATCGGAAATGACATCTTACATAAATAGGACTTCCCCTTCAAAATGAGCCTAAGATGATCAAAAATTGATGGAGGCAATCCTTCACAATCGCGAGTTGTAAATGATCCGATTTTTATTTGGTTTTTTTTTGAAATCTCACTTCACTGGCGGCCGGGGCGAACATAGACGGTATTTTCATGACTTGACTTCTGACTGGGTAGATTTGCGATTTCTACCAGGCGATTTTTTTTCAGCTATTGTTGACAATGCCATCGCTACCCCCACTTTTCAATATTTCAGCTACTGACAAGAAGAAGAAAATTGGGTCATTTTTGCGATTTTTTTGTCGGTACATCATGACTTTCGTAACTATCCCCCCCCCCCCCCCCCCCCCACCCCCAGTTTCCAAAAGCTGGGTACGCCACTGACTGAGTGCTGAACTCATCATGTTCATTGCTGCTGCGAGCATCTTACTATAAATCTGTGTGGGGGTGTGTGTGTTTGTTATCCTTATGTCTCCGTTAGTTTTGATCAAAGTGGCGCATAATTTGCATGCAATATCGAGGAAATAACGGTGTGTTAAAGTTTATTCCAGTGAAATTGGTTAACAATTTGCTCCAAAAACAGCAAATCACCTCTCAGATTTGGCTCATAAATGCCACTAGAATTGAACAACATTGTGCGTTGCGCGTACTGCCGCGTAATCATACCGTGGTATCGCGTTGCGTGTCGCGTTTGCGCAAATGCTAACTGCTAGCTTCACTGTCTATAATCACTGTCATAATGGTATAATGATATATTACTAAATTCAAGCTATTTCACACGAGCATGTTTCGTCGTTGTTCGCGGAGCTGCGTCCAGATGCCTGAAATGTGCTAACTAACGTGCGTGACGATATCACGATTGACGCGCGGTCATTTTTTGAATGTGCCCGGTACGCACCTCTGGGTTTACGCACATACGAATGCACACAAGTTCGCACGCATAGAATGGAGTTGACCATAGCATGACACTGACTATACGCTACTTGTACGCAATCCTATTTCAAAATAAAAACAAGACTCTCCCCTAGTATCAGCGGGCCCAACCGATATTTTAAACCAGCTAATATGCATACAAATAATATAATTTATTAATATGCACCGAACGCATTGTCAGCTATAACTTGAATTTCATTTAATTCAAATTGGTCATTTCAAACGGGAGATATGTGCACTTTTCCAAGGTACCTCTATGAATGCAAAAGTTTAACTCACGCATTTTGAAATGTCAATCAATGGCGTGTTGGTATTCACAATGCCTACAATGGACAATGGGGTATATTTGGAACACTTTCATGTATAAATTCAAGTATAAAGAAGTAGCTAGTGTACCCATATATGCAATGAAGACATTGGTTAATTTTTAACAAAAGTATTTGTCGTGATTTTCTAAAAACGGGACCTGAATATTTTGACTCACCCTGTATACAAACCAACATCAGATTTGTATTTAGAGAATAAAATATAGTTCTAATACTATATACGATGGTTTTATAATGTAAAGGCTGTACCATGGAGTCGTATATAGCAAAACAGCTAAGAACTATGTTTGATTCTCATTCATATTTAGATTATTGGTTATTTTGGTCTTTAATCAGTTTGTTAGATTTATTTTAACAACAAAAATAATAATCAAACAACATTATTATATATGAGGTTCAAAAAATTTCGCACGGTCAAAAAAAATCGCACAGTACATGTACTATTTTGCCTTTTTTTGACTATTTGGGCTGAATATACCAATATATAACCGCCCGCCATCTCGGTCTTTTATCATTATTTTCCGATTTTTCATTTTTTTCCTCCTTTTTATTTTTTTTAGAGGGGCTGGGGGCGGGGGCACAAATGGTTTTTTTCTGTCAGGGGGGGGGGGGGGCATTCCCCCCCCCCCCTGAGCTACGCCACTGGCGTCATCGCGTTAGCGTCCCCTACACAAAGTCGCCGCCGTATGCGTTGTGGGTATAACGCAGCGATGACAGGTGCGTGTGTGCTAAATAACGCGATTAATTTGAAGCAGGATGTTGGAAAACAGCTGGATTCGCCGATTTTATAAAGGGGGAAATTTGTTGTTGTTTGTTTAAAATTAATCTAACAAACTGCGTTATTTTATGATAAAAGATCAAAATAACTAATAACTAATAAACTAAATATTAGAATGAGAATAAAACATAGTTCTTAGCTGTTTTGCTATAGACGATGGTCTTATAATGTATAGGCTGTACCATATTTGTGTCGTCGTGTATAGACGCCTGCGGCGACCATACACGACTCCAAATATGGTACAGCCTATACACTATAAGACCATCGTCTATAGCAAAACAGCTAAGAACTATGTTTTATTCTCTAAACGTACAACAACTTTCCCCCTTTATAAAATCGGCGAATCCATCGAGCTGTTTACCAACTTCTTGCTTCGAATTAATTGCGTTCTTTAGCACACGCGCATATGGCAACGCTGGGTTACACGCACAACGCATACGCCGGCGACTTTGTGTAGGGGGCGCTAACGCAATGATCATGCGCACTGAATGTATCATTATTCAAACGAATCAAGCCCCGCCCTAAATGTCTCATAATATAAACTGCTCACAAAAAGTATCGAAACACTTAGAAATGATCCAATATATAGCGGCTCGAAAGGGTATGCATTAATCGAAGCAAATAACCAAGTGTTTAATATTGTTCTGCGTATTTTGACACCTCGATCGATGAGATACGATGTTGCGGAGCGGAGTTATTGTCATTTCGATGGCCGTGGGTCCAGTTTCAAAAGTGACAATCATCCTATAGAAAGAGGTTTGCATTACTGTTTGGAATGATCAAATTCGTGATTTTCAATAGGGATGAGTGTCACTTTGGAAAGTGGACCCACGATCATTGAAATGACAATAACTCCGCCCCGCAACATCGTATCTCAACGATCGAGGTGTCAAAATACGCAGAACAAAATTATGCACTAGGTTATTTGCTTCGATTAATGCATACCCTTTCGAGCCGTTATGTATTGGATCATTTCTAAGTGTTTCGATACTTTTTGTGAGCAGTTTATATTGCGTATCGGATGAAAATCAGCAATAAAACACCAATCACAGTCCAGTGACATCCAAAACCACACCCACTGTAAACATGGTAAAGAATCTACAATATTGGCATGAAATCAAAGTAAAACAAAGTACACCCTAACACATAAAGAAGTTCGTCACACTTAAGTGATGTGTGACGATCCATTTTTACTCTTCAAATTAAAGGATGTTAATGATTTGAACAACCATAACGAACAACAGTTTATAACAGACGGGAACAATAGCAGACAAGGCATTGAGAGACTATTTATGTTTCTTTCAAACAAGTTTAAAACTTTCCACGCGGCTATTTTAGTTTTACCACACAAAACAGATGTTTCAAAAGCCTTTCCGAAATTTCAAGTAATCTCAAGAATTAGTGAATCAATACAAGGTATATTTGTACTTATTTTAATGTATTTCTTGTGGTGATTCCAAATATGGTGATGGAAATTCAATCATTTTGACATTTTTGAAACATTTTGTTCGGTTCATAGACGCCTGCCGCGTGGAAAGTGTTAACACACACACCCCCACCCTTTTGTACTTTGCCAAAGAGGTGAAATAATTCCGATATTCGTGATCGTAACATTTTAATGAAATGGTTATGTCAAAGATGATGAAAAAACCTGGACCTGAATCTCATTGATTTTAATGATGGGCATCGATGGGTAGGCGCAGCCTACTATATCATTTTGGGACAGCCTGTATATGAATAAATGCACCAAATTGGAAATTGGACAATTTGCGCATTTGACATTGAAATGTTCTCTGAATACGTTTCATTTATTTAGTGTTAGCATACAACTGAAGATTTTGAACACTTTGGAGTACGTCTCATCAGGCGCGGATCCAGAGGGCGGAGGGGGCGCGCGCCCCCGGTAAAAAAATCGACCAAAAAAAAAAAAAGAGAAAAGAGAGAGGGAGAGGAAAGGGGGAAGGGGAAGAGAAAGGGAGAAAGAGCCTTTAATTGATCGACGGATTGGTGAATAAAATAACGTTGTATGTCGGATTGGTGAATAAAATAACGTTGTATGTCGTGATATACACGTAGGCCTATATAGGCGGCCGCCCCACTTTTTTGTAAAGAAAGAAAAAAAGAAGGGGAAAAAAGAGAAGAAACGGAGGAAAGGGATTGCTTTTCATAAAATATTGGTCAAAAGTATACACCAGATCGCAGCAAATGAGTTCGAAAATTGAAAATGTTTCTACTTCTGAGCCCAGACTCCCCCCTGTTCGAGCTTTTAAACCATGTATATTTAAATCAAGAATATATATCAGTTATGCTCAACTTCTTTCGTGTATTGAAAAAAACCAAAATATTTATTGGAAATGAAGAGGTGGCTTTTCAATAAAATGTTGGTCAAAAGTATACACCAGATCGCACCAAATGATTTTTAAAATTGAATTTTTTTTAACTTCTGAGGGGGGCACATCCCCTCTCAGACACCCCCTGTTCGACCTTTAAACCATGTATATTTAAATCAAGAAAATATATCAGTTATGCTCAACTTCTTTCGTGTATTGATAAAAAACAAAATATTTAATGGAAATGAAGAGGTGGCTTTTCAATAAAATGTTGGTAAAGTATACACCAGATCGCACCAAATGAGTTCGAAAATTGAAAAAAATTCTACTTCTGAGGTGGGCACATCCCCCCTCAGACTCCCCCTGTTCGACCTTTTAAACCTAATTCAAGAAAATATATCAGTAATATGCTCACCTTCTTTCGTGTATTGATAAAAAACCAAAATATTTTATGGAAATGAAGAGGTGGCTTTTCAATAAAATGTTGGTCAAAAGTATACACCAGATCGCACCAAATGAGTTCGAAAATTGAAAAAAATTCTACTTCTCAGGGGTACATTTCTCATCAGACACCCCTGACCGAGCATAGCTCGGAGGGCGGTGCTGCTACCGCATTGGATAGCCCATTAAGTGAAAATTCAAGATTTGTTTCAGCCCCCGGTAAACTCAGTCTCTGGCTCCAGTTGGGCTCCACCCCTGTAAAAAAATTCTACTTCTGAGGGGGGCACATCCCCCCTCAGACTCTCCCCCTGTTCGACCTTTTAAACCTAATTCAAGAAAATATATCAGTAATATGCTCAACTTCTTTCGTGTATTGATAAAAAAACCAAAATATTTTATGGAAATGAAGAGGTGGCTTTTCAATAAAATTTCGAAAAAGTATACACCAGATCGCACCAAATGAGTTCGAAAATTGAAATTTTTCTACTTATGAGGGGGGCACATCCCCCCTCAGACTCCCCCTGTCCGAGCAGAGCTCGGAGGGCGGTGCTGCGCACCGCATTGGATAGTCCACCAACACAACATTCAAGATTTTTCATCTTCTTTTCAGCCCCCCGGTAAATTCAGTCTCTGGCTCCGCCCCTGATGTATTTAATGTTAGCATAAAACTGAAGTTTTGTTGACAATTTGTTTTTGCAAAAGCCGCATGAATATAAAAAATGAAATCTGAAAAATTATCAGCACGTGTTTACCATGTTGAATCAATGTGTCTTATTTAAGTTATGCGATCAAACATTTTAGCTCATATGGCCATGGGGCCTCAGATATTTTTTTATTTTTTTTGAATTATTTCACTGAAGTTTAAAAGGGTATCAAAAGAACGTGTTTAGATATATAGATAGATGGATATATTAATGGAACGATATATTGGTTCAAACGGTCTTTGTATAATTATATGAACAAAACAATAAATGAGCATTTTTAGATGGTTTCAGCTTATTTTACAACTTATAGAGCTACTTTTTGGCGCATCCGTTACGTCGGTAGCCTCAATTATGTTGAGATTTGACATAAAACTATAGTCGGCATACCCACTTATTTAGTCCAGGCCCGTAAGAAGGGGGGGGGCGATGGGGGCGATGGTGGCGATCGCCCCCCCCCCCCCCCCCCCCTTTGAAAATCTTCCCCGGAAAATGTGTACACAGATGAAAAAATTTCGCGCGCATTTGTCTTCCCAAAATGCAATATTCTTTGCTACAAGCTTGTTTAGAGCCAACATGTACCTCGATCGTGCACAAAATAGGTGCAAATTCGAAAATTTTCGCACGCTACACGCGCATAATTGACTCACAAAAATCTTCCGGTGATTTTTTTTGTTTTGAAAACGCCCCCCCCCCCCCCTTTGAAAAAAGTGTCTTACGGCCCTGTAGTCGCATAGTGGCACAATACAAATATTGGGTTATGATGTGCTCAGGACCGGGAGTCAAGACGAGAGAGATTTAGGACAGCGGACAGCATTTTATAATTGCGCTCTTGCAGCGATGAGCATGATGAGTTCAGCACGGTATCAAATCTACGCCAAAATACTGTCGCCCATACCAGGCCGCGTAAGCCGTGAACTGCGTAATGTATTTTTGAAGATACAACTCTCTTTTTTGAAGATTGGAGCAAATTACAAATATCTGTGTTGAAGGAACTAAAAAAAAATCGATTCAAGGATATAAGCCGACTGGCTTCTTATTTACATAACAATTGGTCTTTGCAGACCATGTCCATTATAGACGTGCTAGGGACTCCATAGTTCATATGGTTCAATCAACACAATTATATTTACAGGACATTCTTTATCATAGTGAAATTGCAAATGAAAAAAGTATTATTCAACATTCAATAAATATAGCGAACGATTATAAGCAATCCTGTTATTAAAAAAAAAGAGTGTAATAACAAAAAGAAAAAGACATTTACAAGATTCGAACCACTGACCTCATGATTGTGAAGCCAGCGCTCTACCATTTGAGCTAATGAAAACTATGCATAAAACAGTTTTAAAATAAAATTAGATAGAGTTTAAAATACAAATATCACTGAAATCGGAGGGTAAAATGCTTTATATTTCGATTGTTGTGCGTTTTTATCAAAGGTTATCGCCCAAAAGTTGATTATATGCTGAAGGAGATTGTAATTCTGATTTCATTATTATGCATTGCACTTCTTTTTGAAACTATTCTAGACACAGTTCGTTCGTACAATAATTTCAACATTACCTTTTGTCGATTAAAATTCGCGGCAAATCTATTGCACCATGGGTATTATTACATGGGAATCCGGAGACTCAGATACGTAGGGAGTCATGTGATTTTTGTCCAGGACAAACACTTGAGATGTACACGCCCCTTTAAGAGATTTGTAAATAATATTAGAACTCATGTTATTGATAATAATTGTATAAATGATATTGACCTAAGCTTAGATTATGCTATAGAGAGCATCCATGTGTCAGCCATATTTGCGGGAACCAAACTCGGTTTCAGAATTTAAAATGATCGACCCCACAGATCTAAATCTGTGACCAACACGCATGCTGATGGATACTCGTTCAAAATAACCCGCCAAATGTACAGCTCATTCTTTGTACAGTAACCCTGGTATATTGCATTTATGGAGACACTTTTCAATGTAAATATTGCAGAAAAATTGCGATACTGTTCATCTCATTTTCCTGGTCTTGACCGTTTGAATAAGCCTTCCGAATGTTGACATTTTACGGAGACGAAGACTACACTTTACTTGCTGCGAAATATTTAGGAGTGTTGTGACCATTTTTAACGAGATAGGGCAAATTTATGGAGACACTTTTCAATGTAAATATTGCAGAAAAATTGCGATACTGTTCATCTCATTTTCCTGGTCTTGACCGTTTGAAGCAATAAGCCTTCCGAATGTTGACATTTTACGGAGACGAAGACTACACTTTACTTGCTGCGAAATATTTAGGAGTGTTGTGACCATTTTTAACGAGATAGGGCAAATTTATGGAGACACTTTTCAATGTAAATATTGCAGAAAAATTGCGATACTGTTCTCAGTATTTTAGGTCCTACACATCATTTTAAAGGATCAAATCACCCGTATTAATTAAGATTGAAGCCTTGCCAACCATAATAAGAAGTTTATAGTGGAGATTTTACCTGAAATGACACAAAAATAGCAAATTTAAAACTCTTCTCATTTTCATCCTTGCACTAACGTCCGTTGGCCGAGCGAGGTCATTCGCGCTGGCTGAAAAAGAAAATAGCGACCATTTGCGTGACATGCTAGCTGACTGTGGTATATTGAATTGTACTGCGGGCACGAGAACCTTTTGTTACGTTCATGCACGAGTGAAGTGGATACTCTCTATTATCAATAACAAATGGTCAGGATTGGATGACATTTCTTAATGAATTATATTTAAAAATGTGCCTCAACCGCTCAATTTTATTCTCGCTTCGTAAAATTATTGAATTACATTCTACACCATCTGAGTGGATAATTGTAGATAGCAAAGATAGCAACATATTCTGATAGACTTGGTATCAACTGAAGATAGCAATTTACTCTGATAGACATGCTATCTATACTGAAAATAGCAACTTACTCTGATATAAATTGCTATCTACTGAAGATAGCAAAGATGGCAATTTACTCTGATAGACTTGCTAGCACAGAACGTTCAGAACTTCCAAACCTGGTCCTAAATACCACTGACTGTACTCGGAGTTTATGGGTTACCTTACATGAGTGCTAATCAAGATGGCACTGTTGCCGGCAATGTAGCATACGAGCTGCATTGGGCCTATCATGACAGCCGGAATAACTCGCAAAAAAAGTCGTCAACTCGTCAATAACCACGTCATCTGTAAATTATGTCGCAATTATCTAGTCAATAACCACGTCATCTTGAAATTATCTCGTCATCTCGTCAATTGTCACGTCATCTGTACATTATTTCGCAATTATCTAGTCAATAATCACGTCATCAGTAGATTATGTCGCAATTATCTAGTCAATAATTACGTCATCCTGAAATTATCTCGTCATCTCGTCAATTATCACGTCATCTTGAAATTATGTCGCAATTATCTCGTCATTTATCACGTCCTCTTGAAAATATGTATAAATTATCTCGTCATTTATCTTGTTATGTATAAATTATCTCGTCATCTCGCCAATTATCACGTCATCTGTAAATTATGTCACCATTATCTAGTCAATAATCACGTCATCTTCAAATTATGACGCAATTATCTAGTCCATAATCACGTCGTCTGTAAATTACGTTGCAATTATCAAGTCAATAATCAGGTCATCTTGAAATTATCTCGTCATTTCGTCAATTATCACATCAACTTGAAATTATGTCGCAATTATCTCGTCATTTATCACGTCATCTTGAAATTATGTTGAAATTATCTCGTAATTTATCTCGTCATCTCGTCAATAACCATGTCATCTGTAAATTATGTCGCAATTATCTAGTCAATAATTACCTTATCTGTAAATTATGCGTCATCTTGTCAATTATCACGGCTAAGCACCGAACGTTCAGAACTTCCAAACACGCTCATTTTTTTTAAATGAGTTACTCCATTGAAACGATTTTTGGCACACGTGTTTCTGCTGGGAAAGAAACCGCTATTAAACGTTAATAAATGCTAAGTTTGCCCAGCAGAAACAGGCAGAACCCGGCAATAATCGGCAATAATCGGCAAACATCTTTTTGCAGTGTCCCAGCAGAAACACGCTCATGGACATTGCAAAGTAAACGGTAAGATTAACCCGTAAGTTTTTAATCCCCCCTGTTTCTACTCGCGAAAAGTTACCGCTAAGTTTATCGATCCTAGTCGTTGGCCCCGACATTTGACCTTTTGAAATATCAAACAATGCCACCCCACCTGAAAAAGATTGCTTCACAATGTGTATAATCCAGCGTGACACGGTTCACTACACCCAACGGTAAGATTAATCGGCTTTCTGTTTCTACTGGGTTTCTTGCCGTTTCTTACCGGTACCAAACCTGGTTTGTGAAGGTTTTTGGGATTACCCAAAATCCTGTTTCTTAACGGTATCTGGCTGTTTCACTGGGTAAACTTACCGATTCTTAACGGAATCTTCCCCACGCTCATAGTCATAGAGCGTGTTTCGACTGGGACACTGTAAAGTTAACGGTAAGATTAAACGCCAAGATTAACCGGTAAGTGTTTACCCCCCCCCCCCCCCCCCTGTTTCTACTCGCGAAAATTTACCGCTAAGTTTATCGACTAGTTGATGGGCCACGACGACATTTGACCTTTTGTAATACCAAACAATGCCGCTCCATCTGAAAAAATTGCTTCACAATGTGTTTAATACAGCGTGAAACGGTTCACGGCACAAAACGGTAAGATTTATCGGCTTTCTGTTTCTCTATTGGGAACTTGCCGTTTATTACCGGGGTCCTGGTTTGTGAAGGTTTTTCGGGATTACCCAAAATACCGATTCTTAACGGTATCTGGCTGTTTCCACTGGACAAACTTACCGGTCATTAACGGTAGGCCTATATTCCCCAGTAGAAACACGCTCATAATGTATGTGTTCACTTTGAGCGTGTTTCTACTGGGGAAGATACCGTTAATTAATCTCTGTTTGAATCGTTACAAAAACGTCTCAGCAGGACGATTGTTGACATTCTATAAATGTGCAAACATTAAACAATCTATATTTTGCTACGCTATAAAATGATAAAAGAATGAGAGATGATCACCCTCTCTATCCCCAAGGGACCGATCATTATTTATGATGGAGGGGGGGTTGGGACAAATTTGAGACTCGTATGTTAAAATTACCTAACCCCCCCCCCCCCCCCTACGGCTGAAACTGAAAATTACATGACCCCCCCCCCCCCCGTGCTAACCAGTAGCTTTTTACACACACCCACAACCCCCCCCCCCCCCCCCCCTTCCCGAAAAAATGAACTTGTCATACTTAAGGGGATGTCTTTACCTTTGGAATTTTGTTCATGGATACTTTGGAAAATTTGTTTGTGCCCTATCTGAACGACCAATAATTTTATGATGCCCCTTCTTTTTATTTTGTGAAATTAGTAATGGCGAGCGTAGCGAGTTGGAATTTTTTTCTCATATTTTTACATTTTGGGTGGTTTTGTGAGTCTTTATAACCCGAACAAGTTATAACATTCTGAGCAGAAACGTATGATCCAGTGAAACGTTCTACTTTTGTGAGCATTGGTGCAAAGCAGAGATGAGGTGAAAAGCATACAATAAATCACATTTTTAAATCATTATATTGGATTTTGTAACATTATACACCCTGTGGCTCTAATGTCTCGACCGTTGATGATTATATAGATGTTTTCCCACCAAATTGTCGATTTGCTGTCCAGAAGTCGTCTCATAGTAAAAGTTTTTGAAGTCGATAGGTTTTAAGAAAATATGCGCGAAGCGCAGAAAAAAATGGCATTTACACTCCAAAATAGTCTCTAAAATCACTCCAATCACCACCCTCTTTATAGTTTAAACAAATTTACACAACCCCCCCTATTCAAGAATAAAAAGTTACATAACCCCCCTATTTCAACATATGAAAGTTACATGACCCCCCCCCTATAGTTTACCCAATCCCCCCCCCCCCCCTCCACCATAAATAATGAACGGTCCCTAAAAGGCGAAATGCATTAAGTACAAAACATAATCAATTACATTTTAAGGGCCGCGTTCTCGTATCCTTTACACGGTTTTAGCTTAAAACCGTGTCTAACTAAACTCGTCAGGCTCGTGTCTAAATTGAACGCGAGTTTATTTTTTAAACGGCGTGTTTAACAAACATTTTAAACTCCGCAAATCTCGTCCCCTACCACAGCCATTTTTATTTCTGGCTGTTTTTTTTATACGAAAGCTTGAAAGGCCTTCTTGAGGTATACGAATAGACGTTAAAACGTCTGTTCATACCCTCAAGAAGGCCTTTGTCGCTTTCATAATTTACTCTACCTACCTGCACCAATTTAGCACGGACGTACCGGCATGCTGGAGAGAATCGTGTTTAAACCTTGAAATACGAATCGACATTCTATTTCCCATTTTTGAAAATTCATTCAACCACCATCAAATACAGTAAATGAGTAAACACCACGACAAACCTGATTATCTCTCATTTATAGTTTTTTATTATCATTTCTTTCGCTGAAAGATCACACACATCATAAAAACAATTCAAATATACATGTGGTGATACAAATTATATTTACCAATGGGTACATTCATATATGAACAAAATATTATTTAGATTGAACGTATTTTGTATATAGACAGGTAAATGTATACAGAGACAGTGTACAAACCTGATTATCGATCAGACGGGATTCGGAATGGAGTGCTATTGTGTATGCCATCGTTAATATCCATTGATTCCAATCGGCGGGGATCACTAAACAGGTTAAGAAGATGTTTATGTAAGCATGGTAAGAGACTTGATGGAGCAGCTTCCAGGTCTAGTACTTTCATGGTCGGAATCAGTGGTAATCACGGCGTGGGATATCACGCCTCACGTTAGACCTTGCGTATAACTGCGGATCACGCGTTCGCGATAGTCACACGCGGAAATGCGACGCGAAAACGATTGTAAGCACGCGCGCGTACACGTACGCGGTGTTACCCGGTTACCGCCAGATGCCCACAACATCAGACACCGAGTTTCTCCCACAGAGAAAACTCACGTCCCAATTCGCTCTCGAGTTTATCTATTCAAAATATCGAGATCAAGTGAATTTTCTTCGTTCAACATCACTATTTCATACAAGATTTTCACTTTAACTTCGCAAGTTGACAAGCATCGAGAAAAAATGTAAGTAGATCTATCATATTTCAGCCAGGACCATGTTTCTTCCCTATAACGATATGTCGCAAGGGATAGTTGTACTTATAGATACCGTAAGTTTGGGGTTAGCGCAACTCTTTCTGAAATGACTGAAACGATCAGTAAAATATCAAGCTAATGTGACTTCATGCCATTCATGGCTCATGCCGAGATCCCGAGAAACCAGTTTTACCACTTTACTTTGTTATAGGCCTACAAGTAACAAGTATAGGCCTATGCCCTATAGCGTAAAAATGACAGTAAAATGATATAACCGAAGTTCTGTTCAAAGGATCACACCATTCACCTTTTTATGACGTTCATAAACTAGAAGAGAACACTGATTTTTAAAATTTTGATTTCAATTGCTTTTGACATATTATGTTTGAGCAGGCCCGATTGCCCATGATTACCCCATTGACACCCTAAAGCCAGCTTAGGTGCCGTAATAATCATCTAACCGCCCCACCTCTAATAACGGCGATACATGCGGCATTACTTCGCCGTCTATATAAACCGTTCATCCGGGGACCTCATTTTCCCGAAGTGCCCATGCTCCCTCCTCTCGTCTTTTCAGTTATGGGGGCCTTGTAAATACGTAACTCCCTTGAACTGCCCCATTTTCGTTTATTTCGCTTATTACATTTATAATTTTGTAAATTGTTTGTATATAATTTTACCTCTGTTTTTCATATTGTATTGTATGGACGCATTCGCCAAGTTGGCGGATGCCACTGTTCTGAAAGTGTATGTCCGAATAAATAATAAATAAATAAATACACCCATTATATAAATACCCTCAATGATATTTAAATGAAAACGGAAATGCACCTTGTGCAGAACTCTTTTTTGAAAGTTCTATTGAACAAAATGAACATCTTTTGAACATTCCGAACGTGGTTTTTTTTGACAATTTGAGAATGCTAATGTAGGAGAATCATTAGACCATATACCAGATAAGGCAACAATGTATGCGGATGAACTTATGTCACGGGCAATATAGTGAATCATAGGAACACTAGAAATGTGCCTGCCCGTGTTGAAATTACGTACGGGGTCTCCCCACAATACTCTTTAAAACACTTTATAAATGTAATTTAGCCCACTGGCCACTTCATACCCAACATTTTTTAATGTGACCCTTTGATGGTCTTGTTCATCATTTTACAGGTTTTCCGTCAGCCGGTTTAAGCCTAAAGGCAGCAATAAACATGCTAAAGGTGTTATCCGATTATCTGGAAGTCTCCAGCTTACACCAGTAAAACCCGCCTTTCGTCTTAGAGCCATCAAATCTGATTCTTTTAAGGCTGATGAAGCCGAGTCTCCGGTTGAAGCCGAGTCTCCGGTTGAAGCCGAGTCTCCGGTTGAAGCCGAGTCTCCGGTTGAAGCCGCGTCTCCGGTTGAAGCCGAGTCTCCGGTTGAAGCCGAGTCTCCGGTTGAAGCCGAGTCTCCGGTTGAATCCGAGTCTCTGGTTGAAGCTGAGTCTCAGTTTGAAGGCCAAGCACCGCTATCTACCGCAGTCACATCGAATGGAGACCATGCTTCCTCTGAGGTAGCTGGTAATCCTATCCCCATACCCTCCATCTCGTCAACTGATATCGATCAAGACCATCTGGCAATACCACCAGCAGCAAAGAAGGATGGACATCATCACGGTTTCCGTGGGGTCAAGTGTTTGTTCCGAAATCTATTTGGCCGTGTGACACGTGAACAGATCGAATCGTCAACATCATCATCTGATTCAGAAGAGAGCATCAAGCCGCCCATCTTCCAGATCTTCCAGTATCCAGATTCGATAACCAGAATCGACAGAGAGGACATCATCCCTGTCCTGGATTTAGATGGGGTACCCATCATAGTTGGGGAGGGAAGATATGGAAAGGCATACCTGCGGAAATGTGGGGGGCAAGCTCGTCATTGAAAAGGCCTTGAAGAATGAGAGAGGTAAGATAACCATAACGCAATGTAATGAATAGGCTATTTGTAAAACCTATCCTGGTCTACAGTCTGGTTGTCGACCTCTCTCACTGTAAAAAGAGTGGAAAGAGTAGAAATTCACTCGAAATGGAGTGAAGGGAGTGAAACGCAGGCCAGGACAACCCGTTTTAGAGTGGAAAATTTCCACTCTATCAATAGAGTGGAACATTGTTAGGGATCACGTCAAAACTCGACCGCCCGGCAACCGCCGGTTACGGCCGGTTCCGTTCGGTTCTCACAAAACGTGTCGTCTGTTATAATATACACACATAATGAGGTCAAATAGTAACACTCTGGTGAACACGACCGGTTAAAAGTGCCTCGTCACACACGTGAGCAATAACATCTTGAAGTAATGGGCTCTTTTAAGACTTAAAAGTCTCAGTTGACACCAGTACAATACAGCTATTGATTTTCGCTGGGGTTGGCTTTTTCAATCTGTTTATAGCTCAATTAACTTTTTAAAATCAATACCGAAAGTCTATGAATGTTGTTTTTTTATAGAACGATTATAGAGAGAGCTATTATGACCGCAAAGTAACAGATTGATAGTGTAAATTGGTCAGATTACAGCATTAAGTCAACCGGCGGTTGTTCAGTGTTGCATGCGCGAATATTCATATACCAGTAAAACATTTGACCTGAAAGAACCGGGCGGAACCGCCCGTAACCGGCAGTCAACGGGCGGTCGAGTTTTGACGTCTCCCCTTATATAAAATCCCCTTTCACTCCGTTTAGAGTATTTTTCCATTCAAAAACGTGTTGTCCTGCATGAAAGTAACTCCTTGAAAGAGTGGAAACCACTCTTTTACATTTAGAGAGATTAGTCAGTTCGCCAATTCCCGTTTCATTCAATAGTCACTTCGTTCAATAGCTATAGTTCGTCCAGCGGTCACTTCGCCCATTCAAACGTTATCTTGATCAAAATAGTTCTTTTTGTTGAAGGTCTTCGAACACCGTCGGCGAGAGGTAAGACTGGGCAAAGTTGCGATTCCTGTGCCATCCCAACACTTATAATAATCCTTACAATCCTTTATACAATATCATAACAATCTGTACCCGTGTTTAATTTCATCACTCTAAATATCCAGGGTTATCTGACGAATATATGCGACTCAGGTTGTACAACGAATACAGGGCCATGACATCGGTGTATGATGTTAACGGTTTCCCGGCACTGTTTGGGATAACAAATGATCACCATTCCCTCATAATCGAGCTCATAAGCAACTACCAAACTACAGAATCTTTCACCCTTCGTGATATTATGGATGGCATTGGTGAACGCCATAGGATACCTACCTTCAGTATTTGATGTTTCTTATAAGAAACATCAAATACTGAAGGTAGGTATCCTATTTTAATACATCTGATGGCTTGTCTTATTTTGGGCGGGGACTGGTCACCAGGCACCATAGGCTATATAATAATCACTATGTAATCAACCGAATGTTGGCCTGCGTCTTTGTACTTGACCTCTGATGTGCACCTGGCTAAAAGAAATTTCGATGATACTTCAATGACGAATAGGGCTTGTTAATATATAAAGTTATTTAAGGTTTGGGTATACCGTATCATTAGTGTAAGACATTCATGAATTGATTTAGTGTGTACAGATCCCCAATAGGAAGAAGTGTTAAAAGACCACAAGGTAGACCAAAACAGACGTGGATAAGAATGATCCAAAAACAATTGCAAGAACTAAATATTGACTATACAAACGCAGAAAATCTAGCAGAACTGGCCAGTGACAGATATACCTGGCATTTACTAACTGATAAGTGAGGGCGCCATGTCAACAAAGACGTAATGCGTAACTGATGATGATGATGAGATCCCCATTACAAAATAAAGTTGTGTAATCCTTTAAATCGTCATCAGAAAACCGTGTGCTAGGTTAATTCCGTGCTGTCTAACCAAGGATGGTCCCATCGGAACGGGAATGTGGCCTCTACAATATTATGCCATGTATGTGGGACACACTTTTATTGGTGAATTTAGGGTGATAGTCAGTTGCACTTCATTAGTTTTCCTCAACTGAACACAATGATGTCCTGTCATCACTCATCATCCCTGTCTTATATAGTGTATGGTTTGATTGCCTTCTACAGGTATTGGAAGATGTTTCTTACGCAGTGCAGAAACTGCACGATGCACGCTGGACACACGGAGATCTGAAACTCAACAACATTATTGTAAAACAGAACTCCAATAACTCCTACTCAGGTGTTATCATTGACCTCGGGGACTCCAAACCAATACAAGACAACCCCATTCCACGGATTTCATCATGCCAGACGGATGAGTACCTGTTCGACTGTGTCAGGAACTACGACATCCCACCAGAGGTACTCTTCGCAAAGTATAGGCCTAAGGACACCGTTGGAAGAGATATCTGGGCACTAGGATCGGTTTTCCGAAAGGTCGCAGAGTCTTTTGACATGCCATGGTTAGATTACTTGGCCGACCTCTGCAAGGAAGAAACCCCGGACTTGCGTCCGACCTTGGATCAGATCCTCGACAGCATCAACAGTGAGAAGATAAGAGAGGTGGGTTCATTGTACAATAAACTTAATTTGTATGGAAATGAACGAAATGGCGGAACATTCGATACCTTGATATTGCAAACAGAAAACTCAATTTTTACTGGCAACTCTAGAACAGTAAAATAGAGATAGTTATTACACCTCATAAATATTCATGAACTAATCATGGAAATTCATTGGCCAATTCCTATCACAAGTACTATTTTCCTAGGGAAATAGTTTTGACTATTTCCCTACAACCTCATCCCCAGAGTCACAATGAGGTGTAATAAAACAAATACTACATGGTATGATCGGGGAAATAGGGCACACTATTTCCCCTCGGTATTGGCTACGGGCCTTTCACCCATCACCCTTCGGGTTCGGGGTGACAGGTCCGTAACCACCTCGGGAAAATAGTTTGCTCTATTTCCCCTCTACCATGTAGTATTTGTATAGTGCGTGGTCCTTAGGGGAGACGTCAAAACTCGACCGCCCGTTGACTGCCGGTTACGGGCGGTTCCGCCCGGTTCTTCCAGGTCAAATGTTTTACTGGTATATGAATATTCGCGCATGCAACACTGAACAACCGCCGGTTGACTTAATGCTGTAATCTGACCAATTTACACTATCAATCTGTTACTTTGCGGTCATAATAGCTCTCTCTATAATCGTTCTATAAAAAAAAAACATTCATAGACTTTCGGTATTGATTTTAAAAAGTTAATTGAGCTATAAACAGATTGAAAAACCCAACCCCAGCGAAAATCAATAGCTGTATTGTCAACTGAGACTTTTAAGTCTTAAAAGAGCCCATTACTTCAAGATGTTATTGCTCACGTGTGTGACGAGGCACTTTCAACCGGTCGTGTTCACCAGAGTGTTACTATTTGACCTCATTATGTGTGTATATTATAACAGACGACACGTTTTGTGAGAACCGAACGGAACCGGCCGTAACCGGCGGTTGCCGGGCGGTCGAGTTTTGACGTGATCCTTAACACTTTCCATGCGGCAGGGGTCTGCAGACGACATTCCAAAATATCGCAAAATGTTTTAAAAATGTCAAATTCAGAATGTCTCCGAGGTGTTCTTAGCTTGGGCGGAATGTTATGGCGACAATATTATTAAGGATTTCTAAAGGTTACAACATGAGGTTACAAAGAGTTCATAATTTACAAGTTTTGATTGATTTGTAAACAATCCATATATATAATTCATTTGCCAACTCTGTCTGATTTACAGAAAGAGGAGTGTGATATGAATCCTGCTTATGCTGCAGTTGGTCCCGTTTCAGCCTTACTGTTTAGTACAGGACCTATTCCATCCGGGCGCCTACGACGACCACCGCCGACGAAGAGTACAATCACTTCTCCAGCAAACCCCAACACCGTCAGCTCCTACGCCTACCGGTGTCTTCAGCCGAATTAGCAAATGGTGGATGGGAAAGTGAAATTTGCGCGGGTACACCGTTCAATTGGCTGCACTGGGAGGAGTCAAATACATCTGGACAGATCTCCTTATATTACTGTCCAAAAGAGCTGGGGTCATTGGTTCATTATCTTACAGAAATATCATAAAACATGGTCTTTGGGTGGTATAACTTAAAAAATGTAGTGGGGCTTTTGGTGACGATTCTGGTGATTGTGGGAGAGAGGATGAGGGGTGGGAGCGGGGGTGGGAGCGGGGTGGGAGCGGGGAGGGTAGATGGAGAGGGAATGGGATGGGAGCGGGGGGGGGGGAGATGGAAGATAGGGGGAGAGAGAAAAAAAGAATTCGAGGTCTGAGCAGATAGCGTAAATTCGATTACAGGATTCCATGCAGCGCATGCCTCAGGTCCTTGCAAAACGTGTGATTTGCAGCATATTAGTGTGTCAATAACCAGATGTAAAAGTATCCTGTATTATACGACAAGGGGGGGGGGGTGACTATCGATGACCGATGATGACGAATCGTATATAAGTATTGGAGATTTTATTGTACATATTTTACATACATATATTTATATGATTGATTTTATAGTTTTACTGTATAATAATACGTGATATATATATTTCTATAATATATATTTGAAAAAAGCTTGTTTTGTGTATATTTATTTTATTTTGCTGTTTGTACTTTTCATTCGTATACATAAAATCAGAAACTGTAATCAATGTTGGTGTGACATGACCAACAAAAAAGAGGTTTTGAGAAATTTGAGAACTTTTCTGGAAAAGCTCTCTCAATGAGAGTGTTTAAATTAACAAGAAGAAAAGAAAAGAACAGAAAAAGAAATAATAGTTACCTGGTGAAAGCGCAGTTTTAAGGGTGGTCTTGAGGCTTACACAATGAGAAAACGACATAAAAAATTAAGTTGGATTTTCCCATTTGAAATAAGTTGGTGACGATTGGTTTGCACTAAACTGCTAAACAGTTTTAATTTTAATAATGTAGTTTGATATTTTACATTTCATAATTTTAAAAATTATATATTAAATTTAAAAGTGTCAAACTAAAAATCATTTCATGATTAAAATCTGTGAACTGCATTCAGTGGTAGATATCGAGGGCTCAGAAACACAAGGCCTTATCTCCATTTTGACCATTTTAAGAAAAAGACTATTGAAGATTTTTAAACACATTGGGGAGATAGAGATGAGGCAGTGTGATACTGGCTATAACATGAAAGGATTGTGTTATGGAGATAAGCTGTGTGTTACCGGAAAGAGAATTTCTTTCTGACAATTTTGATACTAAAATCTCATTTTTGAAAAATGGAGATGAGGCCTTGTGTTTATGAGCCCTCGATATACACAAGCCTATACCATCCCCAACCGTTTGTCGAAGTTCAGTGCATAAAACTATTGTCGTATGTCTGTTTTCCTTTACCGGTGACAACATGGAAATAATGTATCAACACTTTCAACGCGGCAGGCGTCTGCAGACGATTTTCCAAAATATTTAGAAACACCATGATAAATGCATTAAAAGAAGTACAAAAATGCCTAGTATTGGTTCCGTAATTCTTGAGATAGACTTTGAAAGTTGGGAAAGGTTTCTGACAAATCTGTTTTGTATGTTAAACTAAGTAATATCCGCGTGGAAAGTATAGAGCGTGGCTTCCGTTGATGTCTGCATGCTGTTGTTGGTGTTGCACAACAATGGCGTGTCACGGTCTAATAGGCCTACACTCAAATGGGAAATTCCCTGATCAGATATAATGCGAAAAGTTCATTGGGCAAAGGTCATCGTTCCAAATGGAATGAACTCTTCAAAGGCTTGTTTGGCATTATTTGTGATCAAATTATTATTATGTAGGAACTTTTTTTCATAATGTATTCCGAGGCTCGTTATGCTCGGGGTTATGCTTCCCTGTCTCCCACAGACTGTACACTGCCGCCCATAAGTATTTCCCCCTCTGGAAGCTTGCAAGTTATCACTGTGTTGTCGACAAAGTATTAAACCATCAGACCCAATTACCATTTCATTGTGTTCATTGTACATTTTAAACCAATAAATTCATGTTTCCTATTCAAATTCATGATTTAAAAGCATTATAATTCATGAATCTATCGAGCAAGTCAAAATTCCAATGTAAAATTGCCAAAATTCTTAAGTCGGGTCGGTCGGTCGATTTTCCATTTTTTCTTCTTTTTTTTCCTGACAAAGACAAAATTGTTAATTTGACTAATGTTTCTAGTGTGGTAATAGTTTAAAAACAAACAAACTTATTCCTATTCATAACTTATTTCAAGCAAACTTATTTATTTCAAGCAGAAAATAGTAATATTTTGACACATTTGGTAACATTTAAATCGCGACCCTGATTTTTGAGATTTTAGGGTCGGTCGCTGAGGGCAACACAACATTTTTGTACATGTGTACATAGATAAGCTAACCCGTAAGCTGTAGGATTTCTATGCATGTGTATAACAAAATGTAGGGGGGTGGGGTACCGCGCCATTTTGTCCCGAAGCAATGGTCATGACGTCATATTTTGGTCGATTTTCTTAACTTTTGTATTGGATTTACGTGCAAAATATATGCCCTTGGCAGCATACTTTCCCGGGTGTGTGGGTGCACTTTAAATTTCAGATGTTCTAAAATGGACGGATATCTAACCAATTTGATAAAAAACACACGATCCACACACCCCAGAATTGCAAAAAAACATAAAATAAGTCCACTTTTTGTGCCTTTGAACAGAGTGGCGGCCGGGATTGTAGATTTAACACAGTGCATTAACCCATGACCCATGATATAAATAAATTATTTGCGATGAATTTTTCCAATTAGCACGGTTAGTGTAGTGGATAGAAAGTCGTCATAAGGAGCGAAAGGTTGTGGGTTCGAGCCCCATTAGGAGCACTTTTGTTATGCTGGATTTGCTTAGCATCATCTGTATGCTTGCCCACGCGGACACCACACTGCTGGCGTTCACCGTATCAGTTACGCCATTTTTTTCTCTCGAAAATGTCAAAAAAAATTACCGTTCTTTTAAAAATAAGGATTATAATCAAATTACAAACACATTTTGTGCGAGAGCAACACACACATTTTTGGCAAAAATGGCACAATAAAAATCCGTTCGTTATAAATAAATGGACATGGTTAAATAATAAAACTATCACAATTACAGTCGTGGATCTCTGTGGCGTGCGTAGGTTGGCCATGTCGTTGGCAATCGGAAATCACGGGTTCGAATATTTCTATTTTTTAAACTTGATGGTAGATTAATGTAACATCATTGTTATGTCAATTTTTATCAATTATAAATGCCGCCCATGCGTTTATAGTTTTCTTTTTATTTATTTATCTATCATAAATGTATCCTTGATTTATTTAACTTTGTATCTAAACAATTAAAATGCGTAAACAATTATATTATTGCTCGATAAATAGAGTGATTTAACTTGAGTTCAGTTTGATAATATGATAGCAAAACTTGTTGTAAAACCATTTTACCAGTGTGTCCAACAATTTCTCCTTTGCACACTTTGGTAATACATTCAGAGATGTCACTTTTAGCTTGTTATAGCTAGGCTCAATTATAAGCAAGTTTGCGACCGGGTTTGCGACCTTCATGATTTTAGGCTGGTAACACTATCCCACAGTGCATTTCGTTAAAACAGTGTAAATTATTTTTCCACGATACGTATCACGTGATAACCACGATCGATTTCGCAAAATATTGCAAAATGGCGCGGTACCCCAGCCCCCCCTAAACAAAATGTAAAGGTATCCTGTGTTCTGCGACAATGGGGGGGGGGGGGGGCCTGACCTTGCTGACAAATCATATGAGTATTGGAGATTTTATTGTACATACTTTACATATTTTTATATTGATTGATTTTATAGATTTACTGTAGGCCTATAAAATATACGTGATATATTATTTAAATAATATATATTTGAAAAAAGCTGTTTTGTGCTTATTAACCCGAGAGCACCGCAACACTTTTTGTTATACTTCATGCTATTTTTGGTTGCACCATGTAACTTGGTAGCCCATAATAAGTTGTTTGACCAATTTCGGGGATACCCCCTAAAAGTTTCACACAGACCCCCCCCCCCCCCCCCCCCTTCCCGGGGGGTCAAACTTTTACTTTGTCGAAAGTATGTCAATATGGGGTTCAAATGAAAGATAATCAAACAAGAAATTCATATCTAAACACTTTATTTATGTATGATCAACCATTTTCAATTTATTTGCAAACAACAGTACTTAAAATGCAGTATTTTGCATATTCGGCAATACAATTTGACTTTAAAGAAGACAACCTCATTTTACACCGTTACAAAGCCATTAAATCTTGCAAAAATCCTTGAACATATGTTGCCCATTACATATATATCTTGGAATGACAGAAACAATTCACTTAAGATCTTCCTATCATGAGTCTTAACCCCTCAAATACCCCCCCCCCCCCCCCCCCCCCCAAATTGTACAATAATCGCTCTCTTTATATTAGGAGCATGGTATTTAGATATTTCTGACATGTTTTGACTTAACATTATTTTTTTCAATCAATTAGTCCACATACTATTTTCCAACATGCTGGTCTTTTTTAACCAATATCTACATGTATAAAAGTTATTTCTGTAGAAATTCTTTTCCTTGACAAACAAGAGATACTGTGCCTTATATGTGGAATAATATGCATAATCTAATTGGGAAG
Organism: Ophiura sarsii; assembly: GCA_035610835.1. Classification (NCBI taxonomy): domain Eukaryota; kingdom Metazoa; phylum Echinodermata; class Ophiuroidea; order Amphilepidida; family Ophiuridae; genus Ophiura; species Ophiura sarsii. Next base: position 79,150,344 of record CM069443.1, read on the forward strand.
TCACATTATTTGAATGAAATTTACCATTCTGTTTGTAATCTTTTAATTATAACAAGAAGATAGCATAACATTCACAAACAAAATGGATTTATGTATAAGTCTGAAGGTTTGTTTATTACATATTAAAATTATCCTACCAATTGGAAAGAGCATGGAACATAGATGTCTTATGTCATCATTCAAAGTATTTAACACAACGTGATTAAAACATTTCAAGGAGTGGTCAAATTCAAAGCTTACAAATGTGTAAATCAACTTAGACAAAGGATAATGATCTTTCACATTATAACAGCCATTTCCATTACTGACTGCACTTGAGGAAAGTCATTCTAGAAAGCAATTTCAATATACCAAAATTAACTGCACATTTTGACGTAAAAGAATACTATAACGTTATAAACTGTTAAAAACCTCTAAATCTTCCAAAAACCATGAACATATGTTGCCTCTTACATGTCTATCTGGAATGAAAGAAATAATTAACCTAAAATATTCATATCATGAGTCTCAACTCCTCATATGCTTAGAAAATTGTATCAAAATTGTATCATTTCATGGTATTTCCATATTTTATGATATGTTTTTATCTTAAATCGATTGATCCAAAGATCCAAAGATCCAAATTGTTCGAGCTGGCTCGAACAATTTGTATCTTTGTACTAATTTGACTGTCATAATCCCATGAATCCCCTTGTTAAATGAATATTTGAAGGTTTAAATACATCACATAATTTGAATAAACTTTTATGCTGAATATAATTTTGTGGGGGTCAAGGGGGTGAAGCCCCTGAACCGGAAGCTGTTGGATTTTTATCGATCGAATCCGAATTTGAACAAAAAAACCAGTATGACTCCCTGTGAATCCCCTTTTTGTCAAGGCAAAACTGTGTGACCCCCCCCCCCCCCCCCCCCCCCCCCCCCCCCCTCCCCGCGGTGGAAATAATGAATGGTCCATTAGGACTGCTCTTGAGAGTGGCACCCTCCAGGGGGGAAAGGAACATTTTATGTACTAATGGCAATGGCATATTCAGGATAATTATACCAAGATCATTTAAATTGGACAATTGGCAGATTAATGTCAACTATTGGCATTCAAAATCGTATGATTCTTGATATTTGTGAAGGAAAAAAAAGGAAAATTAAAATAAAATAAAAAACAAATAAATTGAAATTGAACTGTCTTGGGCTTAACAGTTAGTAAATATAACCCCTCGAAGAAGGAGTGACACCCCTGAGGAAGCACATTTGACACATTTTATGTTCTTATATGGCATTCAGAATTGCATAATTACTATCATTTATTTTGTGAATATATGTATGAAATCATGTATGAAAATACCAATGTATGAAAACACGTTATTGAATAGACCCCGCTCGAAAGTGGCACCCCGGGGAAGTACATTTGACAGATAATATTTATACTATTAGCCTTCAAAATGGTATTAAATGTGGAAATGACGTTCGATGTGTAAACACATTTAATGAAAACATTTAAAACTTTAAAATGTACCTTTTGTGGGGTGGGGGGCACTGAAACCTAGTAAATATAACCCCCTCTCAGGAAGAGTGGCACCCCTGAGGAATCATATTTGGCACATTTTATGTTCTTATGGCATTCAGTGGGAAAAACTGACTCTTATTTGTGAATACAAATCATGTATGAAAACACCAATGTATGACAACACCAATCATTCAACCCGTTATTAAATAGACCCCACTTTGAAGTGGTACCCCCGGGGAAGTACATTTGGCAGATCATATCAACTATTGGCATTCAGTTTTATTAAATGAGAAAATGACTCTTGATATGTGTAAAAACATGTAATGAAAACACAATAGGGCCTATTTAAAAATAAATTTATATTTGACGTAGTCTTAAATAACTTATTGACTAAATAGGACCCCTTGTCATGAGGAGTGGCACCCCCGATGAAGTAAATTTGGCATATTTTATGAACTATTGTCATTTAAAATAATATTAAGCATACAAAATCACTTTTGCAACGCCCATTTATAACAGCATTTTACTTTTGAACTCTGATCTGAGATGGACTATTTATTATATCCATACAACATGCTTGAATATGGCAAGCCATTCATGTATCTAGTCAATGCACATTTTTTACATGTGATAAACCATATTTGTTGGTCGAAAAACATAGATTCAACTTTTTATTTATAAATAAGCCATGTTTACGTGTCATAATACATATTTATCAAAGAGAACACATGGTTTATAGGTGATAAACACTGATAATTGAGTTACTACACTAATGGCATTCCATACATTTAATATATTTTGTGACAGGTCAAGTGAGGGCGCCCTACAATTAATTATTTCAATTGATTTATTACATCATATAGGCTATAAAAAATGCTGGTTTCAACATGGGGAAAAATAGTGATGATATACAGCTATCATTTAATACCAAATGTATCATGATACACCTTTCAACAAAGAAATGCACCCCAGGTTTAATGCTTCCCTGTATAAAACCAAACTTTGACCCCCCTATAAAATGAGCTGTGTGAATTTTTTGATGGGTATCCCGAAGAGGGGTGAAACTATGGGTAATAAAGTCTTCAAAAAATCATTGGCAACCTAAAATAGCAAAAATTCAGTTTTGAAAACTTAAAAGTGTTGCGGTGCTCCCGGGTTATATTTGATTTTTGATTTTGCTGTTTGTACTTTTCATTCGTATAAATAAAATCAGAAAATGTAATAAATGGGTTGGCATACCAGTGACATGACCAGTAAAAAAAGAATTATGGGGGTTTTGGGTGAGAAATTTGCAAACTTTTCTAGAAAAAGGTCTCTATAATTATGAGAGTGTTGAAATTAACAAAAAGAAAAGAAAAGAAAAACAAGAAATATGGAGTCACCTGGTGAAAACGCAGCCTTTATGCTAAAAACATACTAAGGTCGCTTCGCGATTCGGGTTGCTCCTCAGTGGCGGATCCAGGATTAACATTTACGGGGGGCTGACCAAGACTTTTTTTTTCATTGTACCAAAATATAATCGTAAAAGGTCCTCAATTCTTTTTGCCGTCAGATCGTGAAATTTTCTGCTAAGTGTGGGGCCTGGGGGGGGGGGGGGGGGGGGGGTAGTGATGTGGTCGTCCCAAAACCGGCAAAATAAATCACAAAAAAAGGTATTTTATCAAATTTTACGGGGCCGCCCGCCCCCTCCGCCCCCGCCCCCCCCCCCCCCCTGTATCCGCTCCTATGACGAGTTTTACGTCATATTCAAATACCTTCCTCGGATACAGCGACTTCCCGATACATCGATCAAGAGATCGCTTGAGTGGAACCGACCGGTCGTGGCCAGTGCCTTCATTTGAACTCGAACGATCGGTCGCTCATCGTAATGAACACCGTACTTTTTCAACCAATGGGATGAGGTCATTTTGCCTCGAAATTGGCATAACAAATCAGCAGCCATTATCCAGGTTGTTGTCTGCGCGGCCAAAACCGGCCAAAAAAGGGCGAGATAGGTTAACTTGCCAAGTCGACTTGACAAAAATCGATGTCGTCATGGCGAAATATATTATCTTGCCAAGTCAACTTCACAAAAACTGTCGTCATGGCGATAGCCTATATATTATCTTGTCAAGTCGACTTCACAAAACGAAGATGTCCTCATTGAGAGCTAGAGTATCTGGCCAAGCTCTAACAAGTAACAGTAGCGTAACCAGAGGGGCGCGATCGCCCCCTCGCCCCAATATTGACTGTTGTGTCGGTTGAGACTGGCACTGTCGGTTCATTTGACAAGAGGAATCATGGAATTATAATGGTCAAAAGTACAAACACGAACGATTTTCCCGCGCATGTGTCCCAAAAATTGAATATTTGTTGGTAGAAAGAAGCTTGTTTAAAGTGGAAATGTACCTCAATCATAGCCAAAATAAATTGAAAATTGAAAATGTTCGCACGCTACGCGCGCATTTCTTTCGGCGCTAAATCTTGTCGGTTCATTTCTTGGCCCCCAATATAAAAACCCTAGTTACGCCACTGCATGTGTGGAAGATTGAGGTCATGCCAGTGGAAGACTATATGGATTTATTTGGTTTATATCTCCGGATAATTTGAGCGAAAACCTTTTATTTTGTTAATGTATAATCTACTTTTTGTAAAGTTGACTTGGCGAGATAATATATCTTGCCATGACGACATCGACTTTTTTGTAAAGTCGACTTGGTAAGATAATATATCGATAACGACATCGACATCTACTTTTTGTGAAGTCGCTTTGGCAAGATAATATATCTCGCCATGACGACATCAACTTTTTGTGAAGTCGACTTGACAAGATAACCTATCTCGCCATGATGATATCTAATTTTTGTGAAGTCGACTTGGCAAGATATTCTTATTTTAAGTCGACATGGTAACAAAATGTGTCTGTCCATGTCGACATTATACTGATATTATGTCTACTTGTCAAGATATATTATCTCGCTACACAGTAAAAATAATGGAGTAAACTGAGCGGAGTACACGGGATTTTGACTCGGAAAGAGTAATTTTGTACTCCACGACGAGTAAAAGCTCGCAATTCCTGTTACTCCTCGCCAAAGTAAAACTAATGGAGTAAACTGAGCGGAGTACACGGGATTTTGACTCGGAAAGAGTAATTTTGTACTCCACGACGAGTAAAAGCTCGCAATTCCTGTTACTCCTCGCCAAAGTAAAACTAATGGAGTAAACTGAGCGGAGTACACGGGATTTTGACTCGGAAAGAGTAATTTTGTACTCCACGACGAGTAAAAGCTCGCAATTCCTAGCTGTTACTCCTCGCCAAAGTAAAACTAATGGAGTAAACTGAGCGGAGTACACGGGATTTTGACTCGGAAAGAGTAATTTTGTACTCCACGACGAGTAAAAGCTCGTAATTCCTGTTACTCCTCGCCAAAGTAAAACTACTATTGCATGCTAAATCAAATTAATCAACAAATGAGTTTAATTTACTCCCGAGCAGAGTCTCTTGAATTCATGACTCCAGTTGCGAGTAATTTTAAATCAATGCGCGCGTAGATTTTACGCCGACAAGGAGGAAAGAAGCGGGTCACATGACATTGTAATCATGCATGCAGAATAATGGCGGACGAAAACGTGATCGCTACGCTGACAAGCTGGGGGGGTTTGAGGACCTAATTCCTCAGTTTTCTGGTAAGTAGACAATATTATTATTAGCAATCTTTAGAGACCAGCATGCATGGGAATGAAACAAAAAATATAGCGCCAACAGGACTCTTTGACCAAGTGTAAATCTTTTTTCGTTACCATTGCAAGCTATAGATAGGCCTACATGCCTACTGTAGCTCTGGTTCCATAGCTTGTCTTCAGCACGTCTGACAGAACGCTATGGATTCTACTATTCGACTGCTGCGTCGTATTTATAAATCAAAATTTCCCAACTTTTTTGACATAATTTTTTTCTTACTTCGCTTCAGATATTATCTTTAATGTTCTAATAATGTGTAGCCGTTGGTTAAATGGCTAAAACGTCTTTAATTTCCAAGAAAAACTGATTTAGAAATATTATCGTCGTATATTTTTTTGGTTTCATTCCCATGCATGCTGGTCTCTAAAGATTGCTAATAATAATATTGTCTACTTACCAGAAAACTGAGGAATTAGGTCCATGTTGTGGATTAAAAAAGGGGATCGCTCTTTTTTAGAGTAAATTATTTTACTCCAGGCTAATGAGTAACTTTTACTCCATGATGTGGATTAAAAAAGGGGATCACCTTTTTTGGAGTAAATTATTTTACTCCATGTTAATGATTAACTTTTACTCCATGAGGAGTAAAAAAGGGGATCACCCTTTTTTGGAGTAACTTATTTTACTCCATGCTAATGAGTAAGTTTTACTCCATGATGTGGATTAAAAAAGGGGATCACCCTTTTTTGGAGTAAATTATTTTACTCCATGTTAATGATTAATTTTTACTCCATGTTGTGGAGTAAAAAGGGGGATCGCCGTTTATAGGAGTAATTCTTACTCCAAGTAATGATCAATTTGTTACTCTAACATGTAAGAGTAAAAATTACTCTGCTTAGGGGTGATCACCTTTTGAATACCAAATGGAGTAAAATTTTAATCTATATTGAGTAAATTGTTTTTACTGTGTATGTCGTCAAGTGGATTGTACTTAAACTTATGTCATAATTCAAAACCTTTCTCTGATACAGTGACCTGATTAGAGAATAATGACTGCGTAACAACTGTTTTCGTGAATTTGTTTTAAAATCAGAGGTTTTTGTTCTGGTCTGAGGAATTGTCCCGAGGGGCGCAGCCCCCGAGGGACAATTCCGAATGACTAGAACAAAACCCGAGGATTTCAAAACAAATTCACGAAAACAGTTGTTAAGCAGTCATTATTCTCATTCATTACTGAAAAGATGCATATTTTATCCAAATCGTTGATTTGTACCGATATAATCTTGCTAATAATTAATTAGTTTTCTGTTTATTTTGTCCACCCCTTTTTAGTTATTGAAACAGTCCAAGTCGGGTCATCCCCTCATTTCCATTTTTATCATTCAACCAATCAGAAATAAGCGTTAATCGTGTTTCCTCATAACTCATTGAATATTCAGTTTAAGGGCGTGAGACGTTAATTTGATAGGTCGATCAGTGAGCAAAACAATGGAACACTTTGGCGCAGTACTTTCGGGCAATTATTAGTAACCCGCGCTCGGCGTGCGCGTTCTCATCTAACGATTAATTTGATTGGAACGCACTTGGTACGCAGCTATCGCGATTATTCATGAAGTAATGAATGCGACTTAGAGAATAAAGGTATTGTTTTTAGACCGTACCCGTGTTATATTGTCTGACATAAATGCGGACGATAGTATTATTTTAAGTAGAACGACGCCGCAGGCGGAGTTGTTCTACGCAAAAAAATAATACTATCGAACGCATTTATGTCAGCCAATATAACAGGTACGGTCTAAAAACAATACCTTTATTCTCATTCTTAAACAATCATACTTTTAGACATTTATCAAAGAATAAGTACATTTTATTGTCCACATTTGACAACTTTTACCCCTGCTAGGATCGAATAACCCACAAACATTCCATCCAATCACATGCGATGAGTAAACCATGCGTAAGCGTCGAGGCGCCGGCACTAACGCAGGAAAAGCGCTAAAGACGCACTGCAGAAGTGCGCGTTATGGAGCAAACCACGCATTGTGACGGTCGGACGCACTGTTAAAACCCACCTCCCCGTGTTCTATAGACCATTTCAAATTGAGATCGGAAATCTTCGGAAAAACAGGTCACGTGGAGTAGGTGCGTTGCGCGTTCTTCACAACAGTTGATCGCATTCACAGCATTGCCCTAGTTGATTGTCCGCCTATGTTTACATACACGCGTGCACACATGAGAAGTAAAACGTGGAACGAGACTATTTTGGTTTTTTTATCAACAAAGGCGCTGATGGACAAATTCCAAATGTATCGAGCAGACGGTAAAAAGTGAAAATATTACCCCAAATCTCTTTCATCTCACTCGTTTTTGTAACTGAAATGCCGCAACATCAACTTTGTGAGGGATACAATCTATCACCAACACCAGCGTACCACACGGGCAGACGGGTGAAAAACACGTGTTTTTCTCCGGACATGGCCATGACCTGTCAGGAGCTGACAGGTCATGGAACCGAGTGTCAAACACTCGGCTAATCGGAAACATTCGGAACCGATCGTATATTTTCGGATTTGAAATGGTCTATTGTCTCATCTAGATGTCGCCGATTTCTCTGAGAACCAATGAGATTGCTTAAACTTTCTTAGCTGTTTAAGAATACCCGATGTATCGATCAAAAAACGACCGGTCGTGGCCAGTTGACTTCATTTCAACTCGAACGATCGGTGGTGGCTGATGACTTAATCTGGTAATGAACACCATACTTTTGCAACCAATGATGAAGGAGGTTATTTTGCGTCGAAATTATCATAACCAATCAGCAGCCACTCTGTGGAGCGTAAATTCTGCGTAAACGCTAGAATACACTCTGGCGTCACTGTACAGAGTTAGATGAAAGTATTTACGTTTCTATATTATAGTTAATTTCTAGTTCTTATACAAAATTCATTGTTAATGTTAGGTACGTGACTACGGTTGAAAATGAGAATATCTATCTCAAACCATCTGTGACTGAAGTTATGTCTTTATACCATGTTTACAGAAAGCAGTGTTTGGGGCAATTCGAAGAAACTTTAACGATCATAACTTAGACCGTATGCTGCGGATCAGACAGTTCGATGATGGCTATGGTACTGCTGAATATGCGCAGCTAATGGTCAGTTACATAGGCAATGATCTCGGAGACAAGTACATTTTCCACCACTAGGCCTACTTGTAGCTATACGTCCACATCCACACGTGATGCCCATGCCACTGGACAAAGGCAAACCGTGCAAAAGTTAAAGGGGCACTAAGAGATGTGTTGGAGGCTGCGCTCTCAATTATGATAAAAAAAACTGAGATTAGTATATTTTTATAATTGTATTACATGTATGAACTTACATCTATAAGGATTAAGAAATATCAGCTCTCTTTGTACAAGAAAACGTCGATTAAAAAATGCTCGTAGAGCCGCAACGAGCATTTTACGTTCGACAATATCCCCCTGCAGTACGCGTGATACATAACGCGAACCATATTTTCATAGAGGGCGTTTTTCAATAAATAGCGATGATATTGTTTTAATCAAGTTTGCTGTGTTTTTGTTAGTAGAAACAACAACAATGGCAATTTTTAATGTTCATCTTGAATTCTGAAGTAAATTTTTAAACATTTAAAATTGTCAACACCAATGTGTCCCTTTAAGTTTATATATACATGATAAGGCTATTTTCCATCATTCTGGATCTAACGTCTGATTGGAATGCCTATATCCTATGACATGTCAACCAAGCCGATTGTTCACATCACACAATTTGCTGGGATTGACTCTATTTACCTCAGCTCAGTCTCATGTTCTTTCCGACCTTTTTTTTTGTTACTTTCATTTCATAACGCCAGCATGCTTTTGGCTAATTCTTAGCCTTGCCCGAGCATTCCGCTTTTGTTTCAACTTGATAAAATTCAATCAGGTCCTTGTCACATAGCAGAGCAAGAATCCCCTCCTTTGACACTGCCAGATCCCACACAATTCCAGACTCTATGTCATCTAACAATACCGCTAGTTTCCTACCGGAGGTGCAGCAGTACTGCTCAATGCACGAGCCATCCTTCGTCACAGCAAACAGGCTGTTGGACTGTTCGTGATAACAAATAGTGGTCACGTTTTCCATATTCTCGATGTGGAGCTTCTCCTGGCAAACATGTCCAGGGCCGTAGGTGTCCATCACGCTCACGCTGCTGTAGTCACCACACATTGCAATATATCGACCACCATGAAGAAGAGTAGTGCTATTTGGACGAACTCGTACATCAAGTACTTTACACACCCCTACATTTGAGGGATCAATTTCCATAATATATCTGTTGTTAAACCCGCCTGAAATTCCCACTAACATCGCCCCAGAAGGACGAATCTTCACACTTCGAATACCATCAAGTCTTCCTATGTTAGCCCTTTGAATTAACTGTCCCTTTATGGTATAGATCTGAATATGGTCCAACGCCGCCAAATACACGTTATTACGTGAGCACATACACATCCCACCTACGATGGGCGCCTCATCCGACCACTCAGTTTCGGGATTAATCCCCAAGCAGCGTGGATTTACTTTCCAGATAAGATACATCTTGTACTGTCTGTTGTATTTACGATATATCGCAATCTGATGATTGTCTCTATGCAGTAGAGCAAGTAAACCACTCGGAGACCAATCAATGTTGTCCAATGCTGGACCGTACTTCTTAATGTTTACCGTTCCCTTCGGTGTGGCCAAGATCTGTATCCGCGTAAGCTTTGTAGGGTTTGTGGGTTGTTTGTCACGATCCTGCTCTCCGTCTACGTCTCTTTCGGGATCATCTGGTTTCTTGACTAAATGGAATGATACGTCTTGTCCGATATTTTGTGTCAACAAGCTAACCCCCACGCGATTAATTGTTATATTCTCTGGATACTTGATTGTGATCTTCTCAAGTTTGTCACAAAGTGAGCTGTGCTGTGCGAGATACTCATACTGCGTGGCGTTCGCGTGGGTACTCGACACGGCGTCAAAAACGGATTGAATACTCTGTATGTGTTGCTCAAATTCACCGATCTGATGATCTATTCGTTGCCGATCTTCTCGTCCCGTTTTCCTCATCATCTCAAGCATAGTTTCAACTTTATGCTCCTCAGTATTCTGCGCTTGCTGAGTACTTTTCTTAAAGTCGTTAATGTGATCGAGGCCATTTGTACAGCTCGCGATTTTTGACTTGGCTTCTGTCAATCGTTTCTCCAACTCACTGTGCCGTACCGCGTATCTATCTTTAATGCCTTCGATCTTATGGTTTGGTCCCGTGTGTTTCAGGATCAAACAGGCCAGACAAGCAGAAGCGTTGCATGGTATGCAGTAGTAGTGCATTCTCTCTTGTTCATGTTCTGAACACATCGGCACCTTGGGTTTGGCGCCTTTCTCCCGCGAGGTCTGCTCTTCAGTCGCATCTCTTGCCGCGTCATTTTCGTCGAGCAAATCGGCTTCTCTCGCGGCGACGGAGTCCCTCGGATGTTTCTCGGCAAGATTGCGCACTTTGCGATTGGTCTTAAGACTATTCACGCCGTCCTTTGGAAGTTTGGACTCTTCGCGACATTCTGGGCAGTTGATAACGCGTGTTTCTCCTTTCAAATCCTTTGTCAAGTTCTTTAGACATACCTTGCAGACTACGTGGTCACAACCGGGCAAATCCTTTGGGACGAATTGACCAACAAACAGCTCCAGACATATCGGGCATGAAAGCTCATCAACAGCAGCTCTAGCAAATGCGGCAGCCGCCATTTTGATTTATACATGTACTATAACCATGATAACATAACACACGCAAGTGACGCAGACCTTACCGAAAAGTAACGTGATTTGGTAAATACTTGTTATCTGTTCAAAGTGCATGTACTTTGAACTTTTATATTTATATATGCAAGTAAAAGATTGTAAGCCCATGTGTATACCCCTCTGGTTATACATATATTTCCTTATTTGTCAATTACCACTATAAACAAAGCAATATTATGTGATTCTAATTGTATCCATATTTTTCTCTCTCTACAATGCAGTTTGACTATCAGGGAAGACTTTTTGTATGATTTTCTGTAAAAAGCATCACATAACTTTACTCACTAAATCATAATAGAAATCTGCTTCCAATTTAAAGAAATGTTTCATCACGCGTGGTCGAGTCCAGCGGACACGTTCTTACTCCACAATACAAAAGTTGAGGGTTCGAGTCCCGTTGTGCATGTGGCCAGCGTGTTGTGTCCTTGGGACCGCACTTTGCCTCTCTTCACCCAGGTGTATAAATGGCTACCCAGAGAGCAAGACTGCGTTGGGCCAACGAATACACTTACGTTGGGCTAACGAAATTTTGTCCGGCAAGCCAACGTTGGCACAACGTCAGTAGATTAACGTTGGCGCAACGTTGGCACAACGTCAGTTAGTTATTATTGGCGCAACGTTGACACAACGTTGGCATAACGTTGGCACAACGTCAGTTGGTTAAAGGCCCTGTCACACCATAACGTATCGCCTCAACGTATGCCAACGTATGCGAAATATCGAAAAATACGTTGGTGTACGTTGGTGTACGCTGATATAAGTTAGGGGTACGTTGGGGATACGTCGTTTACGTTAAGAGCACGCTGTGATACGCTGTGACAATTTGGACCACGACAAAATATTGAGCATGCTCAAAATTTCTCGACGTACTCAACGTGTGCTTAATACGTTCTGCATAAGTTCCCGGTAAGTTTGTGGTACGTTAAATATACGTTGACATACGTTAGGGGTATGTTACTCGTAAGTTGGTATACGTTGATGAACGTAGGCTGACGGGGAAACGCACAGCCAACGTAGTGATAACGAGTTGATAACGTATATGTGCCGTATGTCTAACGTATGCCCGACGTATTTCCAACGAGTTTCGACGTATTCTCACGTATTCACCTTATGCCGGGCGATCGTGTAAGGCCCTATAGCGTATCCATAGCGTATTGAACGTATACATTGCGTATGACTAACGTATTGATAGCGTATCACTAACTTATAACCATGATAACATACTTATGACAGCGTATCACAGCGTATGCGAGCGTATGACTAACGTATGCTTAACGTATACTTAACGTAGCGTAGCGTATTCGTAGCGTATGATGATGGGTTGATGTGTTCAGCACGACAGACCATGAAGAAGTGAGGATGAGATACTCAAGGGACCCATTTATATACTCAAACCCTCCATAATATCAATTTTAAATATGTATACAGTGTCTGTTGATGTACGTGTTGTATTTTTGTTTTCCTTAGGACCCCTTCGGAAATAAGCCTCCGGGCTTAAAGGGTTATCCTGTTTGTATTTCTCCAATTTTGTGTGGTTTTGTAATTTTAAGTGTATCTTAAGATTCTCTATATTTATTATCCTTGTCATTGTTATATATATGTGGAGATACCGAAATAAATCAAATCAAATCAAATCAAATAAGTTCCCAAAACGCCGAATGCGCGCTAGCTGTACGGTAGCCCTGTCACACCATGGCGTATCGCCTGAACGTATAACAACGTATTCGAAATATCGAAAAATACGTTGGCGTACGTTGGCGTACGTTGGTGTACGCTGATACAAGTTAGGGGTAAGTTTGGGATACGTCGTATACGTTAAGAGCACGCTGTGATACGTTGTGAAAATTTGGAACACGTTTAGACTATAGGCTGTGCATGTTTTATTCCTTCAGAAAACAAATCTAGCACTCTCCATGTAGGGCACAGATGAAATGTGGCTTAAAATGAAGCTAATATATGCCTGATCAATATTTTACCTTATCCCACGTTCGTAGGTTGCACATTATGACCCTAGACCTCGATTTAGGGTCAAAGGTTACATGTGTTTCAATGGGAAGTCAAAAACTAAATTTAACATGGTAAAAAAACTAAAAAATGAGCTATTGACTATAAAAAGTATATTATATTGTTGGGATGAGCGTTTTAAACAAAAAAGTCAATCACAACTTTGATCGTAGATCAATAGTTTTTGAACTGTGACCTTTTGAAAAAGACAAGTTGGCCAAAATAGGCCATTTTGGTCATTTTTTCGCAAAATTGGCACAAAAATGACATGTTATCATCATTAAAAAAATATTTTGACTCAATGTGAATTGATAAACCATGTTATAATGTTGGTTTATAGATGAACTTTACATTAAAAGACATTTCAAAAGTCAATGGTGTCCGCATGCCATGGCAAACAGTTTTAATATCCTTCAAATTCATCGAAAATGGGTAAAATCTGAGTCAAATTTAAAGGATTTGAAGGATATTAAAGCTGGTTGCCATGACATCAACATACCATTGATTTTTGAAATGTGTTGTAATGTAAGGTACATCTATATACCAACATTATAACATGGTTTATCAATTCATAATGAGTCAAAATATTTTTTTAATGATGATATCATGTCATTTTTGTGCCAATTTTGCGAAAATATGACCAAAATGGTCTATTTTGGCCAACTTGTAATTTTCAAAAGGTCACAGTTCAAAAACTATTGATCTACGATCGAAGTTGTGATTGACTTTTTTTACCATGTTAAATTTAGTTTTTGACTTCCCATTGAAACACATGTGACCTTTGACCCTAAATCGAGGTCTAGGGTCATAACGTGCAACCTACGAACGTGGGATAAGGTAAAATATTGATCAGGCATATATTAGCTTCATTTTAAGCCACATTTCATCTGTGCCCTACATGGAGAGTGCTAGATTGATTGATACAGACCTACGTCCCAGTGTCTAGTTGAGCCCGCGAAAAATTATTGAGCATGTTCAAAATTTCTCGACGTACTCAACGCGTGCTTAACTTATGTTCTGCATAAGTTCCCGATAGGTTCGTGGTACGTTAGACATACGTTTACAAACGCTGACATACGTTAGACATACGCTGACATACGTTAGAGGTACGTTAATCGTCTTAAGTTATAGGTTGGACATATGGATTTACCCTTCTAGATATTTTAATAGTTATCATCTAGGCTGCATTTACTTGAACTGGCAACACTTATCCCGCCGTGTACGAAACTCAATTTTTGCAACGGCATAAGTCACGTGTTCGTTGTACGCCGAGGATACGCTGAGGATACGTCGCACGGCAGACATACGCTACGAATACGTTGGTCATACGCTCGCCGATCGCATACGCTGTGATACGCTGTGATAAGTTTGTTATAAGTTAGTGAAACGCTATCATATACGTTAGTCAAACGCTATGTATGCGTTTAATACGCTATGGATACGTCCATTCCATCACCGATGTTGACGCAATTCGTTGGGAAGTTGGACGTTCTTGGACGTTCTCGGACTCTGACAATTTTCGAGCTATTTTTTGAATACGTCGGCATACGTTCAGGCCACGTTCAGGCCACGTTCAGGCCATACGCTATGGTGTGACAGGGCCTTAACGTTGGCACAACCGGTACACACCACACACACCGGTTTAGATTATCGGGTGACTGCATAGAATAGAGTATTGGTAGATAATTGACCTGCTTAAGTGTTTCTAGAACTTGGATTCGATATCTAAAACACGGGTTGGTAAACCATAGGAATTCTGGGCGATATCACTTCCTCTCGGTAGTGAATCGGTAACTTGTATTAACATGTTATTTAACTAAATCTCTTATCATTGGTGTTTTTAAATTTTGATTGGGCCAACCGTCGCTTACCGACCAATTGCCAACGTCATTTTGACGCCAACCAAATAACCGACATAAAATCCTGGTAAAACTCAACGTTGGCCCGACGTTGGCTTTCTGACCGCGACCTTGCCGACCATTGCCGTCATTGATTTACATGGCCTTGGCATCTAGCGCCACCTGTATAAAAAGTAAACATACTTATGAGACCATTTTTGCACCATAATGTTCTAAAGGACCAGTGATTACACTGACAACATTTCATCGATATAGCTCCTTCACTTCGGGGTGATTTCAAAAACCTTTTGATACCCCTCGTAGTCAGTTTAAAACGTATACTCCGGACGATTGATGTCCATTCTTGGATCAATTTTGAAGTATATACTTTGAATGGTTGCATAAAAGAGAATGATTATGACTGATTTGCCAATGCCAAGTACGACTATAATAACAGCTTCAAATGCTTCCAATTTATAACCCGAGTTATTGTTAACACTTTCCATGGGCTATTAGTTTTACCATTTTACAAGACAGATTTTTCAGAAATCTTTCCCAACGTTCAAAGTCAATCTCAAGAATCAATGTACCAAGTTTGTACTTCTTAAAATGCATTTCTCATGATGGTTCCAAAAATGGTAATAAAATTCGGTAATTTTTACATTTTTTAAAACATTTTGTGAAATGTTTGAATGTCATCTGCCGACGTCTGCCGCGTGGAAAGTGTCAGTCCCCTTCATAAATTCTATTTTCCACCCATCCCTCTTGATCGTGAGTTCTCTGATGATGAGTATTATGACCTGAATCATCATTAGCATGTCCATGGATTTCAGAATGTCGTGCGTACGCAACATTATCAACCCATCCCTCCTCGCCGGAATCTTCACTGGCAGCGCTTGCTCTGTACTCTGCCTCTGGTGGCGTTACACCGCCGCCGCCACCGCCTTCTCGTCGGTCCGAGTGACTCCTGTTTACGACGGCATACTCGTGATCATGAGTCTGCGCGGTTTCTGCAGGAGGCGGGACGGTTGGCCCATTTTGAATGTCGCGGTCAGAGATGTCGTGATACAGATTGTCAGGTTGAAATGCTGCGTTTGAACGTGAAGTCATTGTTGTATCCGTGTGTTGAGGCTCAGACTGAGATGTCTTTCTTTTCCGACTGTATATGAACACATGATAAAGAATAAGTATCGCTAGTCAGTTGAATTAGTATGAATGAACACATGATAAAGAATAAGTATCGCTAGTCAGTTGAATTAGTATGAATGAACACATGATAAAGAATAAGTATCGCTAGTCAGTTGAATTAGTATGAATGAACACATGATAAAGAATAAGTATCGCTAGTCAGTTGAATTAGTATGAATGAACACATGATAAAGAATAAGTATCGCTAGTCAGTTGAATTAGTATGAATGAACACATGATAAAGAATAAGTATCGCTAGTCAGTTGAATTAGTATGAATGAACACATGATAAAGAATAAGTATCGCTAGTCAGTTGAATTAGTATGAATGAACACATGATAAAGAATAAGTATCGCTAGTCAGTTGAATTAGTATGAATGAACACATGATAAAGAATAAGTATCGCTAGTCAGTTGAATTAGTATGAATGAACACATGATAAAGAATAAGTATCGCTAGTCAGTTGAATTAGTATGAATGAACACATGATAAAGAATAAGTATCGCTAGTCAGTTGAATTAGTATGAATGAACACATGATAAAGAATAAGTATCGCTAGTCAGTTGAATTAGTATGAATGAACACATGATAAAGAATAAGTATCGCTAGTCAGTTGAATTAGTATGAATGAACACATGATAAAGAATAAGTATCGCTAGTCAGTTGAATTACATGTAGTATGTTAATCAACTGGAATAAATGAGATATTTCTGTCAACTTTGAACACGTGACTAGGAATTGACATTTCTGAAAATTGACTTTTCAGCATTAAGAGTGATTGACCCTTTTTAAACAGAATGTTCTGAATTGTATGCTTGGCGAAATTCTGCAGTAAAGCAAGGAATATTTTAAGACACCACCACAATGCATTGCGTTTTTGCAAAATGACCTAATTCTTGTCTCAAATTTGTCTCGGTCCCCATATACATTATGCTCACAATCATGGCTTCATATCTTGTTCATCCTTGGAGCTCTTAGGTTCTACAGCGTGTCCTAAAAAACTGGGTCCAAAATTTTCAGAGCTTATAACTTAAAATATGGGAAACATAGATGCTTCATGTTTAGGAATATAAAAGTAAATATATCTGACAATATTTGGTGAAATTATAAGACCAATGGGATATAGGGTTTGAGAAATACAAAGCTTTGCATACAGCGTGGTCAGAACCAGTTTTTTTCCGATTTTGCCCATAAACCGTCCATGCGTTGCATTTGCGCATCGTATTGACGTCATCAAAGTTTTGCCTTTGACTTAATAACAATTACTTGCTCAGGGAAATCTTCGTCATAAGGGGGATAAAAAGTGTAAATACCTATGATTTTTGTTAGAAAAATCAATAAATAACCTTCTGAGACACTGCCATCTTTGAAGCAGTTCAAGAACCATTTCTTCAAAATTTGAAACCATTCGTTAAGTCAATCATCTCATCAAAGGAATTAGAGGCAGGGCTGGAACGTCAGATTTTTCAACCAGCCAGTTGGGATCGGGCAGGTAACTCACAAAATACCTGCCCGACAGAAATTCCAGTAACTCTCACACTTGCACCGTGAGTTTGAAATTGTTTACCCGCCAGTCGGTTGCCGGGGTACTTTTCCCGACACAAAATTTACCCGCTATGGGCAGGTGGGCGGGTGCTATTTCCATGCATGGTATCAGGGTAACAGTTGCTCTGTTTTTGTATATATCCAACAACAAGGTTACTGCAATGGGTATTTATAATGCTGAATATTGATCTAAAATACCTATAATTTAACCCTTTTCTACTAAACATAAGATATTTCGGAGAATAAACTCCATGCGCATGATGTAGGGAAAACTTGCACACAGCGCAAATGCAAGGCATAAGGTGGTTTATTGCTAAATTGGAAAAAAACGGGTTCTAACCACGCACTGTTGAAAGCTTTGTATTTCAGAAAGTTGCCATTTGATTGGTCTCACATTTTACCCAATTAAGGTCAGGTATATGTCTCTTAATATCCTCAAATATGAAGCAGCTACGTTTTCAACTTTTAAAGTTACAAGCTCTGCATTTTTTGGACCCAGTTTTTTGGGACACGCTGTAGTTTGAAACTTATTAGAGCTCGACAAATACATCGTGTGAAAACAAACTTTAGTTGGCTGGCGTTCGCGCAATGCATCGTGGAAAGACCTTAAAATCTTCTTTGCAGTGAAGCGAGACATTTTTCGATAGCTTACACTATTGCGTTTGTGAACTTATGGGTAAGTTTAATGAGGATGTCAGTGGACCTTTAACGAACTATCGGGAACTGTCCAGTAAATGATGTCATCTCTTTCACCGTAAGCATGGTATTGAAGTAGAAAGTGTCAGCAATTGTTGGAAGTTTCATGACTGGAGTGGAGATAAAATACTTACAAATATTGCACCAAAATTACTACAGCTGTGATGATTACTGCAAATATGCAGACGACACCTATAACCAACCCTATAACCAAGGGTGTATCTGAAACAATAAGATAAGGAACAACGATGATTCATCTTTGTTCAAAATTATGTTTGAAAGCTTGTGACATGGTCCAAAAATGCCTGGAAGTTGGGTCCATTATTAATGTTATTTTGAATTGCGCAATGTTATTTCAAATCGCGCAATGTTATTTCAAATCGCGCAATGTTATTTCAAATCGCGCAATGTTATTTCAAATCGCGCAATGTTATTTCAAATTGCGCAATGTTATTTCAAATTGCGCAATGTTATTTCAAATTGCGCAATGTTATTTCAAATTGCGCAATGTTATTTCAAATTGCGCAATGTTATTTCAAATTGCGCAATGTTATTTCAAATTGCGCAATGTTATTTCAAATTGCGCAATGTTATTTCAAATTGCGCAATGTTATTTCAAATTGCGCAATGTTATTTCAAATTGCGCAATGTTATTTCAAATTGCGCAATGTTATTTCAAATTGCGCAATGTTATTTCAAACATTGCGCAATGTTATTTCAAAAACATTGCGCAATGTTATTTCACTGTTATTGCACTAAATTGCGCAATGTTATTAAAAATTACGCAATGATATTTAACAGTTTATGATGTTGCCGACATTTTTCGAAACTTCCGAAATGTTCCCCAAAGTTTTCGAAAGTTGCAATGTCAACCGTGGATTTGTGCCATTTTTAGTCCAACTTTTTGCATTTTCCCCTTGTGACAAAGGGCCTTTTATTTATAGTGGCATGAGTGGGGAGGGTATACTAAAACGAATACACTTTCCACGCGATTATCAGTTTAACCATATACAAAACAGAATTTTCAGAAACCTTTCCCAACTTTTCAAAGTTTATCTCATGAATTACTGAACCAATACTAGGCATGGTTGTACTTATTTTTATGCATTTCTCATGGTGATTCTAAGGGTGATGAAATGCAATTATTTTGACATCTTTAAAACAGTTTGTGCATGACATTTTGGTACTGTCGTCCACAGACGAATTGCCGCGTGGAAAGTAGAAAGTTAACACAATTATGTATGAACATGAATGTTAACGCTTTCCATATACTGCCGGCGGCTGCAGACGACTTTCCAAATTTTGAAAAAATGTTTCATAAATGTCAAAATTATTGAATTTCATTACCATATTTGAAATCACCATGAGAAATGCATTGAAATAAGTACAAACATGCCAAGTATTGGTTTAGTAATCGTTGAGGTAGACCTTGAAAGTTGGTTAAGGTTTTCGAAAAATCTGTTTTGTATAATGGTAAAACCACTAGCCGCGTGGTAAGTGTTAAGGCAAAGCATGAAAAGATAACTGAAAGTAATACCTTTATTCAAAGCAGAGGCGGGTGTATCTTCGGTAACCATGTTTTGTGTCGTAGTGATGACTTCTTGTCTTCCTAAAATCAAAATATGTTCTGTTATAATAATACACGTTATATTTTCACGTTTTGCACTGTCAGATGTGTTTAATACAGAGTGGTATAGGCTTGGTACTTGGTAGTGTAATCCATATACAGCTGTAAAGCTAAACTTGGATGTGGTGCAGTGATGACGTCATACAGCAAGTTTGTGCAAGTAAAAAGGTGGACAATGGAGAGAGAATAAGACGATCTCCGGAACAAATAATGGTGATGACTGGACGAAAAAGACGAAATAAACTCAGGGTGCACTATATACAGGGGTTTGACAGCTTACAGGAGTCTGGATCCAACTGGGGGAAGCATCGCCCGGATGGATGGCATAGCGGCTTTCCTGAAGACCAGAATGGATGGGGCCGAGACTGTAGTGGCTAGTAGGCTGTTCCAGATGCGGATGGATCGCGGATAGAATGAGAATTTGAAGGGGTCGATTGTGCATTGGATGACGCTGAATTTGAGTTGGTGATCATGTCTTCCAAAGAAGGTGGCAGGGGAAACACACGGTGGAAATTTGATGTTGACCAGGCCGTGGTGGATCTTGAAAAACATCACTGATTGGAATTTGAGTTGGTGATCATGTCTTCCAAAGAAGGTGGCAGGGGAAACACACGGTGGAAATTTGATGTTGACCAGGCCGTGGTGGATCTTGAAAAACATCACTGATTGGGCAAGCAGTCTGCGATGGTGGAGCGAGTCCCATCCTAAAGATGTTATTAAGGGTGTCACGTGGGTCTCTCTTCTATAATCACGATGTATGAAGCGGGCTGCCGCACGTTGTACTCGCTCGAGGCTTTCTACTGTTGATGTTGCATGTGGATTCCACGCCTCAGACGCATACTCCAACCGAGGGCGCACTAGTGACTCATAAGCTTTGGTTTTAACTTCCTTTGTGCATGGTGTTAGTGTGCGTCGTAGCAGACCTAGGGTTCTATTCGCTTTCTTGACAGTCTTCTCGCAGTGAGTATTCCAACGTAGGTCGTTTGAGATGGTAACGCCTAGGTACTCATGGTGATCAACAGTGTTAAGAGGCTTGCCAAAGATGCTGTACTGGAAGTGGCTTTTATTCCTTTTCCGGGTTATGTGAAGTACTGCACACTTTGCTATGTTGAACTCCATGAGCCAGTTGCTAGACCAATCTGCGAGCTCCTGTAGGTCCTGCTGTAGGATGTTGTGATCATCTGGAGTGATGATCTCTCTGTAAATGATGCTATCATCAGCGAAGAGACGAAGGGTTGACTTTGTGTTGTCTTGGATGTCGTTGATGTATAGCAAGAACAATGCAGGGCCTAGGACTGAGCCTTGGGGAACCCCAGAAGTAACTGGTGCCCATGATGAGTGTTTGCCGTTGACTACCACTGCTTTATATATTCGGATGGATATTAAGCCTTAAACAATATGACACCTCATCAGTGGCATCATAACTTCATCATCAACTTTAAAAGTATCCACTCTATTTTTCAGCTTTGGGTGGGGCAAACGGGTGGGGGTGGGGGGGGGATAATCCGGAGTCTAGACAACAAATATTGGGTGGCAAAATGCGCGCGATAATGGTGGCTTTTATTGTAAAAAGTAATGTTTACATTAAAAGTCAACATTTTCGATTGTTTGTGGATCAAATGGGATGGGGCTTGAGCTGACTGGGGGATCGTACAAGGGGGAAGGGGGTCGTGACTGACGGAATTCACATTTATACACTAATACGTCACATTAATCATTGACTGCTGAATCACATTGTTTTGACACCTGGTACCGCCACTGCACCTCATTCATAAAAATCGAGTGGATACTTTTGAAGTTAAGATGACCTTTTTAAAAGTCATCCACTTCAAAAGTATCCATACCAACCGGCAACCGAGCACAAAATGACATTAAAGTTATTTTCAAGGGATATCATTGCCTAGCACTCAGCAGTGACAATTTGTGTGGAATGAATCCCACGCCAGCTCACCATTCATCCGTATGCCTGACCGGTTTTAATAGCACATAGTGTTCAATACAAATCAATTACATCCCATACACAAACAACACTTTACCCGTTGTTAAAGTGTTGTTACTAAAAGCACCATAACTTAAAAAGTGTCCACTCGATTTGTATGAATGAGGTGTCATTTTGTGGAGAGGAAATTTCCTCGTTTAATGTATACCACAGTTTTTTGACACCGATTGCTGATTTTAAATTGGCTAACATTAAATCACCTGGCCTGGAACTTTTTTTGGTAGGTGAGTATATTCTTACCCGTATCTCTGCATGCAACAAAGACAAGGTTGTGATCTCCGCATCCAGAGTTGCTCGGTTGATCAGGGCGACAAGAAAATAAGTTGTCTTCATCTAGAACAAGAACAGTTCGAGGTAGGTTAAATGGGCTGAATAAACAAAACGAGAATTAATATTTTACTGTTTTTCACACACCATTAGAAAATGAACACAAATGTCAATCTGTTTTATACCGTGATATTAGTATAGGACCAAAGTAGGGTCTCATCTAGAAATAAGTGACATTTTAACTAATTACATACACCCTACTTAGGGGTCGTCCATAATTTTCGCCATTTTCAGTTACGTACAAAGCGTACGTAAGAGGGGGGGAGGGGGTCGAAATATACCCCAACCGTACGTAACTTAAATGGCGATCTTGAGATGCGGGATTTTTTTTTAAAGTACAAAATAAAATAAAATTTCGCCATTTATTGCGTACGTAACTCGAGGGGGGAGGGGGTAAAAAGTTACGTACGCTCTGTACGTAAGTGAAAATGGCGATAATTTTGGACGACCCCTTACATACATACATACATGAAAGCATTTATATAGCGCTGCTATACCTTGAGATCGTAGCACTCATCCGAAAGATGTGTGAACAGATACAGACCGGGATGATCCCCTACTCTTTACGAAAGAGTCTGTAACCTTTTTAACGTGCTCGGGTATTGCTCTTCCGATGCACGGGACCACCATTTCTACGTGACTCATTCCGAACCACTGTATTTTAGTTACTCCTATCTACATGTAGGTTATACATAATTACTTTTTTTCAAATATGACTAACTACTTGTCTAACAATATTATACTATACCAAATAATATGACTACTACAGTTTGATTTTAAATGTTTTTCTTTCGATGTTGATATTAGCCTGGGCAGCCCAGCGCTCGTGGTGTGGTGGTTGCCGGCCGCGATTTTTTTTCTTCCTAATCAACATTTGTAAAATCAGTTGACTTTTTTAATTCTCTTAAAAATCATTTTATTCAGTGAATTTTGCTTTATTCCGTGTTAAAACGGAATAAATAAATTTTACAAATGTTGATTAGGAACAAAAAAATCGCTGCCGGGACCGGGTGGTTGTCACTCGCCTGTCACCCGGCGACCCGGGTTCAATCCCCGGAGGCCGTGGACCTATTTGTTTGGTTCCCCCTTTTCACCTTCAACTTCTAAGTTAGAGTTAACTCCGAAATTCAGAGACCAAACCGAACGCAGTGTTTGCATATATATGATGTGATACATCAAACATCTAAAATGGTTTTTTTACTCTCTTCAAGATGTAGCAAGAAATGATGAATAACATTTTTTTTTATAATATCCGTTAAAAATTCCTTCGGTACCGTACTTATGAAACATGAGAATGGTTCTCAGTAGTCTTCCCGAGACTCCTCAGTCTCAGTTACCTACCTCCCCTGCACTTGAAGTCGTCTATTGATTTTTGAGTCGAATCAGAATTCTCGTTTCCCGCTACAATGTAGTAGTTATCGTTTGTGCTAGTAGATTCAACCCCAAGATAAC
This sequence comes from Ophiura sarsii, assembly GCA_035610835.1. Lineage (NCBI taxonomy): Eukaryota > Metazoa > Echinodermata > Ophiuroidea > Amphilepidida > Ophiuridae > Ophiura > Ophiura sarsii. The sequence continues at coordinate 79,174,028 of CM069443.1, forward strand.
CGAGCTGTTTGCAGACGACATTGGCGTCCTCAAGGCTCCAAACAACATCATCGTCATCCGATCCATGAAAGCATACATCGTACCATTCATTTCGGTACAGAACCTCTAGTTTCCCTCGACTCGTTGTGATCGGTGATGGGGTCTGCGGATTGGAATCCGTATCACGAAGGCGGATTGAAGTGTCTATAAGATCTACAGAAAATAGTTTGGTAAGAAATAAATCGACTGGTAACTCCGAGACTGCAAAACGTGTCGTGAGACGTCAAGATTGTCTCTCCGCACAAGATTGTCACTATACCGTAATCATGGTACAGGTGTTGACAAAGGATATATTTTAGGCCCGAAACGTACAGCTGCGTAAATGTAATTGGAAAGAGCTAATTCATTAAGGAGATTATTGCAAACGTTTCAAACTACAGAGGTGAGTATAATTAATACGTCATCAACATGTATCATACACTAAATCATTGTACCTTTCTAACAAATGAACCTTTCTTACAAGATAAGTCTATAAATACTTGTAATTATCCTATTTTCTTTATATTATTAATTAGTATCAGTGATCAGTTTAATATTCACGTAAGTTGACTGTTCCTACGAATTTACAAAATTATGTCCAAAAAACTATATAATAATATAAGAACTTACCATAACATTCCACAGCGGCCTGGTCTTGGGTTCGATGCTCGTCACATCGTGCGATAGTATCGAAGAGGATAGAACTACAGCCACAGAATTCCAAGCTGTCCCACGTGCAATTCTCGAGACTGGTCGCTGCAGCTTCAATGGATTAAGGACACCAAATAGGTTTAGATGAGTTTAAATAACTATAACAAGTAATAACCATTTACGTATAAACAGATATTCACAATGAACTTAAGAAATCGCTATTTTATCATTTTGTTACGGCTGCTGCATCATCCGAATTGATCAAAAATTATAATCGAATGTCGTATAGCTGTTGTTTACTGTGCCAGCAAGACAAATGGCCGCAAAAGTTCAGGTTTTAATTTTTGTTGCAGGCTCTCCTGACTACTTTACTACAAAAAGAATTTACCCTAACATAGTCTAGAGATATAGATGACTGCTTAATAGGCCTTGACATAGGAAAGTTCTACTCAGGGGTGGGTGAACTAAAGTATGAAATGGACATGTGACGTGTGTAAGGCTTGTCACTTTCGTTCGAAATCACCTGGGCCAATCGGTGAAGATAGAGAGAGAACCTGCATGGCCTTTGTGAAGGAATGCCAACCCGCCCCTTCCTGATGGGGGAGTCCGCCCCTTCATGGGGGAGACCCCAACCAACCCTGCCCCTTCCGGGGGGGGGGGGGGAAGGAGAAATCACGAGCCTTAGACATACTTTTTTGAGACTTTAAATGAAGGCTATACTGTACCTGATGGACACACGACACCTTCCACCGAATAATCTGTTGTAATGCCTGGTAGAGCTACGTCCCATCCACCGTGATACCCCAACTCTCGGCACGCGACCGTCGCTGATGTACTCTCCCAGGATTGGTGGTCCGCATCCGTAGAGCCATCGTGGCACACTGCCAGCCAGGCGTCCTTACAAATCAAAAGCCCTAAAACACAGTATCTGGTCCAGACTTCTACTTTGCCCCTGTAGGTCTGGTCCCCGGCGGGCTGGTCTCCAATTAGGCGAATATGTGCCGACTCAACTGCAACATAATAATAAACTTTGAAGATTTATCATTCAACATCGATGTCTTTTTACAGGTGAGATCCAGCATTAATAACTAGAAATATTGGATTAAGAAGAGTTGAAAATGTAAAAAGCATCACTATTCTTAAGATGAACTTTTATGCAATAGGACCCTGGCATCTTGGAAACGAATGAAGTATAGGCCTACGGCCAACCCACCAACTGCCTTTAGCTACAATCCTGGGGAAAAAGTCTTGGAACGCTTTACCGTGATTACGGGCAGCCTAAACTAATCAGACGGGCAGTCAATAGTTAGGTCACCTACACAGAGGACTGCAGTGCAAATCTCTACGATTTTCGCTATGCAATCTCTATGGCGGATTTCAATCCGTTGTATGAAGCTATGATGTTTGCATGGTCTTCGCTATCTCCAAGCAGATAGAACAATACGTACATGGACTTTTTTGTAGACAGGGTTCATTTCATGATTTGGTGAGGTTTAGAATGAGTTAGGATTCCTGTAATTTCGAAGACCACAGATTTTCAAAACGTGAATTTTCCAACATTTTACGACATAAATTTGGTCACAAAACGTGTTTAATACTATACATTTTACCGTTCTGCAGATGTTAATGACCCTCCACTAAAATTCTACATGATTTGTAACACGTTCAGTTTTTGGGATGCCCAAATAGACCATTTTCCGAAGCTATTTCTAGCAAATGTTGCAGTCACTTATACTCCATTGTTTTCTTGCATATAACAAAATCTGACACGCAGCGTGACCTCCCTGCTGGCTGACGGGCATTCGGCGTTTAACGTGTTTGATGATGACACTGTAGGAGCCCCAGAGCTCTAAATTCGGCTTTAAGATGGTTTGACCCCTGATCTCCAAACATACTCCAAAAGAAATACTTTTATGGTAGATTCATATCTTGTCTACAAGAATAAATTGTCCTGCTCTTAGTCTAATGATTCTCTTGCGAATTCATGTTACTGGCAATACGTATTCCCCTATAGTATATATTCACATAGACAAAATGACATAAAACAACTTGTGTTAGGGGTAGGGGTAGTATTATGGCCATTTGACTGAAATTTGGCATAAAAAGTATGTATAACTATGCATCATATATATTGGGAAGAACTGCTTCACAATTTGAGATAGTTATTTATAGTTATAATGTCAATGTTACAGGTAACATAGCTAAATAGAACATGGGAAAAGTTAGAAAAGGGTCAAAAATGCTTATTTTTCTAACTTTTTCAATTGTTCCATAACATTTTGGACCGATATCAATGACATCGAAATGTAAAAAGCTAATATAATGTGTTAAAGGGAAGCGGTCATGGTGAGGATTCTAACGAAAATTGAACAGCGCGCGGCGACTACCGTATTTGAATCTAAACAAGTTGGACATTGGCGCAGTCTGTAATTGTTCTACGTATGTTTACATGCAAGCGGTATTGTGTGCGACTCTACAACAATCTCTTAACCCAATGTGGGTGGCGCGCTCAATCAACCATCCTTCATTTGATTGAACGCATTTTCTATCGTATGATGTAAGTGATGTATTAGTTATGAGCTAAGGTTTAGCTGGTACAAAATCGTCGTCAGCGGTTTCTTTTCCTCACCATGCGCTGTAGTTCTTTCTTTAAACTCATAAACATGATTTTATGTAGTTTTTAGATTTCCTTTCAGCGTTATGGTCAATATACTACTCAAAGCCTTACGAGAGATTCTATTACTTCATTTCTTCTGCTATGTGAATACATGGGGAATATGATTATCGCCATAGCAAAATTTCGCAAGAGAATCTTTAGGGCAGGATTCGTTATTCTTGTAGATAAGTCAGATATGTATCTGTCATAAAAATGTAAATTTGAGAGTATGTTCGGAGGTCAGGGGTCAACTCCTAAATTTTAGGCCTGGGGCTCCTACTACAGGTAGGTGTAGGCCTACATGTAGGAATAGGCATGGCAAAGTCAACCTAAAACCGTGAAAAAGAGTTGAATAGGACCAGTCTTGCGCAGTGATCGAAACCTTGGCTTGAATGCCTTGGTCTGGACCCAGTGGCGGCACCAGCGTCATAATTTTTGGGATGTGGGGGCAAGATTTGTTTAGGGGGGCATGAAAAAAATGCGCGCGAAGCGAGCAATTTTTGTGTGACATTTTACGCTTAAGGGCAGTGTCAACCCGGCACTTGTTTCAAAAATTGAATTTCATATTTCTCTATTATTTAATACTTTTATATGTATTCTATCATTACCATCATAAGTAACTAATCGTAAGCGATTATTTCCCGTTCTTTTGGGTGATTTTAAATTGTTGTTTTAGTAAGTTTGAGTCAGGAAAAGGCGCATGGTTATTTGGCGGGAATTTAAGCGGAGTTCCGCGCTTTTCAAATGCTGCGCCAGCTGTACGATCATTGCGTCGCGCGCTGAAACTCCCCGCGCGTAATACTAGACGCGTCGCTTAATATCCGCGACGTAGACGCGAAAAACAAAAGAGCGCTAAACAATGTCTAAAAATGTAAACAAAGGCCAATCTTACGATCATTTAAATTTCAGTTTTCTTCCAATTTCTTCACATTGTGACAATACAAATTGAATCTGATAGTTTATTATGATTGTTCATAATAGTATACTCGCTTTTTAGATCACACGCCCGTGTATTCCGTGAACATTTAGCTTTAAATGGTTGAAAATGTCAATATTTTTACTAAATTTATGTTTTCTAGAAGTTCAAATTTGAAGTAATTTTACGAAATTTCAGACAACATAACTAAAAATATATCAAACTATCAGGTAAGCTTTTACTACCATTGTGTAGAGGACTTTCAGCGCTAGGAGGCAATTTTTTATTTTTTCAATTTTGGATTTTAAACTCGAGATATGCATCCATTTCTAGCGGAATGTATGCAAAAAAAACACGACTTTTACACTTTTCCGATGTTTTTAGCAATATTTCCAAAACCAAGCTTTATTTTGGAAAAAGAAAAAATTGCCTCCTAGACAAAATTGTTTTGTTTACAAAAACGTATATTAGAACAAATTACCATTTTTTATTTTATAGTTATGCTGTCTGAAAAATTTGGGGTAAAAAAATTGCTTTTTGGTTCATTTCTCAAAATTTAGTTTATTTGGTATCACATTGATATCACCATCGGATTCCTTATTAAATTTCCTTTTTAAAAATGTATACTTTTATGTACTTTTATTCAATATTCTCATACTTAGAAGCAAAAGTTGATCATCAAAATAATAGGGTTGACATGCAAATGGTCAAATTTGGTCTAATGCTAACTAATTTGGTTTGAAAATGCGCGCTTGCGCGCAAAATTTACCTGTTTTATGCTTAAAATTGTCAACATTTGGTCTAATTAAACGCTAACCATGTTTTTATTTTTATTTTGCTTTACCTCCATATTATGATACGTACCTGCTGCTATTGTGAAGTAACAGTTCAATAAAAACAATAGATTCACCCAAAATGATGAAGCCATGGTAAAAATGATATTGTTTGACGATGATGAGGATTACAGTATACCGGAGATATCTTCAGATGTAGTCCTGAATCTGAACTGCATGGGACATCGAGCGAGAAGTTGTGCCTCGCTGGATAACTTGCTTGTCGCTGCTTTAGTTTGCTACCGTAGCGGATGCCGCGTCTAAGAATGCTCCTCTGTGGGATAAACCTCTATTGATGGATAGCTTTCTGCGGCAGCTGCTGAGGTCACAAGTTGGATCGGAGATGATACAAATCACAAACCATCGTACTACTACTATATAGAGAAGACATAATATCCCTTTATGTAATCGGAGCACGGTACCATTAATTTTTGGAGTACTTCAATGAAAATACGAAGCATACGATGTATAAATTACATGACATCACCCAGGAACCTGCATCACACCGAAGCTAGCTGTTCGTAACTATCGCTGTGCTATATCAGGTATTCACATTGCATTAAACCAGAGAGGTGTATTAGTAATAACATCTCTCTGATTAAACAAACCACCGTAATTAACTCGTCTACATGTAGTTCGATTTTATACGGTTCAAGAGCCAGCAGTGAATATGTCACGAATGACTGGATAATGACCAATTGGACCTTGTAGAGTTCTTGATCACTTGTGAGAGTTAACCCACACTCCAAACAGACAATTGAAATAGACTTGCTCATCGACCATGACGCAGAAAGGATATTCCTCTATCCAATACAGGGTGTTCAAAATTAAAAATGGAAACGAATCGGCGGCCAGTCTATTAAAAATTGATCATCTGAGCTTTGAAGATAGATAACTAACGTAGTAACAACCGAGCTTGGTAAATAAACTTTCATGGTGTTTAAAGTATTACATTTGCTATAACCAATTCAAATTGGTGGTGTTTTAGTAATAAATGGACTAAGAAAACTTTGATATTATTACTAATCATTGCATGTCACTTTCAAAACGGATGTCAATGATGGTCTATGATGTAAAAGTGTGAAGGCGTTGTTCAGAATCACACTTCAAATCGGGTTCAAGTTTATCTATTAATCAGTCAGCATTGATCTTTATCCTACTCTATAACTTAACAACGGATATCATTTGGTATCACTACGTGTATAATAAGTGTTGGCAAGCGCAAATCAACTATTAGCAAATACCCGGGGGGGGGGGGTACTCGGGTTTGGTTTGGTCGGGGGTGTGCCGCTGGAGATTCAAACCCCTTACCCATTTCTAAGGGTGATTTTGGAAAAATCGGTAACCATTTTTAGGGGTTTTGCTTCATTTTAGACCAATTTTTTGCAAATTTTCACGAAAATATACCTAATTTTGGCAAATTTTCGCGAAAATATACCTAATTTTGGCAAATCTTCGCGAAAATAGACAAACAGGACCCAAGGATTTTTCAGTTGAAAAGCCTACCCATGGCTAAGGATGTCTCGTGAAAAAACGACCCACTGGAGCGGCACGTCCCCGTATGCCTTACTCCCCCCCCCCCCCCCCCCCCCCCCCCCCCCCCCCCCCCCCCCCACGGGAGCAAATACCACTAGGAAGTAGAAAACGTACCAAATCAACTATTTATTAGCAAATATCAATATGGGACGATTTACTAAAGTGTCTTATATTTAGAACTTAACATTAGAAAACTCCTGTAAGATAAGTGAAATATGTTATATGTCATTAGTTATTATTTATGTGTATACATTGTATATGATGTGATGCGAGATTTAATATATGCAATAAAACAAAAGATTAAAAAAAAAATCTTAAAACACGTGTGCTGTTGTTGTTCAGCGATCTTGATATTTTCAAAATTGATGTTAAAAAGTACTTGGTCGGGGAAACCGGGGTACGTGCCACCATGTTTGACAAAAGTATTTGCACTACTTTTTTGAATTGTAACCATGGTAACCATTGATTTGTATCAAATATGCATACATATCTAAATTCTTGTATGATGCACTCGTTGTTTTGAAAATCCAAATACTACCAATATATTCCTTGGAATGTGTAAATACAAATATCTAGGTGTTTTTTTAATTTGCACAAATATAAGGTATTTTGAGCACAATGCGTGGGTTCATTCAAGCAGTCTTATCTCGAGTTATGGAAATAAATTGAGAATAGTACGGTAAGGACATGCCCATACATGGAATGCATCACTCAAGGAACATGCAGTTCTCACAGGTGTGTTGATAAGAAATGAGACAGTGATTTCTGCGTATACACTCTAAGAAAAAAGGGTGCTTTAGGGGTTCTTGGCTGTCCCGTATATGGAACCCTTTATAGCGGAACCTTTAAGGTTCCAAAAAGTTCCATAAAGAACCTTTAAAGGTTCCAAAAGAACGAAAAATGCGTCTTTAGAACCTTTAAAGGTTCTCTACAAAAGTGTTTGGGGTTCTTTAATTTATTAGAACCTTTTAACCGGAGGGTTCCATATGGGACAGCCAAGAACCCATGAAGCACCCTTTTTTCCACGAGTGTATGCACTCAATGGTAGATTTCACGTGCATCATTTTATTTAAATATTTCTGGGAGTGTTAAGTATATTACTTAAAGAATAAAATATAGTTCTTAGCTGTTTTGCTATATACGATGGAGTCGTGTATGGTCGCGGCCATACACGACGACACAAATATGGTGCAGCCTATACATTATAAGACCGTAGTATATAGCAAAACAGCTAAGAACTATATTTTATTCTCATTCTTATTTAGTTTATTGGTTATTTTGATCTTTTATCAAAAATAATGCAGTTTGTTAGATTCAATTTTAATCAAACAACCACAAATTTCCCCCTTTATAAATCGGCGAATCCAGCGAGTTGTTTACCAACTTCCTGCTTCGAATTAATCACGTTCTTTAGCACACACGCACATGGCAACACTGCGTTATACGCACAACGCATACGAAGCGACTTTGTGTAGGGTACGCTAACGCGATGATCATACGCACTGAAGGTATTATTATTCGAATGAATTAAACCCTGCCCCAAACTATACACCATTGTCTCATAATGTATCGGCGTATCGGTTGAAAATCAGCCAAAAACCGATCAAATTGCCTGCTGAGATCCCAAACCACACCCACTATATATATAAGAATTTACAGCAATTTTACAGTTACTTTTAGAATGGTTCTTACATGCATTCAAATCAAAATTACCACTCAAAACAAACAGTCATTATAAACAAGGAAACATGTTTTTTCTTCACTGATTTATTTATAAATAAATAGGTATTATGTAAACAGATCATATGTAAACAGATATTTAAACCAATTAATTATCAATGTTGTATATTTGAACCAAATATCAATGTTGTGGTCAATTAACCAGGGGAGGGGGAATTGCCCTCCACCCCCACCTGTGGAACTTCGGCACATGCGCCAATTATCAGTGACAGCAACATACTAATTATAGGCTTAATACTCACCCACCTTAATATATGTTGCCCCACCCCTTCTCCTGCTCAAAAATAACTACAGTTACACCACTATTTTCCATAACAATGTCAGGGAAAAGAGATTGTCCAAGTACACAAGAAGAGTATACAAGGAGTTGTTCATGGCATGCAGGTTGAAAACAAAACCCAATATGGACCAACTGCACTTTAAGGCATCAAGTAGAAGAAAGTATCTTGTTTTAATCATTTGTCAAACTATTCTCTGATATGATACACTTTCTACTGGCTTGATACATACAGTGGTACCTCGTTAACACAAACTCTGTTAACACAAAATTCCTGTTAACTCAAAGGGTTATTTTCCATTATAATATGACTGGATAACACAAATTCCTGTTAACACAAACTAAAATTCACAACCCAGGCTACTGTGTGTTAACGAGGTTCCACTGTACATGCTTTTACCCCAAAAAAAACCAACATATTATGATACTGCCTGATACAATTATTATCAATTCGCTTTGAAAGGTTTTGTACTTTACATAATGTATGTGTTCTAAGGTTTATAGGGTACAAAACAGTAACTTGACAATGTATAATAGAAACCTATTAGAAATAAGCGCAAATAATGCAGGTGGATGGGAGCTGAGGAGGGTGGGGGAGGAAGGGTGTGGGGGGGGAGGAGGGGTGTGGTGAGGAGGGGTGGGGGAGGGGTGAGGGGGAGGGGTGGGGGGACTCAAGTATGAAATGGATAACATAAGGCTGGCAATTTAATGTGAGGTTTTTTTAATATTTTATTAAAATCAAACAAATAGGGTTCTACCTTCATCAAAGAAGATTTTAAGGTCTTCCCACAATGCATTGCGCGAATGCCAACCAACTAAAGCTTTTTCCACCCGATGCATTTGCCGAGCTCGTAAGTTTTAGAAATAAGAAAAAGGAACACTGAAAACTAATCTATTCATTGATGAAACTAGAACCTAAGACTAAGAGCTCCAACGATGAACACGCTAATGAAGCCATGATTGGGTGCATATGTCTATAATAACAATGCACTTAATGGGAACTATGGGAACAGAGACAAATTGGAAACCAGAATTTTGCATTTTGCAAAAACGCAATGCATTGTGGTGGTGTCTTAAAAATCTTCTTTGATTGTATACATTACAAGTTGAATAATCTATTACTCAGCATTTACATTAACACAATGTTCAGATCAAATTGAAAAAATTAAAATTAAAAATAACCGAATAAAAATTAAGCGAAATAAACCTTTCCAATACCTATCTAAAATGTTATTTCGATGAGTTACATCTTATATATCTATTTTCAATATCTGCGTAATTTTTGCTTGCTGTTTTATTCTTCATAACCATAAATACTTATAGCAAATCTTTAAAACCCCTAAATGGTCGAACCCCATATATGACACGTTCTGATCCACTCAGTTTAAATTGTACCATACGCCGGGGCGTATCCAGACGGGGTATGCGAGTATCCAGACGGGATGTGCGAGTTGCGCACTTTCCCCCGTGCGCACTATTGTTTGAGAATGGGACCTTCGGTTTAGACTCTCGCTATCGGTTTTGAATAGCTCGTTTTTTTGCCCCGGTTTGGAGTAAACTGCGTAAATGGTAATATTACCTGAACACAATACATGTATTTCAGCCAAGATATACTTGAATGCAGGTTTGTGTTCCCTCAACAATTTGATAATCCAAAACATGGGATCCCTCTCTAGTATTATAGACTTTATCCTTCTGTCCCCTAACATGGTGCACGGACGTGCTGTGCTGTGTTGGAGACTGAAAAGCAAAGTGTTCGAATCACGCCGGGGCTTTTGCGATCTGCGTGATGTGCGTCTGATCGCATTACACTGCGCCATCATGTTATTGCGAGCGTTCGATTACGATATGCGCTACACATGCACGCAGGAGCCACCGCTCGCATTGCGTATCGAATTATCATGACTCATGAATAATTCAGTGTGACAAGAATCCTGTCACCAAAAGTCTGGCACAAAAAACACCTGTAAAATGGAACCAGTCCCCAAGAGGAGTCCGCGCTATGCATTCTGGGTAATTAAGTTCAGACGGCGCAGGACGACTCTTCAGGGACTGGTGGCACTTTTCTACTCTAGTATAGGGGCAAAGTCATTCCATGTTGCCCCAGATTGCATAGGATGCTATGACTCGATTACCTGATTTATAATATAAGGTGGTTTACATCATAATAATATTCATAACCACAAAAATTTATACAAATTCACATAAATTGTAATTAAGTTAAACTTACATTATTACAATGTGCACACATTGTATGTTACTACATACTTATAGATATTCTATTCACATTATATGCTAATTTATTCTAAATATTCTATTTTACATATTTCGCATATTGTCAGTTCTGTCAAAACCTTCCACGCGGCAGGCGTCTGCAGACGACATTCCAAATAATCACAAAATGTTTCAAAAATGTCAACATTATTGTATTTTATTACCAAATTTGGAATCACCATGAGAAATGCATTGAAATAAGTACAAACATGCCTAGTTTTGGTACAGTATTCCTTGAGACAGACTTGGGGAAATTGGGACAGATTTCTGAAAATCTGTTTTGTATATGGTAAAACTTTAAGCATTAATACGTAATACATCTCATGTATAACCTTTGGGCAGTCTGCTCTAAACACGTTCAAGACCCAACATGCATCTACCAACACCTTGTAAATGCTCTTGCCCCTGAACATATATAAAGCAATATGTCCTATACATAACCATTGGACGGTTTTACTTTATACATGCTAAAGGGCCCACAAACATACAAGGTTTTGACAGAGAACAGCGCCGATATGATTTTGGCTTGATAAAAACAACTTTGGCTCCAATTCTAAGATATAACCACTTTTATTTAACCCTGCTGTTTATACTTGATAGCGGTGGGTGATAAATAATAGTAATTTTGATAAGGCCAAACAAAATATAAGGTTCGTCTCAAAGCTTGCGCGCGCATTGGTTTTGAAATGCCAAAATACCGCGTCTGAAATGCAGAAAACTGTCAAATCAATTTTTTTTTTTTCCTACAAATTTTTATTTCGAGTTTTTATTAAAAATATCGGCAGATTTTCCTTTTCTCAAACTGTTACATGACTCAGTTCTTCAAAAAACGCTGCACAATTGTTCTTATACACAACTACATGACAATATTCATTTCAAATAGAAAAAACAAATATCAGAAAGTGTCAACGGTTGCAAATAGTAAGAGTAAAAATTGCCACACAAATAAAAAAAAAAGTTAAAAAAAAAAAAGGAAGACAAAAAGCAGCGCGCGTCGCCCGATTTTGAAGCCTTCGCAAGCTTTGAGACAAACTTTTTGTTTTTGTTTGGCCTAAAGCTATGTTCTTGGGCAGCCCATTCACCTATTACTTTATAGCTAAGTACTGCAGGTCTATATACTTCAACAATGGTGTGATGTTCCATGTAATGGCTATGTCAACTTGGCAACACCAGAAATCCTAATTCTTTTGCCAACTGATTTTTGGATGGCTCCCGTTTTTTTAAGAGCCATTACAGGGATAGAATTCGACAAGAATCCGAGAATCTATTCTAGGAGAGATTCTCCTAAACAATTCCAGGAGAATCCAAGTAGATCCTCGTAAACCACAAAGTAAATGGTGGAGAAAGAAAGGATTCTCATAAAAATTATCCAATGAGAATCTAAATGGATTCTCACAGCATGTGTTGAAATTTTAACCCTACACAATATCTAGTCGCTGTCTCTATTTTAGCAAGGCCTCTTTATATAACCCTGATTTAATTTCACAATGGAAAGAATATTTGTTCATGCATAATGGTTAATACAATTATAATTGTATTGCAAAACATGTTTCATTTTTGTTTCATCCAACTAATCCCAAGTGTCACCTTTAATCCATCGACCGTAAAATTTGAAATTTGGTGGGGACTGTTTTCATGTTGAAGCCCAAAATTAAATTGTAATGATTTTCACCCTCTATGTCAACTTTTGATAACATAAACAAAGTCGTCAGCATAAACAAAACATAACGCCGCAGTTACACCAAAAGACACAAAAAAGTCAAATGACATTTTATGACAATTCTGAATATATTATTATTAACTTATAAATAGATCACATTGTATTTTGTTTATAATAAAATAGAAAAACAAGACATATCTCCATATTGCTTTAACTGAGTGACATAATTCAAATATAAGTACAGTAAATTATCAAATGATATATCAAATTTTACAACACCACCTCGCATCTCATTTGTGCTCATTTACATACAATCTAGAATGATGATGACCTTTGACACTGACTGTATCGATTTCGAAACCCACCAACAGCAGCCTAGTGCTGTGATGTCACCAGCGATGGTTTCCAGTTTTCAATACGATTTAGTCCGTTAAAATATACTACCGGGTTCCAAATTATCGGCAATCAATTATTTCCTTTCATCTCCAAGTTGCCAGTAGTCAGATTCATTGATTTCATGTGATGTGAATATTAACAAGCAGTATCTTACACAGACAGGCATCTCATTTGTACCCATTTACATTTATTCAAGAATTAGATGGATGATCCTTTGACCTGGAATATATTGATTTGATATGAATATTAATGACTAGTCTTTTACACAGTCATGTCAGTACCTATCGCTGCAATAGCAACTGTTGATAGAGGGCCATGTTGTCATCATCAAAATTTCAGACTCAATCAATATGGTATATACCCCACTCGTTACTTCTAAAAATCATCCCACAATATGCATTGATTTAAATAAAATGTGATTAAAATCATTTATATAAACAAAGGACACTGTACAGTCAATGAAAACTTAATTTGAAACAATGAGCAGGAATTGTTTGCAGAGTGTAAAGGGGTGACTTTGTGCAGAAAACATAAATACAAACTTTGCGCTATTTAGGCCCAACAAACTTAAAGGTTTGTCTCAGAAACATTTTGCAAAAAAGCTAAGTGCTGTGCGATTTTTTTTTTTTTATTTTAAATTTTTAGAAAGAAAAAAAATGAGGTATGCGATTCTTTTTTTCTTCTTTTTTCTTTTTTTTAAAAATCCAAAAAAAAAAAAAAAAAAAATCCAAAACAAATCCAAAAAAAAAAAATGTTCGCCTCATTGCGTAGACATGTGCGCCGAAGCTCATTTCACATACCAATACGCGTGGGGTTCTGAGACTAACCTCTAAGTTTGTTTGGCCTGAAGGTTGCCAATTCACTGGTCAGAATTAAAAGCATGTGTTTTTGTGCTACGACTTTCTCTAAGGAAACGTGAATCGATCACTTCCGCAGTTTACATGGGAATCTTGACAACAAACTCAAAGTTCATGATTTAATATTGCCAATTGAGTAAGTACTGTGTTAATGGGTCAAATTGGCACGAGTACAGTTACACACTAATTTATAAACATATTTAATACACTGTAGTATTTAAAGCTTAAATAGATATATGTATACTGTCTACAATCTTATTGGATTGTACTGTATCCACTAGGCACTAATCTTGCCTTTACAACATCATTGGTTGGTCACTTATGATTATAGGATCATCTTTTAACCAATCAGAATAGAGCTCATATACTCCATGTCACCTCGGGTGAGCAGGTGATTGTCAAATAAGAGTGTCATCTTGTTAATATAGGCACATCATTTCTGCACCTAGATCAAGACTGACGGATGCAATTGAATATATGACACCCCATACAGGGTGAGCCGCACATGATACATTCAATAGTATATCTACTGATGTCATCCCGAACTTCAGGTGAAATAAGAGTACACTTCTCCCCAATCACAGAGTACTGTAAAAGTGGTCATTTTCGCGCAATTAAATGTTCACACTTGGATTTTCAGCAATTTCGCTTATTTTAAATTCACGATGTGAAAGCTCATTACATAAGACTCATACACAAAATAAATATATTCACATGTGGGGATTTTTCGTGGTAGCTGCTTGGAGCGCGAAAATTAATGAAGTGCGAAAAATGTCAACGTTTACAGAATACTACACATTCAATTGAATGTGTGGTGATGTCACCCCAAACTTGAGATGGTGATGTCAGATTGTCATCTAGTTAATATAGGCACATCACTTCTGCACCTAGATCAAGACTGACGGATACAATTGAATACTGTAAAAGCCAATATTTTCGCGTACAGATATTTTCGCGGATTTTGATATCAAAGACATTTCGCGAATTGTTTTTTTCGCGGGCGATCGTCTGAAAGCATTGCATGAATGTGTAAAGCAATATTTTCGCGTGTTATAATTTTCGCGGAAAAAATGTTTGCGCGAAAAGCGCGAAAATAAAACCACCGCGAATATTTCAGCTTTTACAGTATATGAAAACTCCATACGGGGTTATCAGCACATGATACAATCAATAGTATATATTATGGTGCTTGCACCTGCTGCACAATCACAGAAGAATGTCGGATCTGGTGTGGAAATGCTGCAATTATGACAATAGTTTAATCAGTTCTAAATTGGCGAGAAATATTCGGTTTTTATCTCGAGAAATATTCGGATTTTATCTCTCCGCACGCAAAAAGTAATCCAAGCGTACGTCCGCGATCGATTACGGCCACATGCACGCCGTATTGTTCGCATGCATGCATCACACGTATGATGCACAGTCTGTGTGTTGTCTTCATGCGCGCCTGCATCCTTTTGTATTCATTCACTGTTGTAAGGCGGCTTCGTCAATTTGGAACTGATCAAACTATAGATTATACACTGTTTTCTCTTCACATCTTCAGGTGACATAAGGTATTATATGGTGCAGGCAGTAATTTATTTGACATTTCTACACCATTCCTACATACTGAGAGAGGCACACTAAGGGAGTGCTCATAAATACTTTGGTGGGTGGCTGGACAGTTTTGAGCCTCAGACAGATTTTTTTTCTTGATCGACCCGAAACAGCGTTAATTTCTTTTTTTGATACCCGTTAATTTTTTTCTTGATCTCCCTGTATGTCCAAGTAATCGAGCAATAGTAGATTTGACTGTGCGCAAAGTGTGAAAATATGAATCTGTTTTTGTGCGCAAAGCGCGGACAAAATATTGCCTTTTTTTAGTGTGTGCGCGAAGCGGCAACAAAATGTTGGACATATTTGTTGATCCCCATATTAAGTACCAATTTTGTTTGTGATCCCCCCTTTTGCGGGACATTTTTTTTCTGATCCCCCCTCCATTTTTTCCAACCGCCCCCACCAAAGTATTATGAACACTCCTGAAGTGGGGAAAGGGTCATTATATAGGAGGAGAATTTGTCTGTAAAGGTAACACTAAAATGGCTTGTTTCATTGGCATGAATATAATGTAACTCAATCTCCATTTGCAGGACTAATTATCCTGGGTGATTCAAGTATGGACCACATTGTTTTTAAACATGAACTTCAATGAATGTTACCAATCGAGCAAACTTATTCCAATACACAAATCTGTATTCTAAATTTTGCTCAAAAAGCATGTTTATGTTTCAAAATTACCGTTTTGGTAATCAATTGGTTCAATTTTTGAAAATCTACCCCAAAAAAAGTAAAAACATGATCAGAAAAATACCCTGTTTCTTAATATAGTTGGGTTTTACACCCTTATCATGTCACGTGTGTAATGTGCTTGATTGCTAAAAACATCCCTAGTTAGGGTTAACTTGAATACATTACTGAAAACAGAGTATAGATTCTTCATTTGGCAGAATGGGTCACAGGAGATCCTCAAGGACTATAGTTCAGTCAGTTCCAAATTGGAGAACCTGTTTACAGCAACAAATGAATTCAGAAGAGCTTGCGCGCGCATGGCGCAACATTGTGCAGTACAATTGTATGCGTGACGCTTGCGTATGCCTACTTTTACGCTTGGGTATTATTACTTTTGCGCGTAAAAAATGCATAGCTCTCGCCAATCTGGAACTGATCAAAACATAATGAACCCATTACAACCTTCAACACAATCTATCTACAGAGCTGCCAACTGTTAAAATGGCAGATCAAAATCGAGGGATTGCGAGAAAGACACATCCAAATGGGGTGCAAATAATTATAGAATTCCACACCCGATTTATTTGCATATTGGTACCCAATCAATCACTGAGGGACATCAATAAATAGTCACGCCATGCTACAGGAGGTAAACAAAGTCTTAGCCAGCAACCCGTCCACCCCGTTTTTTTGGACAGACAGTCTTCTAAAGTGGACGGTTGGAAAAATCCTCAACTCATCTGATGAACAGGGAGTTTTGAACAAGCAAATGAACCAAATGCATATCCTGTAATTTATTATCAACATATCGCCGTCAAAACAAGTAAACTTGCTCATTTCATCTGACCATTACCGGCATTTAGCGATCTCAAAACCATTCACGATCATCACTATTGGGCTACTATACACACCAAGGGCGTGCTTCATATATATTAGGCACAAATTGGGCGCAAAGAGGTGATTACTAACGTCGTCGCTAGAAGTTTTACTGGAGTGTCCAAATTTGGACGGGCAACTTTCAATTCCTGGCTAAGACCCTGATAGACTCGATCCTCATGTCTTCCTATTTTCCACAAGGCCCCTGCGAGGGTGCTTAAAGATGGCGGCCATATAGAGGGACGCGGGGACCCAGTCTAAAGACCCTGATACGTAAATCATAGTGCATCATTGTATGTATCTTGAATGCATATTGCTACATGAGATCAACGGCAATATCTTGCTAGACGTCCCGTAACTCAAGTGCACATGCTCAAACCACTTAAAATACACTGTAGCTATACACGGTTGATTCCGTACGGGACGTGAGGCAAGATATAGCCAGATCACCCGCATGAATAACATCGTGAATATTTGTGAGCAGAGCAGGGTAACTTGTTGATTTTTCAGTCCTCAAATTGAACGCCCTCATCATATAGAGATTCCCCATGTGTAAATTCCGGAGGCAGGAAGCATTCAATCCGTCCATGAAGCAGGGTTTGCCAACATTTCGGAGCCAGTTCACATTGTGGACGATGATTAGAATGCTAACGAGGGTTTGGAGCCACAAGGCTGCCATGTGTCAGGTTGCAGATTCACAAGGGTGCACCATATGGCATCAGAAGTGTATAGCATATGGCAGCTATTACAGAGTGACTTTTCACACCACGAGTATCTGAACAAAAGCCCCTAACTACAATGGCTGGCATGTGTAAGGTTGCATTTTCACAAGTGTGCACCATATGGCACCAGGAGTGTATAGCATATGGCAGCTATTTCAGATAGTGGCTTTTCACACCACACGTATCTGAACAAAAGCCCTTCTCTACAATGGCTGCCATGTGTTAGCTTACATTTTTATAAGGGTGCACCATATGGCACCAGGCATTGTATAACATATGGCAGCTATTACAGATAGTGGCTTTTCCCATCACTCTGTATCTGAACAAAAACGACAATAGCTGCTCTGAGTTACCTTTAGATGATTTCAATTGCTCAGTATATAAGCAACACCATATAAACTCATCACAAAAAGTATCGAGACACTTAAAAAATTATCCAATAATTAACGGCTTGAAAGGGTATGGATTAATCGAAGCAAATAACCCAGTGCATAATTTTGTTCTGCGTATTTTGACACCTCGAATGTTGAGATATGATGTTGCAGAGTGGAGTTAATGTAATTTCAATGGACGTAGGTCCAGTTTCAAAAGTGACAATCATCCCTATAGAACAACTCCATCAAACCTGACACATCATTGGAAGGGCTACTGCGTATCCTCGTCAAAACAATAATGCAAACCTGCTGCTATAGGGATGATTCTCACTTTTGAAACTGAACCTACGACCACTGAAATGACAATAACTCCGCTCCGCAACATCATATCTCAACATTCGAGGTGTCAAAATACGCAGAACAAAATTATGCACTGAGTTATTTGCTTCGATTAATCCATACCCTTTCGGGCCGTTAATTATTGGATCATTTTATTAGTGTCTCGATATTAAGTAACTCCGCTCCGCAACATCGTATCTCAACAATCGAGGTGTTGAAATACGCAGGACAAAAATACGCACTGGGTTACTTGCTTCGATTAATCCATACCCTTTCGGGCCGTAAATTATTGGATAATTTTTAAGTGTCTCTATTATTTTTGTGATGAGTTTATAACAACTGGCAGATATTAAAGATAGGCCCTTGTGGCACTAAAACCTCAATAGTCTTCCAAACCAAGACAACGTATCTACTGAGGCTCCTCTGTGGACAGTTTCCTCGTGAAGATCTCCTTATAGTTATATAATAGTGTTGAGATAAATGAGTTGATTTGAGACAGTGCTGATAATGAGGCGGCCTTGTCGGCGGGCCACATGAGATTGGGGCCGAAGACGACGGCAAGATTCGGTGCGTTCATTTTGTTCTTGTCACTGTGTGCCATGACCTTAACAAAAAAACAAAGAATAAAATATATAAATAGTCAATAAATACTGATGAATATGTGGAATCAGGGGTTTCAGCGGAGTCGGTGGGGGTTGCATCTCAAATTGCTGATCGGAAGCTACTTCATCCAGGAGCTTTTAACTTTTGGGTGATCATATCTGTAGCGCTGTCTGTCGTCTGCTTAGGTATAGATGAGGTGACATTTGTTGACATTTAGGTCGCCCTCTGTTGGTTTGAGACAAAACACACCGGGCAAGAGTTCCTATAGTTTACATAGGCCAGATCAGGTTTTCTAACTAGATTGTGGTGTCACAGCAAGTTGTTATCAAAACTGTCTTTAAACTTGCTTAGGAATGCTATAAGCTATCGCATTTCACAACAAAAAAACTAAAACTAAATGAGTTTTACTATTCATTAGAAAGAAATTTCATGTTGTCTTCATTAACTTTACTGTATATTCTGCCTGGAGGGAAACAACAGAGGGTGTCCCATTTGTAAATACATGACATCATAGGTCACCTCATCTATACAGACTTGCATCGAGTCTGTCAGACACAAACAACAACGGTATGGTGTATATTAAAGGGAAGTGACAAATTTAGCTAAAAATGTATAAAACAAATCAATTAAATGTGATTTAGGGCTCTAGGGCTCCCACGCAGCAATCGCACATTTGTTTATTCCTAAACTAACCTGTATCATTATTGGCTGTTTTTGTAATGTACACGTTCCTGCAGCGTTCATAGTTTTTCTCGTCGGATTTGAACAAAAGAAAAGCCCCCTACCTATTATATATTTTGTAGTATTATAGGATAAACGCTTTTATAGGCTGCTGTGGGTATTAACATTGACTAAATAACTTACAGGCTATGGCCATGATGCATGGGGACAAAGCTTATGATTGATACATGAATAATGGGTTTGTAAATAATCCAATCTTACCATATGTGATGCGATCTGTGAAAACCCGCCACATGGTGGCATTTTTCATATTGAAGATATTTATATGATAAGAAAGCTAAAACTGTGCTAATTACAGAACTGTTTCGATCATTTTTCTACGATCACTACAAAAAAAGTTATGAGTGAATAAACCCGCCACATGGTGGCATTTTTCATATTGAAGATATTTATATGATAAGAAAGCTAAAACTGTGCTAATTACAGAACTGTTTCGATCATTTTTCTACGATCACTACAAAAAAGTTATGAGTGAATAATGATTGTGATGTCATAAAAAGCTACAAAACAAGAAATCATGAAAACAGGCCAAAAAAGATACATAATTCAATAGAATAACATTATAATGTTAATAATAAAAGTGACTTTTAGTAAGTTTTTGAAAGTGAAATTTCATGAAAGATGATGACACAAAGTATTGAAATTTAATTTTTTTTTTTAAATTTTAGTTTACCCATAATCCCTAGTTCACATTTTGCGACATCCGACGGGTTTTCACAGATTGCATCACATATGTACCGATTCTATATAAAATATAATATAGTTATCCAGGTACATTTTCACATATTATTTTTCTGCAGGCTATAGCCATTGCACCATTAACTGAGAGCCCGCAGCATTATAGTCTTACACACTTTAGCCCTCGGATCCATGGGGAACAGGCTTAAGATTGATAAGTGCATAAGGGTTGGTGAGTAAATCAGCCCTTACCATATTTAACAAATCCATGAGACAGTTCAATATAATGTAGTTATCTTCGGGTAAATTTTCACACACAATTTTCCTACAGGCTATCACCATAGCATCGTTATCTTGCATATCTGAAAGAAAATAGAAAAAACATGTGTTATTGAGAAATATGTATTTATTGATATATACACTGATAGTAAACCACCTAAGGCCATTTAAAAAATGTATTTGTTCCTTGTCTAAAGGGCTTTCAATAACTGACAAAAAGGGTATTTCTTTTTCATTTTGTACGTACAAGTAGCATTGCTACATGTAGTGCTCAGTTGTATTTATAAATAAGTTTGAGAAAATAAGGACATTTTTGTCCTTCTTAAAGATTCTGAATAAATAGACCACTGCCAGTAGCCAACTACCACTAGTTGGTCATAATGATACATGACGTGATCAAGCAAAATGAGTCACATGTCGGAAGTTTTGAATTTTGATATTTGTCCATCTTTTAAAAGCAGGTGACAAATGCTACTATGGTCCAAACCCTGCTAAAATCAAATTTCTAGGTTTCAAGTTACAGACAATTTACCAACTGAGAAAACAAAGTAAAACATATATATAAAGAGGTATTTTGCAAAAGGGCCTACATCCACTTTGGCTCTTTTTGAGGAAAAAGTCAAAAAACTGTTTCTAATTATTCAAGTTGAGCAATTGAAAAACTGAATGGATTATGAAAGAGGTCAATTGGAATAAATTTCAAATGTGCTAGTTTTTAATATATTTTAAATCATGTTGAATTTTTTTGAAAATTTGGATGTAAGCCCTTTTGAAACAAAACTCCATCTATTTGTATACATCAGAGAAAATACCACACAAAACAAATCATTTTTTAAAATCATTTTTCAAAAATGAGTTTGATATAGAAATGTATAGGGCACAGTCATCTGAAGTCATTTTTTTCAAAAAGACCTACATCTCGTTGTATACAGCCATTGAAGTTGTTGTTTTGTTGCAAAAGGGCCTGTATCCAGAATTAATTATGGATACAAGCCCTTTTGCAACAAAACAACAACTTCAATGGCTGTATACAACGAGATGTAGGTCTTTTTGAAAAAAAATGACTTTGTTTCCTTGAAACATATGATTGTGCCCTATACATTTCTATATCAAACTCATTTTTGAAAAAAATGCACCATAGCCCTTTTACAACAAAGCTCTTCATATATAAATTTGACCTATGTAACTCAAAATAAACATTCCTGACATCCCACTCATTCCGCTTGATTGCGTCACCTATACTGTTTGTTTGTAAAATGCACTAAAATGCTATCAGGAAATGAACAAAAAAAAGAATAAGATAATAATGGCTACAAATCCTTGTGGAAACAAGAGGGGGGGGGGGAGAGAACCAAATATGTTTTATACAGCCTTATAAAATACACGAAACATCCTACAGGATGGCCTGTTAAAATCTGGGTGAGATTGCGTAACTCATAGAACAGTCCCAATGTGAAACCGTTAAACAGCATCGGAAATTGTACAGAAAATTTAGATACAATTTATTTTTTCTTCGATAGGCCAGTGAATGTTTACAATGTTACAAATAAAAGGTATACATGAATGCATATGTGATGAGAAGCTGATAAACGGCCGCATGGAGACTTTTTGAATTAATGGAGGTTATTTATTATCCACGATTAAATAACATTAAGTCGCTATTGATGTTCAATTTGACATTAAAAACTGAAATTTTACAAACAATTTAGATACAATTTATTTTACCTTTCGATAGGCCATTGAGTGTTAAAAAAATATTGCAATGTTGTCCTCGACCGCCCGCTCTTCAGATTTAGGGCCGCTCTGATTTTGATTTTTTTTCCAGAATTTTTTTTTTCTTTCAGATTTTTGTTTTTTCAGATTTTTTTTAATTTATTAACAGTTTAAATGGCATTGAATATTAAATTAAGTGTTTATAACATATATGTGCGATTACAACTTCTTGTTGGCTGAACTTTGAGCTTGGTATAAGAAAAAATTTTAAATAATAAAAATTTTAAAAAAATCCGCCCGCCCACCTCTCTGAAAGCTGCTGAGGACAACATAACTTCTTTTTTTTAACCTAGGAATGCATGTGATGAGAGGCTGATAAAACTGCCGCATGGCGACCTTTTTGAATTAATGGATGCAATTGATTATCCAAGATTCAACAACAGTAATTCGTTGTTGAAATTTGACATTTAAAAAAAACAAAATTACAAACAATTTAGATGCAATTTATTTTACCTTCAATAGGCAATTGAATGTTAACTGCCGCATGGCGACTTTTTGAATTAATGGATGTTATTTGTTATCCTTGATGTAACAACATTAATTCGCTGTTGAAATTTGACATTAAAAATTGTTCAGTTGTACCATTTGGCAATTCAAATAATGGTAACATTCAGTGCAACTGTAAAACACTTTAAATTTACGGGGTACTTTATTTCGCGAACTACCAAAAAAGCAAATATTTTCGCGAGGATTTAATTTCATGATTCCAAAATTTGACTAAGATTTTAAGCTTTTACCATGGTTTATTTTGCATGGATTTAATTTGTGAATTTAAGGTCCTCGCGAAATTCGCAAAATTAAATACCTCACGAAATTAAGTGGTTTTACTGTATGTGATAAAACCCACCCACTCACATTCCAGAGAAAATTAGTGCCCTTTATAGAACACAAAGCATATTTTTCAAAGTAAATATTGGCCATTCCAAAACCAATATGTTGTCTAATGATTGGGGGGGGGGGGGGGGGGGCTCAAAATAGCGTTAAAATTTAAAATTCACATTGTCCTCCATACTATTTCTTAATTGACATTGACAACGTCGGCCAATTCTCATTGCAAAAACCGACCTTTCCCACTCCCCACCCATGTTTTCTATAGGGAGTGAACTAATAATTTCCTGAAATACACTCTCTTATTATGCAAGAAATCATGACATGTTGACACTTTTGAGTGACTTACATAATGCTGCAGTATTCCCATGTTAGCATGTGTGTGTGATGGCGGTCCATGAAGATTATTTGTGTTGATGAATGGCAAGCAAGCAGGGTATGTAGGTCGACGGGTTCACCATAGAGGTCAAAGGTTACAGTATTAAGAGAAAAGAAATCCAAGCGGGTGATGTAAACAGCAATGACCAGTAACCAGGGTTAACCATGATGCAGTAACCAGGGTTTAAGCACCCAGAACCAGGGTTAAGCAATGTGATGAAATGGTTAATGTAAATGATAGGAGATATATTAGGGAAGAAAAGCAAGGAGAAAATGAGTGGTAAAATGTTATTAGAAATCATAAAATATTAATAATATGACATAATATACATGTATAAGTACATCATTTTACAGTCAATATATGTGACCCAACACAAGTAAATTAGGCACAATGAGGGAAGTATGAAAATTGAGTTATTTATGCCATGTTTATATGTAGAAGTTAAGGAACATTTTGGTACCAAACTCAATGTTATATCTCATTCCTAACCAAAGTTACAGATTATTGTAAATCACTTTTTGTCTCAAAATACCAAATACACATTGTCATGTTATGGACATTAAAGTTTTGGTTTTGTTAACAGAACAATGGAGTAAATGAAATATAAATACCTCAAATTGTAGAATAACTCTTCATTTTCATGAATTTGAGTCTTTGATTGGATAAAAAGAGGTGTCAAAGATAAGAAATAAGTTGTTTTACAAATTTGACTTATTTTGATCTTGTACGTCCCACATTAATGTGCCCTTAAATCAAATTAGATACTGCCGCATTTGTGCCTCGTTTCTGCATGTTGGGTCACGTATGAGTATGCTAAGGGATAAGTATGACAATACCACATAGCCTTTTGGCCAAATAGTAATGGTGTCCACCCCTCCCCACAAAAGTAGCAAATATATTTGTGTAATATTTCATTATCAACATGAGATATGACCATGTTCTTTCTATGCTAGTAAAATACTCCATTTATACGCATTTATTTTGGTTCTGGTAATTCACGGAAGTCTTGAGGATGAGGGCAGGAATATGAATACCCCGCCCCGCCCACAGACACACACATCCCTCCCCATTCTTACCATGTACTCTAAGCATTTCACCATACAGCTCTACCGTGAGAATTGGTTCTGGTAATTCACGGAAGAAAGTCTTGAGGATGAGGGCAGGAATATGAATACCCCGCCCCACCCCTCCCACACACCCCAGACACCTCCATCCCTCCCCATTCTTACCATGTACTCTCAGCATTTCACCATACAGCTCTACCGTGAGAATTGGTTCTGGTAATTCACGGAAGAAAGTCTTCAGGATGAGGGCAGGAATATGAATACCCCGCCCCACCCCTCCCACACACACACATCCCTCCCCATTCTTACCATGTACTCTCAGCATTTCACCATACAGCTCTACCGTGAGAATTGATTCTTGTAATTCACGGAAGAAAGTCTTCAGGATGAGGGCAGGAATATGAATACCCCGCCTTGCCCCTCCCACACACACCCCATCCCTCCCCATTCTTACCATGTACTCTCAGCATTTCACCATACAGCTCTACCGTGAGAATTGGTTCTGGTAATTCACGGAAGAAAGTCTTGAGGATGAGGGCGGGAATGTGAATATCCATCAACTGTGCAAAGTCTACTTTTTCACCTGCAAATGTGTGACAATGACAAAACAATCACTAAATCATCACATATGTGATTAAAGGTGGTCGACCTAACTTTGGCCAAAATTCTAAATGAAGGCGTATCATAAAAAAGGTAAAGAGCCTACCCGAGCCAAGCTCGCACGCAGAGTGCCCACCTCTCTTTACTTGGCATTTGGGCCAGACTCCTCCATGTATTTTTTACTGTTGCCACTCCTCCAACACAACAAGTTTGTTTAAAATCCGGCCGGCCGGTCGGACAGATTTTTTTTTTTTTTTTTTTTAATTTTTAATTTTAAATTTTACCAAATCAATGATTTTATACCTATTATTTTAGTCAACATGTGTGAAGATACTAAGGAAAACGCTTACTGGATGTAATTTCAACCCAATGGTGAATATTTCGGTTTCTTGCCCATCTCTTTTCACAGATTGGAAGATCTTGAGAAAAAAATTGTGAAAAAAAATTGTGAAAAAAAAAAAATCTTGGAAAAAAAATCTTGGGAAAAAAAAAAAAAAAAAAAAAAAAAATCTTGAAAAAAAAGGGAAAATCTTAAAAAAAATCTTGAAAAAAAAAAAAAAAAAAAAAATACCCAGCCCACATTCTCAGAATTTTGACCCGGCCGGATGAGGGCAACACAACTATTTTTTTTTTTTGCCTAATAAATGGTGGTGGTACCCATTTATACACCGGCAAATCAAGGAAAACAATAGTTGGCACACTTGACGCAACTTATTTACAACTATCCCTGTGCTCGCAATCGTAATCAGACTTGGGACATAGCACTGTTTAATAGAAAGTTGAAGTATCCACCTCTCTTATATCCTTCCCTTTACCCCATCAATCAATGTTGGGGGGACTACCAAGGCTTCTGATAACATGACTCGGATCAACATTGCCTCGGGAGAGATGATATGAAAATCTCCATATGTTTGAAAAAATCTGTGTTTTGAAAATGTGATCGGGTCATATACCTTTAAATGGTTCTTTCCTATAGAACAGTATATAATTTCCCTTCTGCGTCACAGATGTTTCGTCTTTGTATCATGATAGTCTAACTTACCATTATTGTATTGCCTCTGTACTGCTTTCACTGTTTGTGCATTAGGACATCTTCTGAATATACCTTCTGTGTCCAGACCTGTGGGTGTATAGATATCATTAGAACATATTCATGCTAAATGTCTATTGATTTGTCTTGACATGAAAAAAATAATTAAGAACCATTTGACTTGAGACAGATGTGCAGGGTTATAGCTACCCCGGTCGGCGCCGGGCGGGCGTACCCGCACTCATGCTGGTTGGCCGGCACTCTTAAAAAAAAAAGTTCAGAAAAAAATGATTTTTTTTATTTTTTTTATTTTTTTTAAAATGTTGTGGAAAGAATCATTAAACTGCCTCATAAAACAAGAAATTATGTAGCAGGAACCCTCAAAATACATAAAAAAACTCATTAAGAAGGCCTCTGGACACCATGCCATGATCCACTGCACTCAATCTGGCCTAGCTATAGCCCTGCAGATGTGTCCCTTGAATTGTACGTTAGCCGACATCGGCGGATATTGATGCGCGAGTTGAAGCAATGCCAACCTTTATCAATGCGCAACTACACAGGAGCATGAACGCGCCTTTAGGGATTTGCTCACAACGCTTGTCCTAATGCAATCTGCTATCCACGTGACGTTGATTGAACTTACAAAATAATAGATATAATCTAGAGCTCCAGTTCACTCAGCTCAACAGAACTCAGCAGACAGAGTATCAGCCTTGAGATCAAGAGGTTGCCAGTTCAAATCTGTCTATGTTTACATCTATATTTTTCAACCTGTATAAGGGCCAGTCACTCTAGGGAAAGATGAATTGTCTGTCACACCTTTAGTTATAAGATAACACGCATTTTGTTGTATGTATGCAGTTAACCAGGAATCTGTGAGCATGATTCTCAGCATGCCTTTTGGAGGCAAACATGGTCTGTATCCCCCTCACTCCCCTGTTCTCTACGGGCGAATGGACCTCGTCGGTCGGTTGAGCTATTTTTGGGGGGTTTCGTGAACATTTTGGAAAATGTCCCAAATTTTTTTTGAACTTTCAAAAAAAATCAAAAAAAAATCATAAAATTTCACAAAACTGTGGCCAAAAATATCTAAAATTTTTTTACAAATGAGTCGCCCAAAGACTCCTCCCTCAATCCTCCAAATTCCAAAAATGTGGACTTCCAGTACATAAAATCTTACCCTTGACCACCAACCCCTAACTAAACAGCAGGAACCTTGTTTTACAGGAGTAGAAGATAATCTAGAATATTCCACTATGATTCTATGTAAGTTGAATACAGCATGCCCTTTTACTTACCGTGTTCTTTTAAATAGGATGTTGTCTCTTTTATAACCCTCGGGATAGGGTCACCACCATTACGCTGCTTGAGACTGAACACAAAAAAATGATAGAAATTGGCATACATTAGATGTTGTAAATAGTACACAACATTAACAGCTATGAGAATGGGATTAGTGACTGGTGTTCAGAGTGACAAACACCCATAACAAAAATTATGTTTAATACTCTCAACTGTCAACTCCATAATCATTATACATTACTTTTATTTTTGTAAATAAACCAAAGTGATTTATACAGAGTTTGAAAAAATATTAAAACAACATGTTTACTACTTTACTGTGTTACTTTCATCAAAATATCTTTATCTGTTCCGATATGGCATGACATTATTGAAAATAACAATCACATTCATAGTTAAATAAATGCACATTTCCCGGTATAAATCATTCTGGGACACCAGGCCTCAAATTAATCGAAGGCATCGAAGGCAATTGCCTTCGATGCCCCACCTAGTTGCCTAGATGCCCTCCATTTCTGGTTATTTTCACTCCATTCATAAGTACATAATAGCCTTGGTGCCCCTTTCAAATTGCCTTAAATTGCTTGCCCTTTTCATTTCTTTTCATTTCTTAATTTGAGGCCTGTGGGACACCCTCTATCATGAATACCCATCGTAAAATCTCACAAAAAGGACTTACTCTTGAATAGAGACTCCAAACTCTTGCGTGGATGATGGTTCTGGTTTGGAGAGTGTGCTACCATCGCTGCCATCTTTGCCCGTGTAGAAAGTAGCCGACGGTTGGTTCTCTAGGCCTGGCTGTTTAGCTCCTTTTTGGGCCACTATCCTATATTCGTGTCTGTGTGCATACACACAGGCAAGAGAACAAAGTATAGGTTACACTTTTCAGATGCTGATTTGACAGAAATTGAAAAAGAAAGAAAAAAATCATCCCCTTAGGCGAGGAAAAAGACAACACCCTGTTTAACGGGCCCGACCGACCCTATTTTTACGTTTTTCAAGATTATTTTTTTTAGATACTTTTCTCTCAAATCATGTAAAATCTTTGGGCCAAAAATATGTTAAATAATTTCTTTTTGCAGATTTTGGTGACATTGTAGGTTAAAAAAAAGAAATTCGTTCCGCCGATCCTACTTGACAGGTCCGTCCCGTAAAACAGGGTGTTTTTTTCTTCGTCACCTTAGGCCAAATAAATTTAAAACTTTTTTCTCAGTGACCCGCGCTCATTGCTTTTAAAATGAGATTTAGCGCGTAGCACTATGCGCGGCAGCAATTTGTTTATGTTTTTGTAACTATAGTTTGTTTCGGCGATACTCGGCAACTTTTATATTATAAATGTGAAATTTTGATTCGGCGAAGTATCACAAAACGCATCACCCAAAATGATAGTATTTTACACAGCCGTTCGTAGGTACATATACTGAACGTGGAAAGGCAACGTACATAAAGTTCATACAGGTATTTGAAAAAATCACGTAATTATAGGACATAGCTAATATTCTTTTGTAAAAAAAAAAGAGCACAGCACATAGCTTTTTAGCAAAAAGGTACTGAGACAAAGTATTTAATTTTTTTAGCTTTAGGCGAAAGAAAAAAGAAACCCTGTTCTACTGCATGACCGACCCCCATTTGTTTAGAAATTGGAGAGGAAAATGTTCATGTGCAAATGAATTTGGTTTGGTATGTCTAAATACCAGCACACTTTTACAGAATTTTGTGATTGTTTATGTAATTTTGTTGGGGGAAAGAAAAGACCCCCCCCCCCCCCCCCCCCCCCCCCCCCCCCCCGACCGACCTACCCAACATGAGAGGTCCGTTCTTTTTTAATGTGACCGGGAATTGATTTTGTGACTGCATTTTGTGCCACTATCCTATAGTATAGTCATGTTTGTGTTAAGATAAGAGTCGTTCATAAGGGGGGAAAAATACTTTACAATTCTCCCTCCATGGGCAGATTTCAGAGAATTGGGGATACAAACAAAATGTAGAATGCATAATAAGCGTCATATAATGTTATGGACATAATCCCACCAATGCGTGTGTACGTGCGTGGATGCATGCATAGTTGTTCGCGCATTTTATGCATCTGGACGCAGCTCTGCGGACGACAACAAGACATGCTTGTGTGAAATAGCTTGAATTTCGTCCATAGAACTAAGCCAAACAAAGAAGATAGACTGTCTCAGAAGCCCACCCGCAGTGGTATGTGAAATGAGCTACGGCGTGTAGATCTATGTGCTGAGGCCTAAAAAAACTCTTTCTTTTTTTAATTTTTTTTAATTTTAATTTTTTTAAACTTTTTTTTTTAGAAAAAAGTTTTAAAAAGTTCTCTGGAGCTTGGATTAGCAACCACCGGGTAAGCTTTAGAATACCCTACCATTTGTAATCCTCACTGTGTAAGTGTATGGGTCGTTCTTTAAAAGCCCCCATTGAAGACATGCAGTGGTAGGGTATACTAAAGGAACTTCCAACCACCTACATGTATAGGAGACCATGAGTAAAGTTGTTTCAAAATGTCAGGACCTGAACTCATGAATACCTGTTAGCTGACAAATTCATCAATTACCAATGACGTTTGAAGGTCAGACCTAACTTGCCAGTGAATAGGGTATTTTTAGTGGATATGAATCTTGCTTAAAATTAAAACCAGATCATTTTAGGCAATAGCCTCAGATGTTTATGGGAGCACCACACCAAATATCTTTCTCATTAAAATACATGTAAAAGTGCCATATTTCAAGACACCTTTTCTACCCTCCGGTTACATTTATGGCATACTTGTCACCTATGACCATTGTGACCATTTTCAGTAACATATCAACTTTAATTTAAGCCTTGTTTCATGAGGGGTTATCAACCTAAATTTTCCGCTACGGGCCTGCACACAGCGCCCTCACTTTTTCACGTTTTCTGGCATGCCTGTTCACCATTTAGGCAGGTGCTTACGCCCTGGGCACTATTTAGGTCGATAAATTAAAAATATCGTATTTTATCATTGTAGGTGCCACGGATAGGTCCCATTCGCTCATTTAAATACAAACATACCATCCCCGGAGAATCAAATTGCCCGAAAACCTCACATTTACAAGCCTAGTCTTCGTGCTTTTCCGGAACTACTACAGGATTACACGAATTGCGCATTGATTTGGTGCAGTGCTCCCTAATAGCCTCAGATGTTTATACTCACTGTACAACATCATCTGGTATATCTAGCCTGTCCATCCTGTGTAGTTCATTGACCTCGTATAGATGATGCATATAGATGACTTTGCTGCTGAACTTGACGCTGACGATGTGACGGAATATACCCCAGAACATCTTGACGATGTTGGAGGGGTGCACTATGTAGAGGGCTTTCAAGTTCTTCTTGTACCTATTGATATACAAAAATGGTTCAAATGTAAAAATAAGATATTGAGTTCTGCGGACTGGCGAAATTTAAAGGGGTATGAGGCTGGGGACCAGGGGGTTAACAAGGTAAAGCTATACTTGCATGGATATTTTTTTGATTCACCCACTTTTTAACCCTAATAGTTTTGTGTATCAGATAGTCAAAGACCCAAACAGCATGAAACCCCATTTGTAAAATGTCAGTAGAGCTCTGGACATCATGATATCCCATAGATGATGTTTCATAGGGTTCAGGAGTTTACAGTAACATTGTACTGCATGGCTTTTAACTCCTATCAGGCATTATCATTTACCACAATTACCATCTTTCACCAGGGAGTTCAGATTTCAAATGGAGTCACCCATGCAGGTAACCCCATTTAGAACAGTTAGCATTGACCGGTAGGCTACTGTTGATGTCTGTACACCACCAACCAGAAATGGGATCTCATGGGGTCTGGGGCTGTTAAGCCAAGCAATGCAAGTAGCTGCAGCTTCAGTATTTCTTTTCAGCACTTTTACACCTTGAGTTTTCTAATAATGCAACAACACCAACATCCTGTGTGAAGACCATGCATGTGAGTCACCCTACCAACCGCAGCAAAATATCACTTTACACTTATAGTTTAATGGCAATTTTTTTAAACCTTATTTAGTATCCATAACACATGTATCCTGGTAACTAAACATTGATCACAGATTGCCCCCATTTGTTTCATTTTTGCCCTTTTTAAGCTTTCACTATCCACCAGTTTTATATTGATCAGAATACCATGTCCCACACCAGTTGCATTTGGAGCTTTGGGCCATAAGTAACATACTTCTATTTTAGACTGAAACAAAGAAAACATACTATTTAAAGACACATTCATAGGTAAGGCGAGGAAGAAAAGATACTTTTTTTCTCAAATCATGTAAAATCAGCCGTTTTTTGACCGAAATGTTGAACAAAAAAATATCAAAATAGTTTCAATTTTTGCAGATTTTGGTGACATTTTAGGTTAAAAATTTCAAAAAATTAAAAATTTCACCAGACCAACCTGACCGCCCCTACTTGACAGGTCCGTTCGCCCGTAAAACAGGGGGGAGGGGGTTTCGTTGCCTAACAGTCAATTTTCTGTGGCTTCCAAACTATTTTGGGTGGGGTTTTTTTTCAGGGTCGACCAATTTTGAAATGTCAAACAGATTTATTTCAGGTGTTATTAACTTTTCCATACTGCACAACCTTTGTCGGAATACTTTTTAATTTTCTGATTGCTCCGTATTTTTACAACAACAACAAAATTGTGTGTAACTGAGGGATGCGAAGATCACATCTGGTTTCTGTATAGTTTAATCGGTTCCAAATTGGCGAGAAATATTAGGTCTTTATCTGTCCGCACGCAAAAGTAATCGAAACGTACGCGTGTGATTATATGGCCACACGCACACGGGTATTAGTCTCTCGCATGCGTCACGCATATGCACAGTGCACTTGTTGCCTTCATCGAGCCTGCGTTCTTCTGCATTCATTTACTGCTGTTGAAGAAGGCTTTACCAATTTGGAACTGATCAAACTATAACAACACTGGATTTCTGGTACATAATTAGAAAAAAAGATATGAAAGAAAACAAGGATTTAAAACAATATGAATGAAAACGAAACACGAGAAAATGGTAAATCAATGCTTGCGTTTCAAAACAAATTAAAAAAATGGCTCCAAATTTAACAGAGCAATAGATGAGTGATTTTAAATCGAAATTGGGCACAAAGAAGAAATATTAACTTGAATAAATAAATCATGATGAATTTTCTAAAATTGAAAAATAAATGAATCTAAAATGATGACATGGTTGTAAATAAGAGAAACTGAGTGATGTGAAAGTCAACTAAAAGATGGTGAAAATTACGCAAAAAATAAATCAAATTATGTAAAAGACTGTAGTTTATTTCTTAAACCCTACACACGCCTGTCACATATTTCATGTGACAACCATGCGAACCCCATGTGACTCTCATGTGATACCCCTATCATACCCATGTGACACCCATGTAATACCCATGTGGGCAATCAGCTACATAGCGATGTGGGCAAATAGCTACATTCATGATTACTAGTCATAGTCTAATATTTTTTGGATAAATCACAGTATATATTCGCTCTTTACACGGATCAGCCATTTGCGAGGAGAGCCTCGAACTGGAATCAAATTGAATGACCAGTCATATTGTGCAGAGAGAGTCGAACTAGATACATAATGTTATGGAATATCCCATTCAATGCGGTAACCGTTAGGGGCTTTCCTCGCAAATGGCGGACCGTGCAAGGGCGAATAGGTTTCAGTGTACAATGGTGAAATGATAATATCTAACTATAAGCCATTCAAAAAAAAATCTTTTTAATGGGTACACTATATGATTTTCATTAAATGGGTTTCTGTGAAAGAAATGATGATCTACAACAAACATGATTAATATATGATGTTAACATGATGATGGCAAAAATTTTGTTTATTGAAGAAAAATTGAAGATGGTTGTTAGAATTGTAAAGCATGAAATATCTGTGTACGTTTCAATTTCACAGTGCTCACAACAGTGGTAGATCAAAGGTGTCTCAGTTGATTTCTTCTGCCAAACCAATGCAATGACAAACATCTGAACCATCTATTATTGACTTAAAGGTATCTTATGTGATCTTTTCCAGGGGACGCCCTCAATCCTCGAAAAAAAATTGGAAGCAGATTTTCTTACAGATTTACTTTTCTGATCAAAAATTATAAATATTCCAAGTTACAGAGAGATACAATTCCTAATAACGTCAAAATCATGGTTTTAGATTGAATTTAGAGTAAAATTTGAAAAATAGAATTGTACCGGAGCGGTACAATCTATTTTCAAACCATGATTTTGAAGTAATTAGGAATCGTATCAATCTGTAACTTCAAAAATGCAAATCTGCAAGAAAATCTGCTTCCATAGTAAAAATCAATGATAGAGGGTGCTACTTGGAAAAGATCACATAATATGCCTTTAAGGCGATGAAGGGTTGGTCGATCGGGGTTTTGTTTGTTTGTTTTTTTACCTCAAATGTCACCAAAATCTGCCAAAAATTGGGAATTTTGTGAAAAAACTGTGATGAAGAAAAAAAATGGAGAGATTTTTCGGCCAAAAAACGGCTGATTTTACATTATTAGAAAGAAGAAAAAATCTCAAATTAATCTTGAAAAACTCAAAAAGTGGGATGGTCGGGCCTGTAAAACAGGGTGTGGTTTTTTTCTCGCCTAATAGGGAAATTATTATGTCACTGATGGTCACAGCTTTGGTAAATCACAAAATTCTCAAGCCATAAATAGTTCATGGTTTTGTACTGAATATAATTATTCTCATTAGAACATTGCAATGGGAGGTGTTGTGTTTGTAATTATGTTAGGCCTAAAAAAAAAAAGAGTTTGATTGGCCTAACCCGACCGAACCTAAATACATCGCCGACCCTGAATATTTTTTATTATTTTGAGGGAGGAAAAAAAATATATATCTATTAAATTTTAAAAAAATATTTAAAAAAAAATATATATATATATATACATATAAAAATTGAACAAAGTATTAAAGTTTCTGACTGTTTGCTTTCATTTTTCGGCTATTTTTATTCAAAAGCAGGTGATTTAAAAAAAAGAAATTAATAAAAAAAAAAATCCCGACAGACCTACCCTATTTCTTTTTGTCACGTTAGGCCAATCAAACCAATTTTTTTTTAGGCCTTATGGGGAAATTGTTATGATGAATCAAGGTACTATGTTGAAATACTCTATATAAATAAAGAAGATATGGTTTACGTCTATAGGAAAAAGAGAGCATAAGGCGAGAGAGAATAAGGCGACAAAAAAGCCACCCTGTTCTACAGGCCGGACTGACCTACTCTATTTATTTATTTTTGAATTCTAATTTTTGTTGTTGAAAATTTGTATTTTTTTTTATCAAAACTGAATTTTTTTTGAAATAAAAAAATTAATACAAAAAATTGGGAATTTCTAAAATTGTTGAAAATTCACCATAATATTCTGCATTTTTTGGAGTGAAAACAACAACAATAACAAAAAACGCCAGACCGACCAACCCTACCTGTGAGGTCTGTTTGGCCGTAAAACAGGGGGAGGGGGTGTTGCCTCAGAAAAGAGATTAGAGTGTGATAGAGTTCATGATGTAAAGAGAGATAAACAAATACAGTCCTCAAAATAAGTAACTGACCAGGTAATAAATATGCTCTCAACTCCAAAATTATAACTCCTACGTAAAAATATTAGACAATAAAGTTGTAAGGAAATTTCTTGTCTTTAATTTGAGATATTACACGTGAAGATTGAATGAATATTAACTCAGTTATGTGCCCTAAACCAAAACAAAGTCCGTTTTTCATTTTAACATGTCATTCGTCTACACGCAGCCTAGGACTAGTAACAGGCAGATTATTGATTAACTTGTAGCAACAACTCACTGGTCGATAGTAACACGGGGATTGGGGATGCATCAATTGATCAATGCAACCCATACACATACCTGTCACACTGTACCGCGTGTTCAAATCCCAAGTGTTAAAATGTAAACTGCACTTTGTTTGATCCTTTTCAATGTCGCATTCTTAATTATTAACCGATCTCAATGAATAATGTATCAACTTAAAGAAGAGAAATTTCTTTACAACTTTATTATTTAATATTTTTACGTAGGAGCTATAGTTTTGGAGTTAAGAGTATATTTATTACCTGGTCAGTTACTTATTTTGAGGACTGTAGAGTAAGTAAATGGAAAATGTTTGGAAAATTGATTGCAAAAATATAGGCTTGCAAGGTAACTAACTGACTTTCTGTTGAATTAAATTTAAAATATTGCAATAAAATTCTAAAAAGCATTTTTAGGTGACACAAAAAACAACTTTGTCCAGAGCTAGAAACAAAACAAATTAAGTGGTTTTACCATATTCAATTTCTTTGTTCTATTTAACGTTAATTTTGTTTTAAAAAAAATCAATCATTTTTGTCTTAATTTCTTTTTGATTTTGATGGAATGAATATGATGGTTAATATTTAACAAGACAAAAAAAGCTGTAAGCATTTGATCCCCTCCCCCCCCCCCCCCCCCCATGCCCAACTCAACCTACTTCCACATATAGCACAGGTTTCTTTCCCAATATACGTAGCAAATTGACGCACACAATAATAATTCTTACTCACAACCAAACTGCTAACTTTTTGTACTATTTTTACCCTGATATCATCGGCTTGATTTATGTCTTGAGAGATGCTCATGCATTATAGTATAGTATTTTTTTTTCTCTTTCACAGAACCATTATGTTCTGTCGTTTATTAAATCATATTCATATACTTCAATTCAGAATCTTTCAAAATTATAACCACATTATATAAGTCATATATATTAATAAACACAAATATGTACCACATAGAATACACTGTTCTTATTCTTATTTCGCCACGTTCCCTAATGCATTGAAAACAGAAGAATAAATACATGAACATTACAAATAAACACCATTCCACCTATCTCTCCATTTATCTACAGTATTATTTTTAACCGCAATAAAGTTCTCGGTATCTTTATAAGTCTTCATTATTCTAACAAAAACCATATAATTAGGTTTGCTATTGTCCCATTTGCAATTGTATATGTAATATTTCGCAAACAGTAAGATGAAATTATATTTTATTTTATCAATGTCCACAAAACCCAAAATTATATCTCTCGCATTAAGGTCAAAGGAATTTCGTAAGATACAATTTTGAAACTCGTTCCAAAAGGTTGTTAATCTAGAGCAATTCCAAAAGAAATGTTGAATGTCTTCTATTTCTAGATTACAGAAGGTGCATAGCTCAGAATTAACAATACCCATTTTTTTCAGTAGTTTATTTACCGCCAAATATCTGTGAAGAATCTTGTACTGAAAATAACGAATCCTGGTAGACAATGTAGCGATCAGCGGAATTAAATACACATCTCGCCAATTCAAATCCCATTCATTGAAATGATCAGCCCATTTTAATTCACTGACAGGTGTTTTTATAATCCTCTGGGTACATTCCTTATGCACTAATTTACAGACTTGTTTAACATTCGTAATCTTTATGACAAATTTCTCTTGAGAATTGGTATTATCTTCCAATTTAACAGTCTTGACAGCCCTTTTCCATTTTTGGGGAATAGCATCCACAAGAGAGAAATAGTCAAGAAAATTTATGTTCATATTGAATTTATGCTTAAATTGGGTCAAATTCAAAATGTCACCATTGAACGACAGCATATCTTTAAAACACTTTAATCCTTTATCATACCAGTTCTTCCAAAATAACACTCTATTAGCGATTCTCACTCTAGAGTTATTCCACAAAATTTCATGATGATAATTCTGGTCATGATTAGTATAGACAACGTGAAACCAAGCAGTTATTACCTCGTATATGAACTTGTTCTTAATGTTCTTTAGACTATTGTCACTAGGATTAAGGTTACAGTACCATATTAGATTACCCCCAAATGCAGCAAGTTCTTTTTTATAGAAGCATTTCCAATTACCTTTGTTCTTATCATCTAATAACCTTTTGACCCAAGCAATCTTGAGCCCTTTGATCATGGATGGAATATGCATCATATTTAAACCAGTATAGTATTACGTTTGATCTGATTTTGTTACGCACAGGGGGATAATAGCGGCATGATGATTTTTGGAGGAATAGCGTTTAGGGGGGCAAGTGCATACTTTATTAGACAAAGGGGAGGGAATTAGAGGCATGGTTGTATTAATTAGTATAACTACGGTGCTCGAAATAAGCCAAAATACCCGAGGGCCCCACAACAGCAAAAACTTGGGTCTTTACCGGTACCGACCGTACCGTGCAGTTGGCCATTGTGTAATACGGTTGTGAGGCCTTCGTCAGATACACGAGGCAATTTGCCCCTGGGTCCATTTCATTTTGAGTATTGGTATATTAAGCAAGGGGGAATGATGGTTAAGTATGATAATATCAAAATGCATTCATGGTATTATTGATTTGCTTTTCAAACCAGGCGAAAGAAATTATTAAAACTCCTCCACCGAACAAATGCTGCTAGCTTTTTTTTGGATAGCGATTTTTTTTTTAGTAGCTATATATGTGTAATGTGTTGGGTTAAAAAAAATAGATGAAAAATAACTCACTTGTAGTCTTCAACACTGTGTATATCGGGCAATAAAAACAACAACTTTGATGGATTAAAAAGAAAATGAATTGGCTTAATTTCATTGATTAGTTTCTTGAGAATCTGAAGTAAATGGGACAACAAGGTTTATTAACCCCCTGGGCACTACCTGTCTATCTAACAGCGCTTCTGATTGGTTAATTACAAGATATACTCATTTGAATAACCAATTACGATACAGCTTTTAAACTATTTCAACCCGATCTTTATCAGGGATACAATTATTTTACCAATGTCTCTGATTGGTGCAATAAATAATGTATCCATCTTTCTGACCAATCGGCCGGTAGTTCTCAGGGGGTTAAGTGATTAAATCATGTTTCTGTGTTGTGCATCACCAATCGACAACGGAGTTCGCGCGTCTGCGTGGTTTATTTCACGAGGGCAACGCCCGAGTGAAATAAACAAGCAGCATGCGCAGAGCGCAAGTTGTCGATTGGTGATGCACAACGCTGAAACGTGATTTAATCCCGTTCAACAACAACTAGGGATTTGAAAGCCATTTCATAAATAGACAATATAAATAAGAACATATTTTAATGCAGGCCTATGGTACTTCATTATTAACAATTTCATTCAATTTTCAATAAACTAAAATGATAAACTAACCTATATTTAAGTTCCTGTAAGATTCAAAACTCGATGAAAACAGTTGGCATGATCATTCCAAAAACAACGCACATTGCGACTGCGATCATGTATTGCGTGAAAACATTATCCGTGTGGTGCGGATATCGGCGCGATGGTTGCCCATAGCAGCGTTGTTTAACTCAAATCGACAACCCTTCGCTACTGTACTTAAGGTATGGGGGAGTTGTTGAATAGGGGTTTTTACATGGAGGATTCAACACTTTGTCTGTCGTCTTTTTCGGTGATTTTCACCTGGACCAACGACAACAGCTTATGCGCTTTAATGATGCATGGCAACAAGGGTGTTTTTCAAAAATCACGGTGACCGTGATGATAAGGTTATCATCAAAAAATGATGTCCTGATCAAGCATTATCTAGTTTATAAGTTCGGCACTCGATTAATCACACACAATCCATGATTTATCCTTAGTGTAACACCCCACCCCCTCCCCAGGTGGGGGGAAGTCAAAACATCATGCTGTAAAAAGCATGCGTGACCAAAGATTTTCAAGACACCCCCCCCCCCCCCTTACTCTGATGCCAAAATTCACAATGAAATTATAATTTACCGTGTTTTTCTCCCCAAATTGGGCCCCCTAAACGCATAAGATATAATATTGACATTTAACATATGATTTTGAAAAAGTACAATTTTCTTGAAAATTTTAGACCCCTTTAACGTGTTATACGCTGATAATGTACCTGTTCTAAAATGGAGTCTTTGCATACACTATTCTAATTCATGAATAGCTTACACTGAGGGTAAATCCATCATGAAAGACCACGCATCAATTTTCAATAAGAAAATGTTACAAAATTGCATCTATATCACATTTATATGGTGTAGTGGGTGAATGGGTGGTTATTTATTATTTCCCCTACAGTGTATAACGCTATCCTGTTTTTACATTTGCTATTAATATAAATGTGAAGAAATCATGCCAAAATCATAGTTAAGATCAAAATAAATGGTAAACCAGAAATGGAAAGCAAATGATAACATTGAAAACAAAAACAGAAACAAAGGGTTGTTTTACATTAATGGTTTCTGGATGAATGCAGATAGTTGTAAAAGAATTAGTAGAAAAAATAAATTGTGCATAGTGAGTGCATAATTCACAACTTTATTTGAAATAAGTTCAAAGCATTATGATGATGATCAGATTACTGCCGAATAAAGGCTATCTGCACCAGGCGCGTACCGCGGCATGTGAGCCAGGGGGGCAGAAGTATGTCGTCCCGGTAGTGGCGTAAATTTCCCGGTAAATTTTCGTAAAAGGTTGCCCCAAATTTTTTCCCAGTCATTCAACTCGTGAATTTCACGTAAGTGGGGGGGGGTCAAAAAAATGGAGGGTCAAAAAAATTCGCACGGTCAAAAAAATTCGCATAGTCACAAAATTTCGCACAGTCACAAAATTTCGCACAGTCAAAAAAATTCGCACGGTCTCAAAATTTTGGACTCAAAAAAGCACAACGGTTAACAAATAATGCCAATTCCTCAGTGTTTTAGGCCCTATTTTTTTTCCTGATGCAAATTTAGTGACCCGGTCTTTGGAATTTAGCGTCCCGGTATTTGGAGCCAGGGGGGGGCAACTTGCCCCCCCCTGCCCCCTCGGTCGGTACGCCACTGATCTGCACTGAAATCACACATTCTGAATATCGTGCCATCTTACAAGGGAGGAGGAGAACTTATAACCGATTTACTAGCATTTAAAACTACCATTTCTGAACATTTCCAAGCAAAATGGTAGCTCTTAAAAAATCTTTTGGGGCCATAAGAAACTGAGACACCCTGGGGTGCTCAGTGGTCATTACAAGGGGGTATCATGCGCGTCCAAGAACTTTCAAAAAGTACCCTACTGTAATCGTGTTAAGGGGGGACTTAAGGAAGTTTTTTGTTGAACTTTGTTAGTGCTGTAATTATTGAACCACTCCTCAAATGTATATAAAAGTATACCTTTTTGGAAAGGAAATGGATCAGAGAATCCAAATTTGGCATCAATTTTGACCAAAAGTGTTGATTTTTTGAGAAAATCACAAAAAAACACTTTTTTGACCCAATTTTTTTGAACAAAGCTAACAAACATAATTTTGAGTTAGAAATGCCCAAATCACTTGATGATGATGTTAAGACACTAATGAAGGGACGATTTTTTTTTTTTTTAACCTAATCCAATATTTTTTGAAATTTTGACAAAAAAGTGTAAAAAAAAAAAAAAATCTATTTTTTCACGTTTTTTGGCACTTTTTGGTCAAAATTTTCAAAAATATTAGATTAGGTTTCAAAACAAAAAAATCGTCCCTTCATTAGTATCAAAACATCATTATAAAGTAATTTTGAAATTTTTTACTCAAAATTATTTTTGTAAGCTTTGTTCACAAAAATTTGGGTCAAAAAAGTTAATTTTGTGATTTTCTCAAAAAATATACTTTTTTGGTCAAAATTGACGCCAAATTTGGATTCTCTGATCCATTTCCTTTCCAAAAATGTATACTTTAATAGGCATTTGATTAATAGTTCAATAATTACAGCACTCACAAATTTCAAAAAATCAAATCAAAAACTTCCTTAAGTCCCCCCTTAATGTGAAAAAGCACCCCTAAACAAGTATGGCACAGTATTTTACATACCCTAAGCAAGTAATATCAGTATTTCCAATACCCTAAACAAGTACTCAAAATATTTTGATACCCTAAGCAAGTAATTTGTATAATTTAAACCTCTTACCGTATATGACACATTTCTAACCCTTTTTTCCTTCCCTAATAAGCTAAAAGTATTATGAAACAAATGCCAAGCTGATTTATCAGATCAATATATTCAGATCAAATATATCTCGCCCATGTATCATGGCTATTTATAATCCTCATGGAGCAAATAAGGACCCTAAATACGAAAGCCAATGATTTAAAAAGTATACCCTTTTTCTTAATTTGGCTTGTTTTGATACCCTATTCACGTTACGTACGTAACGTGCCCCAGCTTGAAAAACTACCCTAATTACGTGATTTCTTGGGCATGCATGATACCCCTATTGTAATGACCACTGAGCACCCCGGGTGAGACGCAACCTTTTTATCTTTATGAAAACACGATGGTAAATGTAACAAAAATGAAAAGAATAATACAAACTGGCTATTCCTTTTGAAATCCATACACCCTATGAAATTTAAAGACATGACCTTTATCATTCCACACAGGGAGGGTGTATTTCAAATGGAGTCACATATATAAATTCACACTCCTTGTGTGGAAGATTAACCCTTTCCACGCGGCAGGCGTCTAGCGTCTGCATGCAGACGGCATTCCAAAATTTCACAAAATGTTTCAAAAATTTCACAAAATTATTGAATTTCATCACCATATTTGGAATCACCATGAGAAATGCATTGAAATAAGTACAAACATGCCTAGTATTGGTTCAGTAATCCTTGAGATAGACCTTGAAAGTTGGGAAAGGTTTCTGAAAAATCTGTTTTGTATTATGGTAAAACTAATAGCCGCGTGGAGTTAAGATGTCTTCCATAGGGAGTGTATGCATTTCAAATGGAAAATAGCCCAATACTAGTCATGCTGTAATTAAAGCATAACATTTTAATTTTTTTAAGAATTTTGAAACTGGAAAAGATTCACTAATTTTGTTACCAACAATTTGATCGCCCCCCCCCCCCCCCCCCCCCCCAATATTCCAATTTGGAATAAACCAATTTGCGAAAATTTGACAGTGCAAATATTCTTTTGCGATCCAATTTTTTTTTGCCATGTAAATATTGTGTTTCACTATATTGCACATAATGCTTTGACAAGAGGAGTTTGCAGATATTGTCTTACAATATTGCAATCAGATCTCATGTATAATGCAATCTGATCTCACTACATTAGCTGGAGTGGCCAGACTGTTTTTCGTGTAATCTGGAGTGCCCTACAGCATCGCCTGGATACAGATAACGTACCATTATGCATACATGTATATGTCATCCCTGTAAATTTAGTGTTCAGTCAAGGATGTTGAAATTATATCTTTTTTGCTTTAGTAACAATTTCAAAGGTGCTGAATCTCATTGTCAAACCAAGTGTCTATTTGACCAGTAACAGTTGAAACTGCTATAAAGACCCATTTTTGTTGTTAAA
Source organism: Ophiura sarsii (assembly GCA_035610835.1). Classification (NCBI taxonomy): domain Eukaryota; kingdom Metazoa; phylum Echinodermata; class Ophiuroidea; order Amphilepidida; family Ophiuridae; genus Ophiura; species Ophiura sarsii. The sequence goes on from CM069443.1 coordinate 79,217,087, forward strand.
AAAGAATGTACATAGAACCTTTTTTTCTTCTTCTTTGAATTGCTCAACTTTTGTGAAAAATAAAGCAAAACGTCCCAAGTTTGGTAGTTACACAGTGTGCCTCCTTGTATGTAATTGTAAGGTGGACTTGTCTAAAGGGCAATTACATAGAGCTCACAAGCACCAGTCAAGGATCGCCATCTGCCTAACACCCCCCCCCCCCCCTCCCCCGATCCGCACAACACACCCCAAGAAAAAACGAAGTTGTTGGATTGGATAAACAGATGTGCATAGGAGACCAGCGTAACAAATAGCGACCCAAGAGGAAAGAGAGGTAGGGTAGATGGGGTTAGTTGGAACCCGGGGGGGGGGCACTGACATTGGAAAAGGGTATAGGTATGTGCCGCGCTGAAGACCCCCTTTTTCACCCTCTGCTGCTAGCTCTTATGACCCCCCCCCCCCCCCTTTTGAGCCTGGATCAGTTCTTAAGACCCCCATTGTATTGAAAATTCAAAAATCGCGAAAATTTGCGTTCCAAAATCCCAATTCTTCGAAAATGTTGCGTTCTAAAACCCAAAAAAAATCAAAAATTTGCGTTCTTGCTAATCAAAATTGAACTATAGGCCAGTTCTCAAGACCTACTTTTTTGAAAAAATCAGTTCTTAAGACCCTATTTTTCGTCATAAAATCCACTCAGTTCAGTTCTATAGCCCCCCTTTTTGAGACCCTGTGCGGCACACCCCTACCCCAAAAATAGTTGAGTGCCCCCCCCCCCCCAGGGTTGGAACACAAAGTTAAAATCACCCTTAAAAATGGGTAGGGTTTTGAATCTCCAGCGGCACACCACTGACCAAACCAACGGGTTGGAACACAAGGTTAGCTGGGATATTGAGATTTCTTTAAAGCATAAATTAATTCTACTTCCCAAGTCAGTATTACCCATATAGCTGCCATCCACCGATGGCAGTTCTAACAGGTATACCACTAGGATGGTAGTATTTCATAAATTATACCCCTGAATGATATCTCAACGTTCAAACCAGAGACCGGGCACTAACGGACTTTGACCGTGGTCACTGTGTGTGATCTTGGGCTTATTTGGCATTTTTGTTGGTTCAATTTCTTCATCATTTTCACGCAGCATTATAACGCACATACGGAGCGCCCGATGCTTCTTTTTTTGATGGCACGCATCTATTTGTGTTGCTGAAATGCTGAATATTTGCAATCCGGAGCAGCCCCACCCCTAACGCAAAACGCTGGTACAACGCAGCGCAGATTAACGCGCAAGGGCTTGCATTGCATTTTTAATTAGTGTGGAATGTCACAATAACAATTCGCGTCGGATTTTGGATTTGGGGGCCAGTACAACTTCTAGAGATTAATATTCTTTGGTTCAAACTAGCCTTGTGTTCCATCAGAATCCATCTAACTCCCATCTCCCCATCACAGATGTTTACACTATAACAGTGGGTATTCCCATTTCTAATCTAAGAGGGACCACTTCCATGGCGGTACAGACAAAAGCTAATTAAAGGTGTATGTTCCGATCACTTTTTTTGGCTAGGATTTTTTTTTTTCACATCAAGATATTTTGATATCAGAAGAATCCCCATATTTTTCTCATTATGTCTGTAAAATCATAGGGGCCCAGAAATGATCCATTTAGAAACTGTAGGATAAAATGTGGTGAATTACTGCAACAAAAGGTGGTTAACCACCGACCAGTTTGTGTACTACTCAATGGGCAAATTTCTTGTGACCTTGTGCTTCTAAAATAAGAACCATTGGTGTTATGCAACTCAAATTTTGGAATGGGACAATTTTAAGGATGACCTTTCTTGTAAAACAGGAAACATCGAGTTGAAAGTCGAGCCAGCAATCAGAGCATCTACCTTTAAAGGTAGATGTTCCGATTTTCAACTTGAAGTTTTCTATTCTACATGAAAGGTTATCCTTAAAAAAGTCGTGTTCCAAAGTTTGAGTTGCATAGCTCTAATGGTTCTTATTTTAGACGCACAAGATGCTGTGAACTGTACCCATTGAGTAGTACACAAACTATATCGGTGGTTACCACCATTCGCGGTAATTCGACGTTATTTCATCGATTTCTCCATAATTATACCGATTTGGGCCGTCAAATTTCAGTATGATGATGAGAAAAATACGAGCTTTCATATGATATGAAAATCTCCGTATCTTTGAAATAATTCTGTGTTACAATAATGTGATCGGGTCATCTACCTTTAAGAGACACTTTAATTAATATCCATTGGCAAGAAATATCAACCTTGAGTGAAATGAGTCTGTACACAACACAATTACACAGAGTGCAAATGAACACGTATAAGCAAAGAATTTTGCGTTGACTTACTTCCTGTCCAGTTCCCTGTAGGCCTCTGTGATCCATTTAAACGAGGGTCGGTTATTGCGGGTGAGACCATACTGGAATACAACCAATGTGTAGTCGTTCTCTACGTACTGATCCAGAGTGTACTTCAGGAAGCTGTAAAGAAATGGAGATGTTTAAAATGGGGGGAGAGAGAGAGATTTTAAAATTTTGTAATGAAGTTGACGAAAACTTTGTTCATATCTTTTGGGAATATGAATTTACTATAAAGTACTGGAAAGACGTTCAAAACTGGATTAATAGCAATCTGGACACAGATATTCGGTTGAAAAAAATGAAATGATCCTGTTTGGAAATTACCAGTACAAAGATTATGTTTTTAACAATATCTTATTAATTCTGAAATTCAATATTTACAAAAGCAGGATAAATAAAGAAAAACCTTGTTTTACCTATGGAAAGAAAGAGGTGATAAATTTGTATGTCAACGAAAAAACTATTTATAATGCAGACCTAAAAAAAATAAAGCTTTCAATATTCGGTGGCATAAATGGACATCACTTTTTGAGAAATATAAGATAATTAAATTGTCAAAGTTATTGCAAGTACAAAATGTATGTTTATAAGAAAGAGAAAAAATACGCTGACTCTATATAAATTTACCTGTTTATATACAAAATATGTTCAATCTTAATAACATTTGTTAATACATGAATGTACCCCTTGGTAAATATAATTTGTATCACCACATGTATATTTGAATTGTTTTATGATGTATGTGGATCTTTTCAGCGAAAGAAATGATAATAAAAAACTATAAATGAGAAGGAAAAAAAAGAAGAAAAAAATTAATATGATAATTCTGCTGCTTCTTTGGCTACAATCAAATTCACCAGGAAAATGTGCTGGAATTTACAGTATGAGGAGTCATTTGTCGACATTTTCATTCAATTTCAGATATTATGGTAGACATATTTTTTTAAGGCTGTGACTTATACCCGGGTACCCGCCTGCTATTCCGGGTACCGGGATACCAAATTAGGTACCCGAATACCCGAAATGTAAAAAAAGAAAAAGAAGAAGAAAAAAAAAAATAGGAAGTTTTTTTAAAGGGTTTTTTTAAGGGTTTTTTTCTTTTTAGTACAAATCTGTCCCCCAAATGACCTCTATTGACCCCCATTATGTGTCATCTTGGGGGTAAATTTGAACTTAAAAAATTGTGTAAATTTTTTTTGTATTTTCGGGTACACAGGAAAACGGGTTGGGTACCCGGGTACGAAACTATCCGTGCATTCACAGCCTTAATATTTTTAGTGATTCGTGAATGTGCGTTGTTCTTCCATTCACAACATCACCGATACTTCACATACGGACATTTGCGAACAAATTAGCTAACAATAAAACCGGTTCCGCATTCTGAGCTCTCTAATTTATTAACAACGTTGCAACACATGCTTGTTATCTATGTTATGTTATGAAAGTGGGATAAATAAATGTATGAGTTGTTAATAGCACAACAATTGTCTTGAATGCATCATCCCATAGCTTCCAGTCTGAGTAACTCTATAGTTTGATCAATTCCAAATTGGCGAGATATATTCAGCTTTTATCTCTCCGTACATAAAATCCAAGTGTACTCGCGTGATTATGGCAGCATGCACACAGTTTGGGTCACACGCACGCGTTAAGAGTATGATGCACAGTGCACTCGTTGCATTTATACGCACAAGTCCTTCTATCTGTTGTAAGAAGGCTTCCCCAATTTGGAGCTGATCAAACTTTAGCGCCACATGGTGACACAACCCTTTTTCACATTTTTGGATGCCTGATGACCACGCTAATCTAAAAAATATGCATAATAAGAAGATAAGAACCTCCTTTGCATTATAAATTCAGTAAGACCTACACTAAATCTACTGTAGATTACATGTCCCCCCCCCCCCTCTCTCTCTTCCCCAACATCAGAATAAGATGCATCCTTGAATTTTTAAGCACTATGAGATTGAATATTGTCCAAAATCAAAAATAATAAGTCTCTCCACTCAAACAACACACACACTTGTTTTAATTAATTTACAGTTCACCCCATGCAATAAATAATTCAGAAACCATGGTTTTTATTGATTAACCCGATCTGGTCTACTGCAAAGCAAAATTAATGTGCAATTAAAACTAATTAGCCTAACTGTTTCTATCTATAGTTTGATCAGCTCTAAATTGGTGAACCTCCTTACACTACAGCAGGAATTAATACAGAAAGGTGCATATAGATGCACATAATTGCAACAAGCCAGGCATGAGAATGAAGAAACCTGAACAGCCTGAAATATAAAGGCCAAACATAGGCTGAAAATAAAAGAAAGTGCGGAAATTTGGAAAACCAAAATAGCCTGAATTCAGGCCACAGCCTGAAAATTCTCATGCCTGACAAGCAGTAGCACAACGTGCATCAAATGTGTGCGTATGGGCAAAAATTGTGCGCGCTTGGATTACTTTGGTGCATGGAGAGATTAAAACTCGCCAATTTGGAACCAATTGAACTATAATATTATCGGAATCACTCAAGCATTATGAAGGTACAGACCAATTATGAAATTCTGCCACGAGAATTCATGCTACTCAAAATATTGATTTTACAATAGGGTGTGCAATTTGGCCTTGAAAATTAATTGAGAATCGATCGCTACGTCATGGATGGGGCTCGGGGGAAAGGGCTTGGGAAACTCCAAAATCATGACATTGACGGCAGTATACAGACACATACATTGTACAGTGAACAATTAAAGGTATATTATGTGATCTTTCCAGGGAACACCCTCAACATCGAAAAAAAAAATTGAAAGTAGATTTTCTTGCAGATTTACATTTCTGATCATATAAATCGTACATACATTCCAAGTTACAGGGCGATACGATTCTTAATTACTTCAAAATCATGGTTTTAGAGTGAAAATAAACTGTCGGAATAACACGACAGTTTATATTTTCACTCTAAATTCACTCTAAAACCATGATTTTGAGGTAATTAGGAATCATATCACTCTGTAACTTGGAATGTATGTACGATTTATGATCAGAAATGTAAATCTGCAAGAATATCTACTTTCTAAAAAAAATCATGAATAGAAGGCGCTCTCTGGAAAAGATCACATAACATGCCTTTAAGATTGGTTTTTGCTGATAAAAATTAGTATTTTTGTGCTAAAACTTGGCTATATTATGAATTGTGAAGACTTTCAAACAATATACCGTACTGACGCGTGTATAATAGTCCCACCCTTTTTTAACCCCAAAAATCCTGCATGCCCTATCCTAATTTTCAATGGCATGTTACACCAATACAATTACTTTGTTTGGCCTAAGGTATTTACTTACCCTAATAACCTATCCTGATCATACTCTTTACTAGGTGGCATTCTGCTACAATAAAACAACACCAGCTTACGTCCGACGCTATCATCGCCTAAAATAGGTCACAATAAAATACAATATTTACAATCTAAATAGTTTATGCAATTACTTGTTTTGTCCATTTTCAAAACTATCCACAATGTTAGAGAATATTGTTCGAACACTTTGTAGGTGTAATGTAAAGTCATGTTCCCCCCTTTTCTCCATGATCAATGTTGAATCCCACAATTTGTCTACCATCAGCACAGGGCCTTGCCACATTGATTGGTAGGGTAGGGGGATTGGTATGAGGAAGGGGATTCTTCAGGCTACCATAAACAAGATTCAATTTTCATGTGACTCAAATAGCCTGCATGTTAGGGTACAAACAGCATGGCAATTAGGGTCAGTGTTCGAACACATTTTGTCTATGATTGCAAGTGGATTCTTTGTGGACGCATTAAATGGCAATCATTGTTTTTCTTTTTCAAAATAAAAGCAGTTTTTTTCCTTCAAAATGCACATACTGTATTATCCCTATTAAGCACCCAGGGCGGTTAGCAAAGTCATTATGGGTGGGCGCTTATTATGTTACCTTTTTAAACTCATTTATCATACTAATAAAATGTACAAGTGATCATTTGAAGATGCTGACCATTTGATGGTCATTTGAAGATGCTGACCATTTGATGGTCATTTGAGGATGCTGACCATTTGAAAAGGTGGGCGCTTTATATAAGGGATTGTTTGTTGGTAGTCATTGAGAAAAACAGGGGTGGGCGCTTATAAGGTCCTGGGCGCTTAATAGGGATAATACGGTACATGTATTTACACCTAATTGCATACAGTTTTAATACAGAGATGTGATCAAAAATATACACTTTTTTGTGTCAAACCAAACTTTTGTAAAGTCTGTCACTAAAAGATCTTTACTTTTTTTAATCTATCATCCGGCATCACATGGATCAAAGATGCCCCCACACGTTTTATTTCAAAAATCACTGAAAGATATCCATTTAGGTTCACCTGTCACCCAACAACCCAGAGGTTGCATGTGGTTGATGGCACTCGTACTCATACATCACTTTGATGAGTGCCATCACCTCTGAAGGTTTTCTCACTTCCCACAAAACCATGTCCTTCACCTACCCAGTGGGGGGGGGGGGGGGAGTGCTTAGTGGATATGAGGTCACAGGAATGTGCCGCCAAATAGGGCCCCATTTTTCACAGGTCTGGGTAATGAATGACCCCTTTTCATAGCCATTTTTGGTAAATTCATAGGTCTAAAATCCTTAAATTTGCTGTTTTTCACAAATTCTTTTGTAAAATCTGTTAAATTATGGGTCTCTGTTAAATATATATGAAGAGGTCTTTTGCAAAAGGGCCTTCATCCACTTTGGCTCTTATTGAGAAAAAGTCAAAAAACTGTTTCTAAATATTCAAGTTGAGCAATTGAAAAACTGAATGGATTATGAAAGAGGTACACTCATATTAATTTAAATTGAAATAAATTTCAAATGTGCTAGTTTTTAAAAAAAATTAAATCATGTTTACATTTTTTTTAAATTTGGATGTAGGCCCTTTTGCAACAAAACTCCATCTGTTTGTACATAGAGAAAAAATACCACACACAAAAAATCAGTTATTTTAATCATTTAAAAAAAGAAGAAGTTTGATATAGAAATGTCACAATCATATGTTTCAAGGAAATAAAGTTGTTTTTTTCAAAAAGACTTGCATCTCATTGTAAACAGCCATTGAAGTTGTTGCAAAAGGGCCTGTATCCCGATTTAATTCGGGATACAGGCCCTTTTGCAACAAAACAACAATTTCAATGGCTGTTTACAATGAGATGTAGGTCTTTTTGAAAAAAATGACTTTGTTTCCTTGAAACATATGATTTTTCCCTATACATTTCTATATCAAACTCATATTTGAGAAAAATGCACCATAGCCCTTTTGCAACAAAGCTCTTCATATATTGGTCCATTTTCCCAAAATATTTGGTCAATGTTTGGGTCAATTTCCATTTGGCTGGCAGCATATCCCTACCAAAAAGTATCTGAGTATCCCCCCCCCCCTGTTTACCTACTGCTCTAACATGGGTAGTGTTATCATTACCTTGAAAACTCTAGTGGTGTTATATTTTGAATCACTGTTGGATTATCCCTATCCCTTCGAAAGTTGAGTGCTCCTAACGGAATAAACCAATAGTTTGATTGGTAGCCATAGGCAGCAGATGACACAGCGGATGTGTCCCTCCCCCAAAAAAGTAAATAAATGCCAAGTGCCCCATAGAACATACACATATTAAACATGTCAGCGTCCTCCCTCCCTAAATTGTCCCCGTCCACCCTAAATTAAGATGCTTCAGCAACTGTTGGTAGGCCTACCTACCTGCCACTTGTATGATCTTATGCTTGGCAATGTCGTCGAAGGTGTCACCTTCCATCCCGTTCATGTCTTTATTCCGTACTGGTGTAGTAGGCGCGGTACTCGTTCGACTCCCCCCTGCAGCGCTGGTATGAAGAGAATCATCTGATGGGTCACGCAGTTCTGAAAAAGGGTAAGTGGAAAAAAAGAAATTATGAGTGAAAAATAGACAATGCCACTGTGTTGATAGCGCCCCTTTTTCACACAAAATGCCTCCTGATGATTTTTTAAAAAGGAAAGGAAAGTAGGACTATATATGGTGTGATGAGGCGCTTTTTTGGGGGGGAGGGGGCAGTGGGGAATGCACAAAATAACCCATTGCAAGAATCAAATGATAAATTCATAGCTTGGTGCAGATATTTAATTAATTATGTATTCTAGCACAAACAAATAGATCATATTAGTAATGTTTGGCCAAAAAACACCATCCAAGCACACACCAATCCCCTCCCCCACCACAAACCCTTCCCACCCAATCCCACTCAACCCCAACCACAAACCCACTCCATCTTCCCACAATGCCCCCTCCACATCCAAATCACCACTACAACCTCCCCACCACAAACCCCCTCCCATCCCCCAAACCCCCTCCCTGTCCCATCCCCACCACAAAGCCCTCCCCTCCCATTCACAAAACCTCTCTCCCACCAGAAATGCCCTACCCACCCCACAGCCTACCCTCCCCACCCCACGGCCTGCCATCCCCACCCATGCATCCACGCCACCACAACCCCCTCCTCATCACAATCCCCCACGCTAAACTCCTACCCTTCCCAACCCCACCACAAAATTACTCCCCCACCACAAACAACCCACCCACCCCATTCATCCACACCACCATTCCCTTCCCCACCACAAACCCTCTCTCTCCAGGGCCATCCCATCCCCATTCGCCTCCACAAACCCCTCCCCTCCACCACAACCCCTCCCTACCATACCACTAACCCCCTCCCCAACCACAAACACCCTCCCCATCACTAACCCCCTCCCAACCACAACCACAAATAACATCCCCATCACTAACCCCTTCCCAATCACGAACACCCTCCCTATACCCCCACCTCACACCAAACCCCCCTATTACAAAAATCACATGGTATCGTTGCACCGCCCATCACTACAACAACAAAAATTACAATACAGACAACACTTTTGCTTGATGCTGAATGGATGTCTCTGACACACCCCTTGTATTTCATTGGCCACAAGTACTCATTTAGGCTAGTGGATCCACCCAGATATAGTGCTGGGCGATATCAAGCCTCTCACTCACGTCTCAAACCCAAAATCACAAAATGAAAATGTTCGTCTTCTCTTCAACAAGTATCACTCAGAATTTGCTTAAAATTCAAACAGGAAATCAAGCATAAACCTTACCCAGCAGGTTTTAACTCCATTGGAACACTTATTTTGGGTTTCAAACATGAAAAATAGTAAATTTATTACGCATTTTGTGTTGGTAGCCATATTTGCCAACTTACTCGGTGGGACAATTTGGCCACCTGCTAGGATTGATTGATAATCATGATATTGATAATTCGTGCATCTGCATCATCATGCATGCATGGATGGACCGACTTACTAGCTCTGTTTCATAGCTCTCATACGTCGTGATACGACTCAGTATGAGAGCTATGAAATGAAAGCATATGTTCGTACGCTGGCGATTTTCGTTTCTAGTTTGCCTATTTCTAAAACATTTGGATACACTTACCTGGGTTATACATGTGCTATGTACTGTTATTGCATCCTAGATACATTTTCAGCTCCATAAATGCTACTCAAAATGAAATATTAATGATATAAAATCGGCCCTAATCACAGCGAAATGAAGAAGTCGTAGCAAAGATGAAAGTCAATTCGCGGTAGTTTACGATTGGTTCCGAATATTTTCAATTAGTCTCGTTCCCCGTTTTACTCCTCATGGGTGTACGCGTGTGTGCAAACATAGTAAATCACTAGGCGGACAACCAATACTACGATTTTACGAATGCGATCAACTGTTAACAACAGCCTGGTTCCAAATTGTTGGCACCAGGCTGCTTTTAGTGAGATTCCGAAGAACGCACGTGACCTATTTTCCGAAGATTTCTGATCTCAATTTTAAATGGTCTATTACCAAACTATACAATGTTCTAACTTATTTGACATTTAAAACCATCCAATACGACAAATTATGTACAATTAGGGTCCTGGGTATGCAGTTTTCATTACGTAAATACTAAAAAGGGAATTAATGCGCTGTGCAAACGGAAGAACGCTATTTGATATGAACTCTCCGTATCGACCCTAGGTATATCCCCAAGTCTTCAATATTACCGTACAAAAGCTGTACAAATATAGCCTGCAAGATAGCGACGTAGAGGGCGACGGAGAGTTAGTCTAATCGACCCTGAATTCACCCCTATTTCTTAGGCTGATTCCCGGTACCCAGAATCCCTTTTGGATGAGTTGTGTGGAGCCCATTGATGCAGGGACCAAGCAAACTCGACGGCATTGAAGAACGGTAACCATTTAGTCGTTAAAAAACCTCTAAAATCTCCAGAAATCGTGAGCGTAGAATTACATCGATGGTATCAAAATAATCCGTAAGTATAGTTCTATAAGTAAGGATAACTTAAATTTAACTACCAGTAAATTTATTTTTTGTTATGAAACAAATACGACGTAGGAAGTCAATGCTTGTTTTTGTAGCTACCGACTTACGTAGTTGTGCATTTGGCACTAAGGTATCCTCATCTGCATCTAACGCCACTTCTTGCTGGTGAAAAAGATCCCCATCAGGAGAAGTTGGTCCACTATCACCCATCACTAAGTTATCCTCATCCAATCCACTGCCAAATGTGTCACTCGCTGGTACAGGTTTATGTCCAACTGTCACTTCCGCCATTTGCAAATTGATTGTTTTTAATGTCGAGCGATGAATGCTTTTTTGTATACTTTACCGGTATGGGTTTTGGTTTTAAATTATTTCTTATATGAAATAAAATCTGATGCACTATTTTAAGATCAGTTCAACTCTAATACAATTCCTTCTTATGATCACAATGATATTGAGTGTAAAATTATAAACGAATATCCTTATAGTTCCAAGGTATTTTAAATGAATAACAATAAGTTTATGCTAAAGTCACGTAATTAAATTTTGTTTGCGGACATTTTCAGGGCTAATAAAAAAGAGCGTGTCTGCAAATTTTATTAGTTATTACCATTCAACATGTTAATATTAAACAAGAACAAAAGCAATCAAATCACATTTTATCTTCCATGAAAGCTTACAGGTGGACTTTTCCAAGTACTTGTATCAGGAATCAAATTTTGTAAGGGGACAAAAATGGGTGAGTTAGAAAAATCCCCACCTCCTCCCAAATAGAGCGTGGTTGATGGGCCAGGGGCGCATGTTCATTGGGCCCCTGCCTGGCGCCAATCAATCGGGATCCGGGAGGACACCCCTGGTGGGTTTTATGCATTTTTAAGGATAGGAGAGCGCTTCTATAATGAATATATTTCAAAAGTTATCACAATTACAAATATCGTCGTCATTTTGAAAGCTATTATTTTTCTGACCACGCCCAACCCCCCCAAAAAAAAACCTAATTGATTTTATTTGTTTATGACGGAAAGGATACTGGGACTCCAGAGAGATGCGGGAGCCGGGGCGGGAGCAGATATTATAACACCTCCCTGTTGGGACCCACCAAGAATGACAGCCCCACCCCTCCTCAACCCATTCATTCAAAGTTGCGAAAAAAACATAAAAATCGGGTCGTGTGGAAATCAGCGCCGCATTGATCTTGCACAACAAACATAACATTATTTCCCCTGCTTCACCTAGGCCTACTTCATCCGCAATGTCCTTGACCTAAATGCCCATAAAGTGTGATACAATTCAAACACGTAATTTAGTTATCAGAGGGGGCTAGTCACGAGGAAAACATCTGTTGACTAGTTGCATATTTTCCTACTAAAATTAGCGCTAGTACCGTGCTGCGATCCCTGGCTGCGATCGTAGCAACTTATCATTGACATACAACTTATCATTGACATATAGTATCGTACCATGCCCTTTTTACCAAATATATAAATTCACACCTGGATATGAAGATGGTGAGGACAATCAGATTACACTGATTTTCCTCATGCGCCATCGACTTTGCCTAAACCTCTAGGGGAACTTTCGTAAGTGATAAATCGACTTTCTAATAAAAAATCTATCTTAAATTAAAGATTATTGTTCTATAATATAAAACACTCATAATGATAACTGAGTCAAACTTTCGGATATCAAGTACTCATTTGTTGCTATAAACTGAAGATAGCAACTTACTCTGATAAACTTGCTATCTACTGAAGATAGCAACTTACTCTGATAAACTTGCTATTTACTGAAGACAGCAACTTACTCTGATAGACTTGCTATCTACTGAATATAGCAACTTACTCGGATATACTTGCTCTCTACTGAAAAAAGCAACTTACTCTGATATACATGTACTTGGTAACTACTGAAGATACCAACTTACCCTGATAGACTTGTTATCTACTGAAGATAGCAATTTACCTTGATAGACTTGCTATCTATTGAAGATAGCATTTTACTCGGATAGACTTGCTATCTACTGAAAAAATCAACTAACTCTGATATAGGCCTACTTGCCTATCTACTGACGATAGCAACTTACTCTGATAGACTAGCTATATTCTGAAAATAGCAACTTACTATACTTGGTATCTACTGAAGATAGCAACTTACTCTGATAAACTTGGTATCTACTGAAGATAGCAACTTACCCTGATAGACTTGTTATCTACTGAAAATAGAAACTTACCCTGATAGACTTGCTAATAGCAACTTACTCTGATATACTTGCTATCTACTGAAGATAGCAACTTACTCTGATAGACTTGCTCTCTACTGAAGATAGCAACTTACTCTGATAGACTTGATATCTACTGAAGATAGCAATTTACCTTGATAGACTTGCTATCTACTGAAGATAGCATTTCACTCGGATAGACTTGCTATCTACTGAAAAAATCAACTTACTCTGACATACTTGCTATCTACTGAAGATAGCAACTTCCTCTGATAGACTAGCTATATTCTGAAAATAGCAACTTACTCTGATATATACTTGGTATCTACTGAAGATAGCAACTTACTCTGATAGACTTGTTATCTACTGAAGATAGCAATTTACCTTGATAGACTTGCTATCTACTGAAGATAGCTTTCACTCGGATAGACTTGCTATCTACTGAAAAAAATCAACTTACTCTGACATACTTGCTATCTACTGAAGATAGCAACTTACTCTGATAGACTAGCTATATTCTGAAAATAGCAACTTACTCTGATATACTTGGTATCTACTGAAGATAGCAACTTACTCTGATATACTTGGTATCTACTGAAGATAGCAACTTACCCTGATATACTTGTTATCTACTGAAAATAGCAACTTACCCTGATAGACTTGCTAATAGCAACTTACTCTGATATACTTGCTATCTACTGAAGATAGCAACTTACTCTGATAGAATTGCTCTCTACTGAAGATAGCAACTTACTCTGATAGACTTGGTAACTACTGACGATAGCAACTTACCCTGATAGACTTGTTATCTACTGAAGATAGCCATTTACCTTGATAGACTTGCTATCTATTGAAGATAGTAACTTACTCGGATAGACTTGCTATATACTGAAAAAAGCAACTTACTCTGATATACTTGCTATCTACTGAAGATAGCAACTTACGCTGATAGACTTGCTATATACTGAAAAAAGCAACTTACTCTGATATACTTGCTATCTACTGAAGATAGCAACTTACTCTGATAGACATGCTATGTAGTGAAGATAGCAACTTACTCTATTAGACTTGGTAACTACTGAAGATAGCAACTTACTCTGATATACTTGGTATCTACTGAAGATAGCAACTTACCCTCACTGACAGCCAAAAAGGAGTCCAAGTAACTCCCTAGTCGGAGTCAAAGTGACTCCATGACTCCATGTCAAAAACAACTCCACCTTTGGAGTCAAATGACTCCCTAAAGGAGTCAAGCAGCAGTGACTCCTTTAGAGAGTCCCTGATTTATGACTCTATGTTAGGAGTCACTGTGACTCCTCAGATGACTCCAAGGGAGTCACACCTAGGCTGGACTCCTACGAGGGTAATAATGACTCCAACTGGCTTATAGTCACCATGACTCCAGGTAAGAATAATACACTGAGAACTGGGGAGGGGCGGGCTTTAGGGTCGGTCATTGGCTCTTTGATGTTTATGGTCTTGCTCAATGTATTTGCATTTACCTTGCGAGCAATCACTTCCCTTTTCCTTACCAGTGAGAAATATGCATATCAATATACATTCAACGGTGTTAAACGGTGTTAAATTAATGCATCGACTCAATTCAAATAAATGAATAGGTTTAAATAAATAAAAGGTGCAAATTAGTTCATTAGCATAATTGAAATGGTACACACGAGCACCGGTGCTAATTTTTGTACCATTGCAATTATGCTAATGAGCGATTTGCGCATTTTACTCGGCTAATATAAGACCACGTAAAATATGCAAATTAGCTTCAGAGAGTCAGGATGACTCCTTTATAGAGTCAATGCATGTTTTAAGTGACTCCTAAGGTAGAGTCAGGGGCCTTTACTCTACTTTAGGAGACCTAAGGGGTCAGAGTGACTCTTTAGGGGAGTCAATGCATGTTTTAGGTGACTCCTAAGGTAGAGTCAATGGGTCTTTTCTCTACTTAAGGAGTCAGCTGACTCCTTTTTGGCTGTCAGTGCTGATAGACTTGTTATCTACTGAAAATAGTAACTTACCCTGATATACTTGCAAATAGCAACTTACTCTGATATACTTGCTATCTACTGAAGATAGCAACTTACTCTGATAGACTTGCTCTCTACTGAAGATAGCAACTTACTCTGATAGACTTGTTATCTACTGAAGACAGCAACTTACCCTGATAGACTTGCTATCTACTGAATATAGCAACTTACTCGGATATACTTGCTCTCTACTGAAAAAAACAACTTACTCTGATATACATGTACTTGGTAACTACTGAAGATACCAACTTACCCTGATAGACTTGTTATCTACTGAAGATAGCAATTTACCTTGATAGACTTGCTATCTACTGAAGATAGCATTTCACTCGGATAGACTTGCTATCTACTGAAAAAAAATCAACTTACTCTGACATACTTGCTATCTACTGAAGATAGCAACTTACTCTGATAGACTAGCTATATTCTGAAAATAGCAACTTACTCTGATATACTTGGTATCTACTGAAGATAGCAACCTACTCTGATATACTTGGTATCTACTGAAGATAGCAACTTACCCTGATATACTTGTTATCTACTGAAAATAGCAACTTACCCTGATAGACTTGCTAATAGCAACTTACTCTGATATACTTGCTATCTACTGAAGATAGCAACTTACTCTGATAGACTTGCTCTCTACTGAGGATAGCAACTTACTCTGATAGACTTGGTAACTTAACTACTGAAGATAGCAACTTACCCTGATAGATTTGTTATCTACTGAAGATAGCAATTTACCTCGATAGACTTGCTATCTACTGAAAAGGGCAACTTACTCTAATAGACTTGCTATCTACTGAAGATAGACTAGCTATCTACTGAAGATAGCAACTTACTCTGATATACTTGCTATCTACTGAAGATAGCAACTTACTCTGATAGACTTGCTATATACTGAAGATAGCAACTTACTTTGATAGATTTGTTATCTACTGAAAATAGTAACTTACCCTGATAGATTTATTATCTACTGAAAGTAGCAATTTACCTTGATAGACTTGCTATCTACTGAAGATAGAAACTTACTAGGATAGACTTGCTATCTACTGAAGATAGCAACTTAACCTGATAGACTTGATGTCTTCTGAAGATAGCAACTAACTCTGATATACTTGCTATCTACTGAAGATAGCATAGATATCACATTCTGATGTACTTGGTATCAACTGAAGATAGCAATTTATTCTGATAGACTTGCTAAGCACAGAACGTACAGAATTTCCAAACCTGGTCCTTTAATACCACTACTGTACATGAGTGCTATTCAAGATGGCGCGGCATACGAGCTGTAATAGGCCTATCATGAAATAGACAGTCGGAATAACTCGCCAAAAAGTGGTCAACTCGTCAATTATCATGTCATCTGTAAATTATCTCGTCATCTCGTCACTAATCAAGTCATCTGTAAATTATGTTGCAATTTTCTAGTCAATAATCACGTCATCTGTAAATTATCTTGTCATGTCGTCAATTATCACGTCATCTGTAAATTATCTCGTTATCTTGTCAATAATCACGTCATCTGTAAATTATCTCGTCATCTCCTCATTAATCACGTCATCTGTAAATTATTTCGTCATCTCATCAATTATCACGTCATCTGTAAATTATGCCGCAATTATCTAGTCAATAACCACGTCATCTGTAAACTATTTCGCAATTATCTTGTCAATAACCAAGTCATCTGTAAACTATTTCGCAATTATCTAGTCAATAATCACGTCATCTGTAAATTATCTCGTCATCTCGTCAATTATCACGTCATCTGTAAATTATGTCGCAATTATCTAGTCAATAATCACGTCATCTGTAAATTATGTCGCAATTATCTAGTCAATAATCACGTCATCTGTAAATTATCTCGTCCTCTCGTCAATTATCACGTCATCTGTAAATTATATCGCAATTATCTAGTCAATAATCACGTCATCTGTAAATTATGTCGCAATTATCTAGTCAATAACCACGTCATCTGTAAATTATCTCGTCATTATCACGTCATCTGCAAATTATGTCGCAATTATCTAGTCAATAATCACTTTATCTGAAAATTGTCTCGTCATCTCATCAATTATCATGTCATCTTTAAATTATCTCGCCAATAATCACGTCATCTGTAAATTATCTCGCAATTATCTAGTCAATAATCACGTCATCTGTAAATTATCTCGTCATCTCGTCAATTATCAAGTCATCTGTAAATTATCTCGCAATTATCTAGTCAATAATCACGCCATCTGTAAATTATCTCGTCATCTCGTCAATTATCACGTCATCTGTAAATTATGTCGCAATTATCTAGTCAATAATCGCGTCATCTGTAAATTATCTCGTCATCTGTAAATTATCTCGTCATCTCGTCAATTATCACGTCATCTGTACATTATCTCACAATTATCTAGTCAATAATCACGTCATCTGTAAATTATCTCGTCATCTCGTCAATTATCATATCATCTGTAAATTATCTCGCAATTATCTAGTCAATAAACACGTCATCTGTAAATTATCTCGCAATTATCTAGTCATTTATCTCGTTATGTCATCATCTGGTTAACTCGTCATGACCCTTCAGGGCCACCGTATCTTACCGTATGATTCTTTCTTTTAATTTGGTCAGTATGTCGAAAAAGATCAAATAAATAAATAAAAGAGAAACAAAAAGCATAACATATATAGTTAAAAGCTGGCCTACCACTACCACTTTAGCAGTTCACCACAGACGAACTGGTCATACACCTGTTCACTTGGTGAGAGACTGTACAGAGTTAACATGGAGAAATTGTAACCTTTCCAAGAGAACTGGAGGGGGCTGCAACCAAGATTGGTAGCATCCCTTTAATTAAGGAAAGTTGAAGGAAAGTTAAAAACTCATAGACTGAGGGAGCGTTCATAAATACTTTGGTGGTCCTGGAAAATTTTAGGGCGGTCAAAAACGTTTTGAAGATAAAAAAGGGGGGGGGGGGGGGTGGTCAAAAAAGTTTTGAAAAAACCCGGGGGGGGGGGGGGGGCGTCAAAAAGATTGAACAATGAACACTCATGTAAGTTCTGTGCTTTGTAAGTCTATCAGAGTAAATGGCTATCTTCAGCATGTGTTCAGTTGATACCAAGTATATCAGAATGATATGCTTCGGTATTTAGAAAGTATATCAGAGTAAGTTGCTATCTTCAGAAGACACTAAATCTGTTATCCTTGCTAGCATTTTCGACCATATTCATCGTGCAATTTTGCTATCTTCAGTATAGATAGCATTTTATCGAAACAATTGTAATCATTATGACATTCTAGATCTGCTGTATTTAGTTGAAAAATTAACACAAATTAAAAATCGTCGTTATATAAACCTAATTTGTGTATCATATCAAAGGTAGTGTGTAGTTTCATATAAGGGCCAAAAAATCGCGGAATTGAGGTTAAACGCGGAAAACGACAATTTGATGAAAAGAAGGGGGAAAAGTGCACAAAAAACGTCCAAAACACACAATTTATAAATAGTCTTGAATAAAACAATATCAATATTAAAAAACAATACGTAATAAAACAAAACAAACAATAAAAATGATGTGTTTTTCTGTAAAGTGTGTTTATTTTGGTTTTATAGATCGTAAATTTTAAGCTTTCTTGGGGAAAATTACATCACAGAAAAATGCAAAATATACAAAGCGGAAAAACGCGGAATTCGACAATTACAAAGCGGTAAACTTTGGCCCTTAAATTAGGAATTTGATCTAAAGCTAATGTTTCACGTTTGGATGAATTTATTTCCATATAAATTCATTTAGCGTGAAACATTAGCTTAGGTCAAATTCCAAATCATATCATGAAACCACTCCCTAAAAACAAAGGTTGTGTTAGGTCATAAACTTTAGAGGGCCAAGAGGTGGCCGAAATTGTCTAGCGAGCTGATCGTCGGTCGGGAGTTTGCCATCAAAAGCACAGAATCGTGGGTTTAAGTCTCCTTGAAACCAGGATTCTTTACCTCAGTGCCAAAAAAAACCCACCTTTGCCCACCAACCAGGAAGAAGAAAAAAAAGTTGACCCTCTGCCGAGTAAAAAAAAAAATTGACTCACCCAGCTCCGAAAAAC
Organism: Ophiura sarsii; assembly: GCA_035610835.1. Taxonomy (NCBI): domain Eukaryota; kingdom Metazoa; phylum Echinodermata; class Ophiuroidea; order Amphilepidida; family Ophiuridae; genus Ophiura; species Ophiura sarsii. The sequence continues at coordinate 79,236,185 of CM069443.1, forward strand.
ATTAAAAACTTAAAAAACCCTTTGCCGCCTTTGCTCCCCCCCCCACAAAAAAAATATTGCCGCCAAAGGTGATGAAAAAAAAATCCGCCCGACCCCAACTTCCATGCCGACCCTCCCCCCACCCCCCATGAAAATCAAATGGTGCGTCCCTATATCGCGCCAAGGCCCCTGAATTCCTGACGGCTTTACGTGACTCTCCGAACCACGGCGCACTGACATTCATCGTATAGACCTGCACGTTATGCACAGGGAATGGGGATCAGACCACGGAAAGAGAAACTGATTAACTAACCATACTAGATGTGGTTGTAAAATTTCCCCGAGTTTTTCTTTTTTACTCAGCAGAGGGTCAACTTTTTTTTCTTCTTCCTGGTTGGTGGGCAAAGGTGGGTTTTTTTTCCCTGGATAGTCGGGGCAAAGTTTTTTTTTTTTAGAAAACTTCCATGCCCCCTGAGTTAACTTGTTCCGCCAAGTACTCTTTAGATAGATAGATAGAATACTTATTTTATAATTACTTATTTTCTGCATTTTGGAGGCTATTCCGGTCCACCAGGGCACAACCGAGCTGGCAACCCGGGCCATAAAATGCTCACGAGAAACTTTATGACGCGTCTTCCACCCGCTGACATGGCATCTGTAATGTCATGAAATAATTGATTGAATCGCGCCACACCGCGCCAACATGTACATCATCACATACAACGTGTTACCTGGTCTTATCAAGGCGTCTAATTGGGCGTGTTTAGATTATCATAGACAAAATAGTAGCCCGTATAATTGGCGCAATAAAGGGGGAAAAATTGGGCGCTTTACAACCCGCTTTCACGAAATTTCTGTTGGTAAAACTACTACTATTAGCAAACACTGCCAAACACATGCACTACACCGACCGCACACATGCACCGGCTATTTACAAAATAACATTTAGAAGTGTCACGTGCCTGTCCTGTTTAGTGCTGTACACTGTTATCGTTGGTTTGGTTTGATTGAATGACATATTTCGAAGCATTTCCCACTGCTCTGCAATCCTTCGCCTTCGGATTTAGAAATTAAGTGAGTAATTAATTGAGTAATTTTTACATCTGAAACAGCAAACACACCCTAGGCTAATTTGGATTGGAGTCTGGAGATACACTTTCTAGTATTCATGTGTTCTCTAGTCTACAGTATCTATCAATTATATATCGTCCATACAGTAAAAATGCAGTGCTACACTACCAATTCATGAATAACACTAAACACTAACAGTTAACACTACAGTTTGAAGCAAAGGTAGGTAACACTATAGGTAAATTAATAATTGAACGAACACAACTAACTAAGTCTAAGACTAAGGCAAGCAGCGTACCGTATCGCGTACATTGCGTGAAGCGCGCTAACCATTCGCGTGATAATTTCGGGCGCGATCATCTTTGTACTGTGTTCGCGTTGTTCGTTCACTTATTAATTTACCTATAGCCTACTTAAAATAAAGAAGAGAAAGAATAGTTATATATAGTTTAAAACAAATTAGACTTAGTTAGTATAGTAAGGAAAGGAGTCTGACAGAATTTAGCATGGCCATATGATATATTCCCAGGGTGCTCAGTGGTCATTGCAAGAGGGGTATCATGCGCATCAAAGAAATCACATAAGGGTGGTTTTTAAAGCCAGGGCACGTTCAGGAAAAAGCGCATACTTTTCATACAATAACAATGGTCTTACGTAGCTACAAAAACAAGCATTGACTTCCTACGTCGTATTTGTTTCAAAACAAAAAATAAATTTACTGGTAGTTAAATTTAAGTTATCCTTACTTATAATATATAACAAGAGGAGAAATCGTAGTCGGCAAACAATGCACCACGATTTAAAAACATGGCAATAAAATCAAAATGACATGTGTATCAAGTTGTACAGGTTCCCTTACAAACATGCAGTTTTGAGCTTTGGATTTGACAAGCTAAATGCTGATCATTAGTGGATTCATCAGTATCATTGGGGAGGACTGTGTTTCTTCTCTCCAGATTTGGTTTTCTTTTCACTAATGATCACTGTTTTGAACCAATTTGAACCAATATGAAACAACCTATTCCTGGATTTGATGAAAAAAAGTTACACGAACCCAGCAAACTATTTTGTATGCCGACAAACCTTTTCAATCAATAGTATCATGACCTCGATCTATTCATTCATTAAAAGCGATTACGGCTAATACGCTTATGATTGTAAGTTTGAATGCGCACAGCATGGATACACCTGATATTTAAAGTTCGCGCGGTCATTCAATTGTTCAGCAAGGCATGAGTGACGATGGGCAAGAGCTAGCATTGTAAGAGTGTGTGTAGAAACATAGACTCTATAGGGTCTATAGCAGAGATCACATGACTTATGAGAAGATACTTTGTTGTACTCACGATGAACTGATACGTCTGAAGAACACACTTTATTACGCATTATGGGATATGATAAGTTTGTCACAGTTTGACATAGTGCATTGTTTGCCAACTACGATTTCTCCTCTTATATATAACTATACTTACGGATTCTTTTGATACTGTAAGTGTAACGGGATCGGGACGGCCTCAGTCACCAACTACCAGGTAGGTTGGTAGCGTGCACTGGAAGTTGGCAATGTAACACCAGGGCTCGTTGTATAAGTGTAATTATACGTTTGCGAGGCGAAATACAGACTGACGACGAATTTACTTTCAACACAATTTATTTACAGCTACATTTATCTCCATCATTCACATCGACAATACATCACTTTCCCATTCAAATCACCCATGATTGTTCTGCCCTGATTTTAGTGCTGTAGCAATTAACTTGAATTTTACACCCGACTTGACTCCCTGATTGATCCTCCCTAACTGATCTTCCCTCTTTGATGGTGTAATCAGAAGATACATGAAAATAAAGAAATACAAAATATGTTACTTAAAGTGTACTGATAATTTGGAATATAAATCATAACAAAACATTTGGGTCAATATAATTTAAACATACGAAATCACACATTGTATATTATGCATGTAAACATTATGAGCATTTAAAGATACACAATGTTGGGTAGGTCGAGAGTGAACGTTGATACTGACGCGTGAACGTTGATACCGACGCGTCAACAGACAGGGACTCGAACCCACATCTAAACCTTGTCGTCGCACCGATGACTTCGAACCACCACGTGTCGATCTCGGGACTGGGACTTTAACCCAAACTTGGTCGTTCTGATCCAATCCACGTAACTTGTCAATCACCGCGCGGGACTCGAACCCTGGACTTTAACCGTACTAAATATCGTCGGCTGATCCGATCCCAACTTGCGTAGAATTATGTCGCTTACTGGTGGGACTTGAACCCAATCTTCAAATACACTCCTGACCATACCCAAATACTTAAATATTTAGACTTATGAGTACATTACATTACAGCTTAAACATGTTACGTAATAATAAATGGCAAGTGGCTACTCCGCTTTATGCGCAGTACCTGTTCACATTGAAATAACTCACACGGACACAGATGATGACGGACGGACGGACACAGATGATCAATACTGAGTGGGTGCCAGAAGTTGTGACCAAAAATATAACACTGTTATTGAATAATCTCAAAAATCGACTATTTACTCGCTTCGTGCGCACAATAACAAATTTAGGTCAAACGAGTTCTTACCGTACAATAAAACTCATAAATTTGGCGTATAAATATAACTGCACCAAAACAATGAGCGCACTTCGCATTCTTTCTGCGCATATTTTGGCAGATGCAAAATGACAAAATATTACAATCAAAATATAGCAAAAATGAAACACATTAATTATCACGCGATAAAATGTCAGCGCACTGGAAAATCTTGCGTTAAATGTGTACACACGACAAACGTTAAATTCACGCACTAATTGAACACTGTACCAATCGCTTAACAATACAACGCATCCAAATATGACATGAGTTTGCAGTTATTTTTGTTGACTGCAAGTTTCACAAAATACACTATAGGATCATTTTTATATCAAATAATCATGACTTTTACAAAAAGCATGACTCTTAATATATAACACTCTGGTATCAAATAATCATGACTTTTACAAAAAGCATGACTCTGATAACACTCTGGTATGCTAACCATGGCCGTAGCCGTCACCATCAATAATAATTATAAAATATAAGCAATGTAGATTTGGCAAACAAATATTGGGTACATAAATCTTGGAATATAAACCAAAATAAGTGTCCATCAAGCACAAAGTACATCTAATTTCTCACATGTTAATTTTGAAATGAACACACTATAATATGAGTAATTTGGTAGAAGATGATATTCACATAATCATGAACATAAATAATCAAGAAATCACGAGCTAGCACACCAAGGTAATAATTTGTAAAATGGTTTAAAACATCCAGGCAACCTTTGACTGACACTTACTGCCTGTAATATATTGGGGAATCTCACGTTTACACAACATGACGTATTTTTATTGAAACACTCTGTAAAACACGATTTATCCAAACCTGCCAATTTTCTGGATAACAACAATTATTTATATACCTGATTAAACCAACGTATTTTTACGACCATATAATGACAAGCGAGTGTAGAATGTGATTGAAATGATCACGCAATAACCAAAATAACAACATTTTTAAAGTTGTACACACGTGAGTCGCGTAGTAAAATTGGAGGAAATAATGCTTCTGAAAATCTCACTAAATCCCACTTTTATGAATGCATCCTTGAATATAACCTATCCACATATGATCACAAATATTTACTCTAGACTCGGTTTGTACTTTGATTGAAATTTGGTAATGATTAAACCGATAAAATAAGTGAAAGTTTTCCCATTCAAACCTTTGTATCTTTATACCTTTGATGGTGTAATCAGAAGATACAGGAAAAACGGGACCTGTCAATCAAGTACAGTTTTGTTTCAATTTAATTAATGGTGTCGTCGTATAGCGCCCTCACTAATTCAGCAATCGGTCAAAGGGTATCGTACCCGGCGAGACGTATTTCTCTATCCCATCACAATACCATCGATGTTATTCTACGCTCACGAATTCTGGAGATTTTAGAGGCTTTTTAACGACTATACATTTTTATATGATAACCTTTCTTCAATGCCGTCGAGTATGCTTGTTCCCTGCATGAATGGGCTCCACACAACTCAATCCAAATGGGATCCTGGGTACTGGGAATCAGCCAAAGAAATAGGGGTCGATTAGACTAACTCTCAGTCGCCCTCTTATCTCGCTATCTTGCAGACTATATTTGTACAGCTTTATAGCTGCCGTACGGTAATATTGAAGACTTGGGGATGTAGCTAGGGTCGATGCGGAGAGTTATATCAAATGAAGTTCTTCCGTTTGCACAGCGCCATAACCCTAACACTACCATATACCCCAAAATACCACGACTGGGCACGTTGGTACCACCCGGCGTGGAAGTTTTTTGATGAAAAAATGGACCCAATACATAGAGTCTGGGCAATACACTGCCCAGAACTGTGCTTGACAGCCGTGGTGAAGTGTGGAATCCCTCGCCTCTGGTGCGAGAGGTCCCTGGATCAAATCCCGGGGGGATATTTTGGTCGATTTTCCGCGTTGAAGAAAAAATTCTGAAAAAAGTGGGGGGTAGAGTTAGGGTTAACAAGCAATTTTTTGAATTTATTTTTTTCTTCAAAAATTTTCTAAGTTTTGTTACTATAACCCTAACACTACCATATACCCCAAAATACCACGACTGGGCACGTTGGTACCACCCGGCGTGGAAGTTTTTTGATGAAAAAATGGACCCAATACATACAATCTGGGCAATACACTGCCCAGAACTGTGCTTGACAGTCGTGGTGAAGTGTGAAATCCCTCGCCTCTGGTGCGAGAGGTCCCTGGATCAAATCCCGGGGGGATCGGGGGGGATATTTTGGTCGATTTTCCGCATTGAAGAAAAAATTCTGAAAAAAGTGGGGGGTAGAGTTAGGGTTAAAGGTAGATGACCCGATCACATTTTCATAACACAGATTTTTCTCAAACATATGGAGATTTTCATATCATATGAAAGATCATATTTTTCTAATTAACATACTGAAATTTGACGGTCCAAATCAGTATGATTACGAAGAAATCGGTGAAATAACATCGAATTACCGCGAAAAGTGGTAACCACCAATATAGTTTGTGTACAACTCAATGGGCACATTTCACGGCATCTTGTGCGTCTAAAATAAGAACCATTAGAGTTATGCAACTCAAACTTTGGAATACGACTTTTTTGAGGATGACCTTTCATGTCGAATAGAAAACTTCAAGTTGAAAATCGGAACATCTACCTTTAATTCCCTGTCTAGTATTTACGTAAATGAAAACCCAGGACCCTAATTGTACATAATTTGTCGTATTTTGGGTGACCGAGTTTTAAATGTCAAATATGTTAGAACATTGTATAGTTTGGTAATAGACCATTTAAAATTGAGATCAGAAATCTTCGAAAAACAGGTCACATGCGTTCTTCTGAATTTCACTAACAGCAGCCTGGTGCCAACAATTTGGAACCCGGTAGTTTTATTTAAATGGACTAAATCGTATTGCAAACTGGAAACCATAGCTGGTGCTGTTAGCGTACCAGGCTGCTGTTACCAGTTGATCGCATTCATAGCATTGGTTGTCCGCCTAGTGATTTACTATGTTTACACACACACGTACACCCATGAGGAATAAAACGTGGAACGAGACTAATTGAAACTATTCGGAACCGATCGTGAATTACCGCGAATTGACTTCATATCCTAACTCCTTCTGCTGACGAGTTTTTCATTTCGCTGTGATTAGGGCCGATTTTATATCATTAATATTTCATTTTGAGTAGCATTTATGGAGCTGAAAATTTATCTAGGATGCAATAACAGTACATAGCACATGTATAACCCAGTGTATTCAAATGTTCTAGAAATAGGCAAACTAGAAACGAAAATCGGCGACGTTCGAACATATGCTTTCATTTCATAGCTCTCATACTGACTAGTATCACGACGTATGAAAGCTATGAAACAGAGCTAGGTCTTACGTATTTAGGGTCCTTATTTTCTTCTATCTACGACATTTTTGAATAGCCCCGATATTCCTCAATCTGTTCCCGTCGCAATTCATCCTGGCATCGGCCCTGTTCTGACGATTTCTCAATCGGCGCCTCTTCGTCCCGCTTTTTGTTTTGTGTAAAAAATGACGGGAATTCGGAGAAGCCAATAGACTTAAGTTTAAGTTTTAGACCATTTGTTTCATACTACTAAATAGGGAAGGAAAATCAGTGTTTAGAGTACATCGTTCTTAGTTAGGATTCAAAATACAAATTACGTGCTTAGGGTGCGTTAGGGTATCAAAGTATTTGGATTACTTGTTTAGGGTATGAAAATACTGAAATTACTTGCTAGGGTATGTAAAACACTGTTTTTACTTGTTTGGTACTTTTCACATTTATGCAATTACTTTATATTTAGGTAGGCATGTTCATAAAATTTTGAAAATAAAATTATCTCTTTGAAAATGGAATACATGGAAACAAAGTACTTCACAATAAAGAATGATGGCTCAACCATGTCTGCAGGCTGAATAATAAAAAAGTTATCCAAAAGTAGTTTGCCTCATATTGCTGAAAACTGGGCATGTCATCATGCACATTTTAAACCATTTTAGGTAAAATAAGGTTTACTTTCATGATGATGTCTAGTTGCTTGTGCGGGGTTATATACATGTACATGTAGACATCAGTGAATACATCCTAGCCACATCGTACAACATCGCTCTATTTAAAAGCTAGGTAAACATGAAGTTTTCTACATATTTTGGTCAACAAATTTTCAAAAAATGTCGCCCTCTGTAGTCAATGATATGAACAAACATCCCTAATTTAGGGTACTTTTTGAAAGTCCTTGGATGCGCATGAAACTTGTGATGACCACTGAGCACCCGGGAGGTTTTTTTATGAACCCATTAATTACAAATTTGGTAGGCCCTATCATTTTTTAAAGAGGAACAATACAGAAATGCAATATTATAATGGTGCAAAAATGAGCTAAATTATGGTTAGCTACAAAAACAAGCATAGACATGCTACGTTGTATTCGTTTCAAAACAAAAAATAAAATTACCGTAGTTAAATTTAAGTTAGGCCACTTACAGTAAAATGTGAGTTTACTGTTGCGTTTTTGAAAAGCAGGACAAGGTGACTATTATATATTAATATTGTAATATTTTGGGGTAAAGTTACCGGATTTAATATTGTCGGCGTAATAGTATTATCCAAGGTACGAATACAATTCAAATGCTGTTAATTATGTCCTACCCACCTACATAATACATGTACTGCCTTGGCTTTGCATTTTGTTTCTTTTATAAAGGAGTACTCATATTTGCATCCCTATTTTGAATATTAATGAGATATACAATTATACATCATACATCACCTCACCTATATCCTCACCCCTGCCTACACCTTCCCTTCATCCCATCCCCACACCCCAATTTCCATCCGCATCCCCTCCCCATACCCTATTCCCTCATCCCATCCCCACACCCCAATTTCCATCCCCAACTGATAGTTTGCCCATGGCGATGACCTGTCCTGTCTGTCATCTCGGACCTTCTGAGCATTTGGAGTTTTAAATTCATCCTTTTTAATTGTAAAGAAGTACGCCTGTCATCCCCATTACATTTGTCCTGTATAATGCTAATCAAGTTTACAGCACAACAAGAACAGCTAATCAAAATTCCCGCTATTATCTTCACGCTGAAATCAATAGGGGTTACTGCAACAATGGAAATGGGCACCTTTCATCTGTAAGCACATACCGCGACAACAATACTCGATCGATTTTAACAAACAAGGTGTCAAAATCACTGTAATTAAATTTTCCGTCTCCTGGTATTTTCATTTTTAGAATATGAGTAACAATTTTAAAATTATAGGTGCTTTTACAACAGCCGAGTTATTTTTTTTGCTGTCTTTATTTGACATGAAGCCTCTGTGCTATATGGACACGTCAATACAGATAGGATACCATGAACGAAATCTTAAACGGATTGAGGCTATATCACATCGTCGCACAGGCATAGTTCTTAATCTGATACAGCAGTGGCAGGCCAATGAGAGCCAAAGCTAGGGTTGAGATAGTCTACTCGTATGCCTTGTATAATTTCACTGTCACACAATCGAACAACACCCCCTGATACTTCCCATCCGAGAACCGACCAAATACAAGGTCTACTGGCATTGGATTTACAAAAGAACTGTGCTTGAGCACACTAGGGATTACTAGGGACGATGCTTTTTATGCGTCACGATAGTATCACACCCCTTCATAACGCGCTAATATTGAATTTGCTGTTTGTACATCTAGAAACGCGTGAAGGGGGTATTTCTGTGGCTGTGTAAGAGTCTCTAGTTATCGTAAACAATGATCAAATTATTTGTCTCTGTTTAAACGTAAAAAGGTTTTTTATTACACGATATTGAAAGATAGGTAATAGCATGGAAATAGTCACATGCGGAAATGTAGCTATATCTCTGAGGAACATATTTTGGGCGAGGACCAATGTCAAAGATAACTCCTAAAGTGTGATTTTAGACCGAAACGGCGGCTATACAGTGCCAGAAAATCGACATTTTGAATTTATCAAGTGAGCAAGATTCGTCTCTCTGCGAAGACGTATATAAATATTCATATACTTCGTATTTATCGTGTCTGCCATTGGTTAATTTTGAACCCCACGCGAACAAATTGCTCATTATGTATGCGTCCAATTTCTGGACGAGCACTAATGTAAAAGTATACGGAGGTCAACGAGGTCAATCCAATGCAAGTAGACCTTTTTTTCCCGGGGGTGAGATCAGAGGATGGGGAGCGGTCCATGGGGAGTGAGCCCTCTATCGGTACATGTTCATAGAGTGACAAAGAAAAGGAAAAAGGTATACTAAAGCAGACTAGGGTTGAGACTACAGGAGGTACAGACGGTAGAATACACGTTTTGCGATTGTTTTCGATGTATTAAATCAATTTTCGTACCAGATTAAAAAAAATAAAATCTGCATAAAATATCTAATAATGAAATTGATAAATTACTGTAATGTGTAATCAATTCATGATCATTCAGCCATGTAAATCCCTTTCTAGGCTCAGATATTAGCACAGTGAGTTGTGACTTTTGAGAAGGGCAGTTTTTGTCTTCCATTTGAGCTCATTCAGCCATGAAGTCATGTACATCTTTCATTTTAAAACAACACTTAGGAAACAGTCATAGGATTATTTCTAACTAATTTGTATTGGTAAAATGTTTTACCTTACGATGTTATGATGAATTGTTTAGGGGGGGGGGGACTTACTTTTGGTGTTGTGTTTACATGAAAAATAATGGCAGAATTGGATTGTTGGTGCAATTACCTTTCCAAAGACACCAATATCAACTGATTTGACCAATTGGTTACCTAGATATGCTCATTTGAAAATATGCCGGTTTTCCTATGCAATACATGAATGTTAAAAAGCTATTCATTGCATATAAATTTCACATTTTTTGCTCAACTCTCCAACTTTGATAAAAACTGAAAAAAATCAAGACTGTTACCCCTATGAAATCAGGACCACCCCCCCCCCCCCCCCCAATGAAAAGAAAGAATATTTTAAACTCTGCAAATCACATCCCCAGAGTGGTAGTGCATTCACTGTATACATGTACCATAGAATGGGGATACTTTGACTTGACCCTTGATGGGTAACTTTGGCCCACAAAAAAGAAGAAGTTTATTTGTCAAATTTTGAGAAAAGTTTTATAGCGACATTTTTAAATTTGATGTAATTACAACAACATATTACCCTGCTGCATGATGTGTATTTTGGAACTGGACCTAAACACACTAAGCTGCAGGTTATTTTCTTTATTTTTAGGACAAAATCTTTTTTCAACAAATTGCAACTGCCTCACCTACATGGTGGGTATATTCAGCAACTTTTATGTTTTGGTTGGATAGACAATTTACCTATGACAAAACAATACCCAATTCATTTTCGTTTGCTTTCTTCATTACGACACAGACCAGCATTTACTGAAGAAAGAAGCGAAAAGCAGTGGCGTAACTAGACTTTTTCATTTGGGGGGGGGGCAAGAAGGGGCAGTGACTTGAAATGGGGGTGGGGGCTCCTAAGACAATCCAAGTGCCGCGCTTGCGCGGACAGGGAGGTGTCTGAGGGGGGATGTGCCCCAGTGGCGTAGCTAGGTTATTCGTATTGGGGGCGAGGAATGTAAATGAACCGACAAGATTTTTTTAGTCAAGAGATGCGCACGTAGTGCGCGAAAATTTTCGACTTTACAGCTATTTTTTGCACGATTGAGCTACATTTTGGCTCTAAATAAGCTTGTACCAAAGAATATTTCATTTTGGGAAGACATATGTGCGCATAGCGTGCGAAAAATTGGGGGGATTTGGTGTGTACTTTCTTTGTAAATTTCATTTACAGCTTTACTTGATTTCATTTGGGGGGGGCAAGGGTTCCAAGTGGCAAAAAGTGGGGTAACTTTGGCCCATAAGTATGAGAAAAATTCAGAACAATCACTTCTCAACATTTACAGCCCAATTTATTTGTTATTGCTTGTAAAATGTCAAAACAAGTAACCTCGCCACAAATTAAATGATTTACCATGATGTACCCAAATGGGTTACGAAAGATATCATCCAAATTCCTCAAATGCATGTCTTTTATAAAGACTACATGATCTGGCACTTCAGCTTGTACCGGGCACAGTTGAGTAATCCTTCAAGGCATACAATTAGTGCACAAGTTTAGTTAAACACACATTAAACTACCCCCATACCCATGTTTAAAGTTGGACCATTTTAGTGAGTTTTTCGAGAATTGTGTTTCTAAATGTGTTTATGGACAAAGTTAAACGTGTATTAAAGGGGCATTAAGAGATGTGGTGGAGGCAGCGCCCTCAATAACAAAAATGGGATTTGTATATTTTTGCAATTGTATTTTACACGTGTATGAACTTACACCTATAAGGATTAAGAAAAATCGGCCCTCTTTGTACAACAAAACGTCGATTCAAAAAATGCTGATGGGTCCGATCAGCATTTTACATGGTTAAGGGTGGTATTCCAACATATTTAAAACATTGTTTTGATCAAGTTTTGCTGGGTTTTTTTTAGTAGAAACAACAATGATGGCACTTTTTAATGTTCATCTTGAATTCTGAAGTAAATAATTAAAATTAAAAAAATTCAACATGACATTGTGTCCCTTTAAAGCTTAAAACCGTATTTAAATGTGTACAAGAATCCCACCCCCCCCCAGCTCAACACAAAAGTTGGTAACCATGACTGTTCTAAAAATCGTGGAAAAGGGGTATATTTTGAATTGTCAGCGCTGACAGCAAAATCATGAAAATAGGGGGTATTTCAGGAGTTAGTCTCCGCAAAATTTGAAAAAGGGGTATTTTACGAAGAGTAAAAAAACCATCACCGTATGGATTTAATCATTTGATTAGAACATGGTATCAACCCTACACCATTTGGGGTAGGCTACACCAGCTTATAACACAGGACCATAAATGCCTGTTACTGTTGGGAGCAACAAGTTTTTATCTATAATCATGTATAAAGTGTCTTTGAAAAGGGTTTTTTGAAATGATAGTCATTGAAAACCAAAAAGGGGTATTTTTCCACCCCAATTTTGTCCTCGTTTTTTTGCCAAAAAAGGGGGGTTAAATTGTTGAAAAATCCTTGCAAAGGGGTACTTTGAAAAAATGAAGAACAGTCATAGTTACCAACTTTTGTGTTGAGTTGGGGGGCCGGTACAAGAATACGGCCCAATGTCAATTACTCACTTTAATTTGGTAAATGTATTTAAAGTTAGAGAGTTTTATGAAATTGATGAATTAAGTAGAAAGATGTATGATGTTCACTGTGTTTTTGTGTAGTATCTGTACACTGTATGTGTACTTGAATTGAATAACTGACCTAGAATCAACTATGTGTGTTTTCCCCATAATTTAGCAAACTGAACTGGAACTTCACCTTGAACCGTACTGAGTCAATTGACTATTGTAGGTCAAGTCCTAGAGGATCTATGGTGGTCAAATGCTGGTTGTACATCATGTTATGCATTGGCAATGAACCTTTATAATAGGACCTTGAAATGATGTCACATGTACAATTCCATTGAGTGTGTTGGCCCACTATGCCACACAGACTTGGAAGTTGATGTTTTTTACCAAGATTTATTTTTTGTGTGGGATCCAAGTCTTGGGAAATTTCAGATCAGAATGCATTCAGCAGGCATTGGGTTGCCACTACATACTAGTATGTATGTATTGGTTAAATACAACAAGTGTCATTTCTTCATGTTGTACTGTGGGCTACTGTGATCAGACTGTGAGCAAAATTGAAAATATATTTGCAACAAACTTTTAGTTTATTTGCCCCGGGCTGCCCCAGGTCAGTCAAGTTCAAAAGTTAGATTTTTCTGTAGCATTGGCATTGGTAGTAGCGTGAATGAGGTACAGCAGCCCACAAGTGTGCATGCTGTATAGATATTGCTGTGATGTACATGTACAGTACTTGTGTAGGGTTATTACACACCAGCATATTTCCGTGCAGTGTTACCAGATCCACGATCAAGTAGCCCAATTGGGTTCCTTTTGCAGGCCTCGTAGAGGTGCATCAGATCAGGGACTGATCAGATAAAAACTATTATTTTTGGAAATCCTGCCTTTTCGTGGTCTATTTGAATGCAGAAATTCAGTAGATAAGGCAAAAAACAAATTGTTTGGGTGCCCTCCAGAGAGAAAAAAATTGTGGGTCGGTCGGTAGGTAGGTTTTTCTTCTTTGCAATTTATACATGGAATGTATAAACTCAATATGTTTTACTTACATTTGATAAATTGGACTTCAAAACATTTCACAGAATTTATTTCTACATCTTTGGGACAAAATATGTCCAAAATTATGAAATTTTCAGAGTTAAAAAATATTTTAAAAAAACCAAAAAAACACCCTGTGACCCATTTTTTTCGTGTTTTTTCGGTTGGTCGTGGAGGGCAACCAAACATTATTTTTGTTGGCCTAATTTTAGCTTCTGGGCCATTTGATATGATGTGACAAAGCTATTGATTGGCCCATTAGTTTGGATGTTATTGTTAGCATGTTTCAGCACAAATGTTTTAATAAAACCTAATCCCTGCAGATAAGATGTAAACTCCGGTTCATCCTTCATGTAAGCTTTCACAAAACTAGTCTACAATGTTAGAAAAAATTGTTCGAACACTTAATAGGCCTTATGTAAAGTCATCCCCCTTTCCCCCCTGATCAATGTTGAGTCGCCCAACTTGCCAACCATCAGCCCGTGGCCTACATGCAACATTGATTGGTGGGGGAGGGGAGGGTTATGTTGAAAGGGAACTTTCACTTTCAGGCTATCAGATGCAAATTGGTATTTTCATATGACTCTAATAACGAGTATTATATGGTAATTAAAAGGTGCAAACAAGGGTCACTGTTCGAACACCTTTTTTCTATGATGAGCTTGAAAATGTCATTCAGGGATTTATAAGCTTTATTCTGTGTAATCCTTCAATCAAGTCTTTACCCTTAAAGGTATATTATGTGATCTTTCCAGGGAACGCCCTCAACATCGAAAAAAAAATTGAAAGCAGATTTTCTTGCAGATTTACATTTCTGATCATAAATTGTATGTATACATTCCAAGTTACAGGGCGATACGATTCTTAATTACTTCAAAATCATGGTTTTAGAGTGAAAATAAACTGTCGGGTTAACACGACAGTTTATATTTTCACTCTAAATTCACTCTAAAACCATGATTTTGAGGTAATTAGGAATCGTATCGCTCTGTAACTTGGAATGTATGTACGATTTATGATCAGAAATGTAAATCTGCAAGAAAATCTACTTTCTAAAAAGAAATCATGAATAGAGGACGCTCTCTGGAAAAGATCACATATGCCTTTAACTCTGGCACTCTTTTCCATGAAGGTAACACCGAAAATCCACTGGCCCTGCCCTGGCAGGCAAACTTACTGGCTCAAGCCAGCAGGTAACTCGGGTAGGCTGCTATTGTATTTTGACTCCTGATATGGCTAGTTGGAGCCAGTATGCACTATGCTGGCAACTAGTTCAGCCCCTTGTTGCAATATTTTTGGCAACACTGTCAAACACTCTGGCAAGTCCATGTTCAAGTGGTGATTTAAGTTTTATATTATTTTACAAATTTGCCAATTCTAAACTTGTTTCCAACTTTTCTTGACCATCATTGTGTGTGTGTGTCTTTGCCATTCATTTATTTACAGGTTTTTGTGACACGTAGGAAGGGAAAAAGCTGTGGAAATACTCGAAACAGATAACCACCTGTGCAAAGAGGGAGTGAGCTAAAAGCTTGAGACAACCTCTACTTGATTGACTAAGGCAGAGTTTATTTTGCCATCATTTGAACGATTGTGACTGAAATGGGTACAGGCGAACCACAAAAGATCAGGTAAGATACTTTGTAATATCCGGGGAGGGGGCACAATATAATTGATTTAAAATGTCCTACATAGGCCTTGCTGCCCAGGGAGGGGGGGGGGGGAGTACTTAGTGGATATGAGGTTACGGGGATGTGCCGCCAAGTAGGGTCACATTTGTCATCCTCTGGTATTAATGAATGACCCTTTTTCAAGCCATTTTGGTAAATTTATGGGTCTAAAATCCCAAAGTTAGCTGTTTTTCACAGGAATTTTAGCAACATCTGTCAAAAAGGGAAATTATGGGGGCTCTGGTAAACATATGGGTCAATTTTCCCTGAAAATTGGTAAATGCTTCCAGGTCAACTTTTATTTTGCTGGCGGCACATCCCTACTAACAAATATCTGAGTACCCGGGCCCCCCTCCCCAGCCCTTGCTGTCACTTGGCAGGCACATTTATCGAATGAACATTTTAATTTCTGTGAAAGCCCCAGATGCTTAAGACATGCAACAAAGTGAGTAAAGTGACAACCATACAGCCCAATGTTAAGGAATTGAGAACAATAAAAGATAATAAAAAACCTTTGGGAATGGAATTTACAGTTTTTTCTGTGATCTATGTGCAGTGCAGGCTTTTGCAGCACTGCAAGTGTTTATTTAGTAGCCTGTAAAGCCCTTATTTGTTTTCATTATGTAAAATGCTCCAAATACAGTGAATAATCGTGCCTATGGATGGAAGAAATGCTGTTTATCTGTTTACATTATCGTCGCTGTTCTGTCAAAACCTTGTTTTTCTGGCCCTTCTGCATGTAGGCCCCTATAAAATAAAACTGCCTAACGGTTATGAGATAGGGAGAGTTGCTTTTAATAGCCTACATGTTCATGGGCAAGAGCTGATACAAGGTTTTAATAAATGTGTTTTTGGCCCTTGAACATGTTTAGAACAGATTGCTAAAAAGTTCTTACACAGGAAGTATTAGTTTATACATGCTAAAGGGCTGGATGGAGATATACAAGATTTTGACAGAATGTGCGTACCCACCTCGGCTACATGTATCACAAATGAATAATAATGATCACTTCTGAAAATCAATTTCAAAGCATTTTCATTGATTTGATTGATGATGTTGGTTTATTTTATGATGTTAGGTCCCTACCAGCTGCCTCTGCAGGTGGTGGTGGTAAAAAAGTTCAGTAAGTATTATTTACATTGTAAATATACCTGAAACATCACATTTTTGCTCTCCATCTAATTTCCGCACACCAAATGTTGTCAAGGGCAAAATAATGCTTCATCGCCAGTAACCTTTTTAATTAATAAGAAATCAATCATGCATGCAAATAATGTAACAAGATGCACACAAAAAATTCTAAATTTGGCGAAAAAAAATATTAGCATGATTAGGGGGCCAAAGAGGCCCTTCTGGGACAGACCAATCCTCAATTGTAAACGTTTCATTGCAATTCGAATAGGGGAGGGAAAAGAAGAACAAACTTGGGCGATTTAAAAGAAGAGGAAGACTGAAAATCTTCCCCCGTCTCAGCAAAATTTAACTCATGCAGAGCGGGCCACACCCCCTGACCTACCAGCTGATATATCGGCATCTAATATATAATTCTAAGTACAATTTTGATTGGTTAAAGAGTGTTATACCATACATTTAGCCAATCAGAGATACTGTAAGAATGGTGGTATGGTTAATACAGATATATAATAATTTAGCACTTTTTTGATTGGTTACTCACAAGGGGTATCACATTATATCCAGTAATGAGCCAATCAGAGACACTGCACGAAAGCAGGTAGCACTCAGTGGGTTACAAATTGGTCCAAGACTAGTGTGCATGTTAAATCAGTAACTGTCACTGGTTAAATACTTATGACAAATCTGGTCGTTTTTCAAATGGTTAATTGGCTTAAAATATAAACAAAGGGGGTTGCACAATTTATATTATTTTTAATTTCCATCGAGAAAGAACACAATAACATATACTTGCATGTGCACAACATATTATCTTTCATATTAATTGCTTTTACAGCCAAGTAGAAGAAGTATTGATGGACGATAGTTGATTGTTTTTAACTTTTACAGGAATACATATATTTATCATTAAACTAAAAAAGTACCATGTAGTTTCCAAAGTTCCTGTAGCTTTTCCAAATACCATGCTCAGGGTCAGAAATTTGAGGAGAATCAGAGAATCACAAAGATTCCCGCCAGTAAAGTTGCGAGAATCCAAGTGGATTATAATCTGATCTGTCTAACACACTATTTTAATGAAGGAGAATCCATAGATTCTCACAAAATCCTTTAAATGGTTTCTCGCACCCTTTGACAAATTTGTGATCCTGCATGATACTCAGAACTAGAAGTCACTGACTAACAGAATAAACATTTTAGATGCTTTGCTGCCCATTAAATGGCTACAGGAGATGAGAAGATTTTTAATATATATTAAACAATCATAATTTTTATCAAATTGTAAAGGGCCTGAGCTTTCGATCCTAGCAGGAACTTTGTCAAAGGAAGAGTCATTGTTATGATGATGATATAATTAACAACATTTTGAGTGAAACTTTGGAAAGGTGCAAGAAGAAAGGAATTTGTTTCTATAAACCATGGCACCTTATTGTTGATCAAATGTGTTAAGCAATGGAGAACTAGTAGTAGAACCAGATCATCAGGAATCCCAACCTAGACTGGGTCCCCACATCCCTCTATATGGCCGCCATCTTTAAAAATGGCAGACCAAAAAGAGGGACTGGGAAAAGAACATGGCGAAAAAGTGTGCGGTTGGTTACTCATGGAATTCCACAAGTATTTACTAGTAACATATGCAAAAATCCACAGAGCATGCACATTTGTGCCCAACAACAGCAGAAAAAACCTCCTGATTGGACCAATTCAAATTGCAGTGCATCAAAATGATTGTCATGCCGCGCAGTGGGAGGTACTACCGTGCGCCTTATTGCGTCAGGCGATGTACAACGCCGCGTGAAACTACCGTCGCAATGTGGCGTGAATAAACTCATGTATATTCTGCAGTTTATCAGTGCACACTTTTGGAACTGTATTTTTTCCAGTCGTCACATTTGAGCACCCTCGCAGGGGCCGTGTTTAAAATAGGGAAGACATGAAGGATCGAGTCTAAATCCCAACTTACCAAGCACTAGATTTCAATTAAGTGTGGATCAAACATCAAGTTCAATCCAATGTGCATGCATGCCTGACACATTTCATGATTAGAACTTTTTATAATTTTTCTTAAATCAATTTCTATATTCCTAGCTCCATGGCCACACATTGTAATCCCATCTGCTTGCAGTACATGCTAGACATTTTTATGTGAACTTGAAAAAACAACCCACATCAACTGCGCACCTGGATCAGATCGTGGGTGAGCATGAGATGGAAGTTGACTCCCAAAACATATGGGTCAAGTTTGTTTGTTTGTGCAATGTATAGAGGGAGTTGTTGGTGTAGTGCTTGTCTTATGCTTTGCTATTACAGATTTGTCACGTTCTCAAAAGATAGGCTAGAGATCAACAGAATCATGTTACGTGTAAAAAGAATTAGTTGTGAAGTCTGCTTTATAGGCCAAAATCATAATTTTAAACCATCAGCTAGCATACAACTGTACTAACCTTTGTTTTCCCTCCATATTGACAGTTACAACCTTTTTAACCCCATCCAACAATGCTTTACTAATAATAGCTGTTCCCTAATTCAAATAACTGCTAATTCACTAGCTGTCCAGTACACAACTGACCTCCTAGCTGTTTAACCCTAACTTGAGGTAGCCACCTTTTTCAGATTTTTTTCCCCACGGAGAAAAGTGACCCGAGACCCCCCCCCCCCCCCCACTGGGATTTGAACCACGGACCTCCAGCACATGGGCCAACTGACTTTCCAATACACCATGGATGTCAAGGCTATATGGCTCAGTATACTTCGCCAAGTATATATAGCCTAGGTCCATTTTTTGGCCGAATGCAACAGCTAAACACACTAGCTATCCATAGCTGTCTACCATCCAACAGCTAAATGAACTAGAAGCAAATAACAGAAGATGAGTTTATACGAACGATGTATAACAATTTTTATGAACTAGAAGTAGCTGTCCATTTGTGAAACAGCTAAGCTATAGCTGTTCAGGAACTTGAGCTTGCTGAGCTCCACAGTAAACTGAAATTTGAGATTGATTGGTTTTCGAGATATGACAATTTTATTGTCAAAAATGACGCAAAATAGAAGCGTTCATTTCTTTTGTTTCTTATTGTTTTTTTAACTAACTTTATGTGAAAATAAAAATAAATACCGCCCCCCCCCCCCAAAAAAACACAATTGGGTCTTTTCGTCGCCTAAAGTAAGATCATATCAAATGTGGAACTACAACATATGCCAGGGTTCATTCAAGCATGACCATATTCAATGGGAAATGTTTGTCAAAAATGGCATATTTTCCCAGGTGCCCTAAACTATGTGGACCTATTATACTACATGCAACATGTATCAGAACCAAGAACGTGAGCCCGGGGTTCAAAGTCATGCACATGTATGTGGTTAGGCCTTGACTTTTGGTTGACGTTTTTACTTGGTTTGTTTTCCATCAGGGCAGGGATTTGTTCTTTTATTTTAAACTATCATTGCATGCTATTTTGTAACCACTTGCAGAATTGAGGGTTGTTATATTGTCAGGTAATATCTTAAAATATGGTAAACCGGTATTTGAATATTACTGTTTGACACCATGCATTTATATAAACTCAAATATTCACACATTTCTGTAGATTTTATGGTAATACTGCTTTTTATTCAGTATTTTAACAAAGGTGCATGCTTTTCTCCCTCATTATTACATGTAATGGACAATAATTTGGCAATCGAAGGGTCAAAGAAATAAGAGATTCTGATAATGATTAAATAACTCAATAACTTGAATTTGTTGTTTCATTTCCCATTGTTTTTTTGTCCCCATGCAGTTTACCAGCTAAGATAATCAATGGAGCTTTTGCCGGTATCGTTGGTGTGAGTTGCGTATTCCCAATTGACTTGGTGAAAACCAGACTACAGAATCAGCAGATAGTCAATGGGCACAAGACCTATGACAGTTTGTAAGTATTTGAGAGAATATATGTGATGCGATCTGTGAAAACCCGTCAGTTGTCGCAAAATGTAAAATAAGTATTATGGG
Source organism: Ophiura sarsii (assembly GCA_035610835.1). Lineage (NCBI taxonomy): Eukaryota > Metazoa > Echinodermata > Ophiuroidea > Amphilepidida > Ophiuridae > Ophiura > Ophiura sarsii. The sequence goes on from CM069443.1 coordinate 79,256,883, forward strand.
TAAAATTAAAAAATTAAAAATAACACTTTTTAATTTTTTTATTTTAATATTTTGTTTAGAAAATTTATTTCTAATATTTTGTTTCACTCACCTTTTGTGAACTTTCACCTTCAAAAACTTGCTTAAGTCACTTTTCTAATTAGCCTTAATGTTATTCTATTGAACTATGTATCATTTATGGCCTGTTTTCATGATTTCTTGTTTTGTAGCTTTTTGTGACATCACAACCATCATTCACTTTTTTGTGGTGATCGTAGAAAAATGATCAAAACAGTTCTGTAATCAGCACAGATTCAGCTTTCTTACGATATAAATATCTCCAATATGAATAATCCCGACATGTGGCGGGTTTTCACAGATCGCATCACATCATCAAGAATTTGACAGCAATTCATGCATCTACTCTTACTTGGTATGAAAAGTGAAAAGCTTTTAAGAGAACCCATCTTAGATTTGTGTAATTTTTGTGTTTTTGAGAATTTATTTCCTTTAAAAATGGAGTTACACTAGATTCTCACGTAAATTCTGATATTGATACTGATACTGATCCTTCTTCAAGGGGTTTTTAATTTTTGTGTTGTTTGACGATTTCACTTTTAAATGAAACAAGCATATTTTATGATTAAGTATAGTTATTTAAATTATAGCTAAATTTGTTTTGTTTAGGCTATTTTCCAAAACATCTATTTTGGTGTGATTTGATGACAATCAAGGAGTTACTATCATTGTTCAAACCACTGAGGCCAGTAGTCTAGGCATTAGGTAATCATACAATTATATTGTGACATATATCGAACAGACTCGTCACAGTGATGTTGGACTAATTGACCGATAACCAAAATCTCTAATCAAACAGATTGATGTTTGTCTTTGTGTAGACGTCATATGATATCACAATTAGAGCGATAATGGGTTCATTACATATTTGCTTGGCGTATTACCAAGGACAAGTTTGGTAATTTGTTGGACAACCGTTTCAAAAGTGCTAACAATGAACACTGCAGTAGAAAGTTCATGCAAATAACTAATCAAGTAGTGACCTGTGTGTACTAATGTTGTAAATTTCCGTTTAATGAACTATCCGTTTAAACTATTTTAAAAAAAGCGTTTAAACGTTTAAACGTATTTGTATTCATAAATAAATGAATTCTACACTATCGAATATGCCAGTTATTTGCATTGATTTCATTGCGATCGTCACATTTCGTTAGTCCGCCATTTTTATTCTTAGTCTAAATCCTCAATCGTTTAACAATATCGATATAATGCATGTATGAAAGGCCATGGTTGATTTCTACCGGGTTTCTATTTCTAGAAACGTTATCGTAATAATTTTGACATACTTGGTACAACAAGGCCGTTCCGACCGGGTTTTTTGGGGAATTTATTTCTAGAAACGTTATCGTATTTATATTTGGTACAAATGAGGCTGTAATGGTTGGTATGGAATGAGAATTACGAGTAAGCTTACTTGTTTACCTAAAATTTAGTCGGACTTTTAAAATTTTATTAGGGCTTACGTTTAGCCGTTTAGCGAATTCTGTAACCGTTTAAACGCCCTTCGAGCGTTTAAACGGATAAACGGTTAGAATTTACACCATTAGTGTGTACACAAAATGTACTACCATAAAGCCAACCAAATTGGTTGTGTTGCCCTCAGCGACTGACACTAAAATTTCAATAATTAAGGTTGCCGGGGTTTTTTTGGTTTATTTACGATTTAATTTTTACCCAATTTGTAAAAATATTACTAATTTCTGCTTGAAATGAATAAGTTAGCTTGAAGAAATTGCTTTTAAACTATTATCACATTAGAAACATTACCATAGTAAAATAAACATTTACCAATTTTGACTTGACATGAACCAACACGGTATGGTCTTTCAGTAATATTTGTCGGCTAAAAAAAGGAAGAAAAATAAAGAAAATTGACTGACCTATATAGTCACTTCCAGATTTTTGGCACTTGAGCAGGGACGGCGTAGTTTTAGATACGTGGACCCCGAGTGTTCTCGATTTGGACCTCTTAAATTTGCAGGTCAGCGCTAACCCTGCACTTGAGGGCAAGCACAATAAATTATTTGTTTGGCCTAACGAGCATCAAATGTTGGCTTAAAACATACAGGGTAAGTCAAAATATTCAGGTCCCGTTTTAGAAAATCAGGAAAAATACTTTTTGTTAAAAATTGGCCAATTTCTTCATTGTTTATAGGAGTAGAAATACTTTTTCATACATGGTTAAATTTCTAAGACAATACCTTTTCCAGGCCATGATTACAACATATTAACGAAAAAGCGCGAAATCCAAGGTGTTCCAAATATACCCCAATTGTCCATGGTAGGTATTCAAAATGTTTGCGTTAAACCTGTGCATTCATAGAGGTACCTTGGAAGTTGGAACAGATTAAATTTCACAGAATCTAGGAAAATGTACATGGTCACATTTTTAAAGTTGGGACCCAATTGGTGCACATTTAGCAATTTGGTGAAAATCACCTCTCTTGGCACCTTTTTAACTGTATCACAAGCATAGTTCATCTAAAGTATGTATAACCATACATTTTTGGAAAGCTGATATACTAAGGATTTTAATGGCAATAATTTTAACCTGGTATTCAGGGTGGCCAAAAAATCATATAGGGTGTAACAAAAGAAATTTACATGAAATACTTAACTTTTTAAAAGGACTCACATTTTTTCCCAGTACAGGGTGAGTCAAAAAGACTGCAATAGTGGAAAGAAGCCATTTTGTTTTCAAAACCAAAATGAATTTTAAAACTTTTTAAACGTTGCAAGAATGATGTATTTAATCCTAACTTTGTGTGAAAAAATGAAGTCGATCGCATTTTCCGTTTGTCTTTGGTGAACCTTTTGACCAGTGCACCCATTTTACACGTTTGTCCACGAGATACCCAAAATATGCATCAGATCGCAAAATGTGTCTCTCATTCAAATTTGGAAACTTGAGTTCATTTGTGATGTTATTGGAATTTGATGCATCTTTTCTTGTTTACATGTGAATTAGCATAATCAATTATAATCGTACCCATGCAATGAAAGCGTATAATGTTCTAAATTTTAATAAAAAACTGAAATTTTCCATTTTTTTTGTTGGCGGGATATTCAAATATGAAAATGCAATGTGTGCCATTTCAAATGAAAATCACTGTGCTCGTGGACAAACAGGTAAATTTGGTTGTGCAGCAAAGAGGGTCACCAAATACAAACGAAAAATGCGATCGACTTCATTTTTTCACACAAAGTTAGGATTAAATACAGCATTCTTGCAACGTTTAAAAAGTTTTAAAATTCATTTTGGTTTTGAAAACAAAATGGCTTCTTTCCACTATTGCAGTCTTTTTTCTTTCTTTTTTAAAGTCCAAAACAGGACATTAGATGACTGGTAGTTGACCCTTAGTCAACAAACATGCCGAATTTGGAAGTTGTGCAAGCTTATAGCCTTATTCTGGATATTATTTTCATTAATTTCGCAATAATCCATGGATTCTCAAAATTGGCGAGAATCTGGATTCTCGCAAAATCCTTCCGCGAGAATCTTAACAGATTCTCGCGGTTGGTTACGAAATTCTACCCCTGCACTGATTCATTTCATTGTAACATATTAGATTGATTGATTGTACAGTGTAATGGACAATTTAACTGAGGTTGAAGATGACAACCCTTATCAACTTTATGAAATTCATAAATCATACATTTTGAAATGCAAAACCCCATTATAGGTCAATGTGCCTATCCAGGATTACCCTAATCACATCCGTTTATAAGATTTAATTAGTTTTTAATTAATTAGTGTTTATTTCATTAAAAAGTGTCTTTTTACACTAATACAGACATGATAGTGACTGTAAACTTCAACATCATGACTATTTTACAGAAAATGTGGGTTCTCTATGCAATTTCTACTAAAAGCTCATTTGAATATCATTTGCAACCTTATCATCCCCACCTCCACCATGGCGACTAATTATGTTTAACGAGTTACATAAATTGATTAAGCTTCATTTAAATGTTTTATCTAATTTGTATGATTAGAGCATTAATTTCTCTGTAAAATAAGACCAAACTTGCAATTCCATGTTGTACTAAACCAGAGATACAAGCATTTGAATCTTTTAGAATCGTTTACAAATGCTACCTCCATTGGAAATACACACACGCAACAACCACCCCGCAACAACCACCCCTTCCACCCCTGACTAATTGTGTTTAATTAGCTGTAGTAATTAATTGGTATGCATATTTGATATTATTTTTCTTGATACTGATAGAGGGATAATTGGGCTTTCATATAAGCCCAAATTTGCATATCTGCTATGCTTATAACAGTACTTTATTTAGAAAACCAATGTCAAATGTTACCGAAAATGTGCATATTCCACCTTTTTGGGGTGCCCAACTTAAAAAACCTGACCACATATCTCCCGTTTGGAATATCCAATTTGAATGAAATAAAATTTTAAGTTATAGCTAACAATGTGTTTTTACTGTGCAATGTGCATATCAATAAATATATAGGTTTTCCCAGTTAGTTTAACACTTTTTTCATTATATTTCATATCTCGTTAAGTTAGAATTCGTCCCCAAAATCTGACTTACGCATTTTGTTAGATAAATTTCGTCAATGAGCATTATATTTCAAAGTATGACCATTTAATTTAATTTATTGGTCATTTCTTTTCGTCAAGGAAGGATTGAATTCGTATCACCTGATGGGTAGCGGGTCTATGCACAAATATAATTCGTCTTTGTTCATTATTTTTAATACTTTTATCACATATATTCGTCAGGTGTTAGAAGAATAGGCCTACAATCTACATATCATTGCAGGTTAGATTAGAACCACCGACATGTGTTCGTTTGCCTTGTTGGTGATATAAATCATATGAAATAAAAGAAAAAAAGAACGAACGAACAAGAAAGAAAAAAATAAATATATATAAAACGTATAGGCCTATAGCTGGATTTTACATGCTTCTAGGCAGGACGTTCCACATGGGACGAAATAAAGTGAACTGAATATGAAACTATTTGATCAAAGACGAAATAAATGTATACATTAGTAGGTTACCGCTGTATCAGACGAAATGGAAGTGTGTTAGGACGAAATAAAATGAACATTAAATGAAATTCATTGCGCAAAATATGAATATACTTGACCAAAGACGAAATTTACTTTAACAAATGCAACCTTCAAAATTTTAGGACGAATTCAAACTTAACGAGATATGAAATATAATGAAAAAAGTGTTAAACTAACTGGGAAAACCTATATTATTGTTTGCATATTAACTGGTTTAAAAAATCGGTAAAATCGGGACTGAATATTTTGACTCACCCTGTATCTAGAAAATAAATTTTAAAATTTTAAATTCTAAAAAATGTTGGATCGTTTATTAAATTTGCTAGATCTGAATCGGGATCAGATTGGCCCAAGCTGTAAATGTACACATCGGAAATCAGCAGTACCAATCACTAATTGAAATGTATAATTAAATACCATGTGGCTATCAGCTGAAGTAGGCTTAGACCTAACCTAATAATAATTTACTAAGCAGCTACAAACTGGTCATGTTCCATGCCATGCCATGGTATTTGATATGCACAGTGAGATCAGCGTCTATGGTCTGACTCAGTAGCAATAATTTATAGCAATAAATATATGGTCCATTGGACCCCACATAAAAGCATAAACGCCTGACTGGTACAGCCTAGAGGGGAGAGGTTAGGCAAAAAATGGTCCCGGCACACGCTCTGCGGAAGGGCGACAGGCAGGCTATCTTTATCTCACATTCGATTGTTTGTGCAAAATTTTAATATTTTCTACATTAATATGTATTTAAATCGCTTAGGCTATATTAAAAAAATCTTTTGTCTCAAAGCTCTTCAGTTTTTCATAACCTAATGCGGAATGCGGGTTTTTTTAAGGTTTTTTTTTATTTTTTAAACAAACAAATATTGAAATCCTTGTAAAAGTGACCTTTTGTATTTAAAAATGATGTGATCAATGAAAATCTGAAAGATCGGTGAAACTTTGGGATATTTTTTTTTTTTTAATTTAAAAAAAAGATGTTCCAATGCGCATCAATTAACTAACGCGCGCGGGAGCTTTGAGACAAAATATTTTTTTAATTATAAGCCTTATGCGATTTTTTTTCTTCTTCAAAAATGCGAATACAAAAATGAAATGCAGACATTTATGTTTCCAAAACGGAAAACAGGAAACAAGTTTTTTTGTGTTTTTTTGGCCTTACAGCGCAGATTATATGGAAACCCTCTGTGGTTACAGTAAGCATAACAGAGACCCCATGCAACATATTATGTCATAAGGCCAAGTAACAAAAATTATGTGTTTCATGTCCCCGCCCGCACAAAATTTAAAAAAAGTTCGAAAACAAAAAATCAAAAATCATACTTGTCTTTGTTGTGTGTGAGTGTGTCCATCATTTTCAACTATATTTAAAAACAAAAGACACGAAAAACACTTGTTGGCATGGATAGTGATACGAATGTACGAACAAATCCGGACAAGAAACACATTATTTTTGTTACTTGGCCTAATGTTGATTTGTTGAGGGTGATAATTAGTTTATTTCTTTCAATTTTCAGATTTGATTGTTTCAAAAAGGTAGCAAAAGCAGATGGGCTCTTGGGACTATACAAAGGTAAGTCTTATGGTGTGCTGTATGTCCTATGTGCTACCAATACACACAACAAAATATGTAAGTTCCCCTAGCATATACTAGAATATTTCCAAAAATATTTGATTGATTTAAACAATTTTCAGCTAGAAAGATGCACCCAATTGTTAGGCACATTTTGATACCAAATTTGTTGGCCTTGAGACAATGCAACGATAAGAAATTGCGCCATTTACCAATTATTATACAGAAATAAAGTGGCACTAAATCTCACCTGCTATGGCTGGTTTTGTCCATAAAATTAACAAACAAGATTATGATCTGCTTATTGATTATGATCTGCTTTTTTTATGGCCTAATGCAGTTTGTTGATATTATTAATTTTTTTAATGTGCTGTGGGATGAAAAAAATGTGCTTGTTTGCGCTTTTGCACTATAGGGCATGTTCCCTATCCCTACTATAATATTGTATAAAATTATGTAAAATTAGCATAAAAGATGAGGCCGTATTGAGTGAAATTCCCATAAAAAAACATCAATAAAATGCTTGGATAATTTAGTATATCACACTACGTAGTTATGTATTATAGTATAACACGTTTGTAAATTAAGTCACCAGTTGAAGGCAGGACTATAATATATATATATATATGCAGTTTGGTAATTAAATTGAACAGCTGTGGATGAAACAGTCATTTTATAAAGCCTATGAAATGCAACAGAAAGCATTTTAATACAAATCGTCAAGTTGTGGACGTTTAACATATTTGTTTTGTTAACAAATCAATTGAGTAGATTAAATACCTCAAATTATAGTTTAACTCTTTTATTTTCATGAATTTCAGTCTCTGGTTGGATACAAGATGTATGAAAGATCAGAAATAAGACTTTTTATGATTTTGACATGTTATGACCTTGTCCCTCATTTTGTGCTCTTAAATCAAATTATCTTCTGCTGCATGGTGCCTCGTTTACTCATGTTGGGTCACAATAAGCTACTGCTGCATTGTGCCTCATTTACTCATGGTGGATCACATAATATTGGTTTGGTTAACAATATTTGATCCTTTGATCTTTAGATCATCAATTGTTGATCAATCACTGTGATCCAAGTTGTTATTAAATTATAAATTGTATCATGGTAATTTGCCCTCTCAGGTTATGCTGTGAATGTGACGTTAATCACTCCAGAAAAGGCCATCAAATTAGTGGGAAATGACTTCTTCAGGAAACTCCTGCTGTCAGAAAAGTAAGTGGAAAATATAACTCGCTCTGTCCATCTCATGATTTTCAGGGATGTGATCAAGTTTCTGATTTCAGTTCTTTTTTCACTTTTTTTGAATGGCAAAATTTCAGATTTTTATTTTATTTTCAGCTCATATTTGGTGATTTTACACCATTTTCCAGCTTTTTTAGCAATCTTCCTCTTGTTTGTGTATGACCTCTCACACCCCTGGATTTTGTCGCTGTTCTGTCAAAACCTTGTATCTCCATCTAGCCCTTCAGTATGTATAAAATAATACTTTCTATGTGTTACCTTTTGGGAAGTCTGCTCTAAACATGTTTAATGGCCAAGCATACATGTATTAAAACTGTGTAGGTGCTCTTGCCCCTGAACATGTATAAAGCAACACTTCCTATGTTTAACCGTTGGACAGTTTAACTTTATACATTTTGAAAGGCTGGAAAAACATACAAGATTTTGACAGAACAGCTACTATTTGTAGATGTAAATCATACATGCATACTTGCGTTCCTATGATTCGATAGAGCCAGATCCAATTCTCAAAAAATATTTTTGAGAAACTGTGAGATCAACAATATAGCTGGCAGATTTGCATAGATCTAGGAAGCTTAACCGTACTCTACCATAGCAAAAATGACTACTGTTATTCATTACAGATAGGGCTTTGAGCACTAAGATACGGTACCCACGGTCAGAAATGTGTCACATGTTGCGAGAATCCAACGAAATGTGTGCGAAATTGTGGATTATCCTCAATTCAAGCATATAATTTTCCATTTTTGTTTCAGAAAAACATTACCGCGCGAGATCCTCGCTGGCGGTGGAGCGGGTCTGTGTCAGATCGTCGTTACCACGCCGATGGAAATGCTGAAAATACAACTTCAAGATTCAGGACGCCATGGTAGGTTCTAATATATATATATGTTTATTCTGTGCTGCCATACAAGCTGGAAGGATGAACTTACTTACTCTAAATCTGTATGGTGAACGTGCTGCTCAGTTGAGCATGAAACATTACACCTACATGGGAGTGCTGCTCAGTTGAGCATGAAACATTGCACCTACATGGAAGAAAAACTTAGTTATACCATAGTTTTATTACATGTGCATTTCAAACATTTTTTTCCAATTTGCAAAAAGTACAATCATCCTTCCAGCTATTCCATGAATGATACTGATGAACCTACCTCAAATTGAATAAAGGGGAAAAACTTACGATGACCCATTGCATTTCTTCTCACTTTTTCAACCGTTTATCAGCAAAATAATTTGCCAAGTTTTGCCCAAAATGAGTCAAAACAGAGGCAAAGTTTAAAGATTTATACAGATTTAGCGTAAAAATAATGAATTGCAAACATAGACGGTAATTTCTTGGCCTTTGTTTTCAATAGTCTGATGCTAAAAGATGATTTCTTGAGCAACACCAGCATGCTTCACTTTCATCACATGCCCACTGCAGATTTCTGCCACCATTGTTTATATACTGGTTCCCATTGACACTATAGTCTATTTGGCCATCATGAGATAGTGACATAACCGCATATGCTACAAATTGCAGCACATAACATGTGCACGTCTACTCGAGGCGCTGGCGTATACACAAGAGCGTTGAAAGATGGAAGATACATTCGCGTGCGTAAAAGCTGCGCCTGTTAAGTTACGTCACTGTCCAGAGGAAGCCAAATAGAGTATACATTGCAAAGAAAGGCTAATAATGTTGTTAAAAGAGAGTCTTTAAGAAAATTCTTCTGCAAGTAGCACGTACAATTGATGTGACTTCAATATAGTCATCTCTTGTTTTTCTTAAAGACACTTTATTTTTGAGTTTTAGTTGGGATTCAACTTCTGTGGTCAACTTCTGCCTATCTGTACCATGTATCAGAAGGTGGAAGTAAGACGACCGTCAGTTTTAACACATGTTTGGCAATGTACGTTTTTTGGGGAACCTTGTTGGCACAGCAGTGCTGGACTTCACAAGACATCTTCTTTGAGTCAGGCCAAACAAAGAAGAAGGTCTGTCTCAGAAGCCCACCTGCATTGGTATGTGAAATGAGCTTTAGGTCTTTGCGCTGGGGTCTTTGCGCTGGGGGCTAAAAAACTTTTTTTTTTTTTTTGGATTTTTGGATTTTTGGATTTTATTTTAAAATAAAAATAAATAAAAATGTTCTCTGTAAGCTTGGATAAGCAACAACAACAACAACAAAAAATAGCAAAAAGAAAAGAATCGCATACCTCATAGCCTATTTTCTAAAGAAAAGAAGAAGAAAAAATCGCACAGCACAGACTTTCTTCTTTGTTTGGCCTCAGACGATATACACTTAACTCCCCCCAGTAGATCCATGATTCTAAATTATTGACCCTTTAGGAAAGAAAAACAAACCCTGTACAGTAGACCAACCTTTCAAGTACTGTATAGGGGTCAGGCATTGGGTGCTTTTCTATTGGCTGGTAGGTTTTTTGTTTTTGAGGGATGGGTGTCTATCGGAGTGGGTGTCCTTTTTTCCTAACATTTCAAACACAAACAGTAGCATATAAGACAACGAAAAAACAACCCTGTTCTACAGGCACACAAACCTCTCAGGTAGCGTCGGTCAGTCAAAAAAAATGTTTAATCAATTTTATTTTAAAATCTTTTTTTAAAAAAAAATCAGAAAAATTTCAAACATTTTTTAATGTTGTAGAAAATTGACAAACAAATGGGTCAGTCGGGCATGCAGAACAGGGTTGGGATTTGTTCTCGCCTTCTGTCAAAACCACAATGTTTTTCACGACTCTTCAACATGTATAAACTAAAACTGCTCAACACTTATGCATAGGAAATCATTATACTTGTTCAGTGCCAAGAGCACTTTCAAGGTTTTAATAGATGGGGTTTTTTGGCCCTTGAACATAAGCAGAATGCCCAAAAGTTATAGAGCAGACTGCCCCCCAAAGTTATACATAGAAAGTGTTACTTTATACATGCTGAAGGGCCTGATGGAGACTTCAAGGTTTTGACAGAACAGCGATGTTGTGTTGGTGGAGGGAGTCATTGCCTGTAGAAGAAATGTTTAAAGGTATATTATGTGATCTTTTCCAGGGGACGCCCTCAATCCTCGAAAAAAATTGGAAGCAGATTTTCTTGCAGATTTACTTTTCTGATCATAAATCATAAATATATTCAAAGTTACAGAGTGATACGATTCCTAATAAGCTCAAAATCATGGTATTAGAGTGAATTTAGAGTAAAATTTGAAAACAAATTGTACCGGAGCGATCTATTTTCAAACCATGATTTTGAAGTAATTTGGTATGGTATCGATCTGTAACTTAGAAGATCTTTATGAATAATGATCAAAAATGCAAATCTGCAAGAAAATCTGCTTTCATAGTAAAAATCAATGATAGAGGGTGCTACTTGGAAAAGATTACATAATATGCCACTAATTGCTGTATTGAGTTAACATCAAGGCTTGTATGAATTTGTATAAATTGATGATTTAGCCAAAGATTTTAGTAGACCAAAAGTCAGCCTGGTTTCCAATTCACGAGAAAACAACTGTTAGCCATGCAGCCAACAACCATATTGATAAACAGACCTGGTTCGATAAGGTTGAGTAGTTTACCTATGCAAGTAATAGCTCAAATCCTACCACATTTTGCAGCTGTGACAGCAGGGTATCATACGTACAGGCATGAACATTTTCTGGTTCAAACCAGAATTTAGATTTTTTTTTGGTCCAAATGTTCACACTTTCCTTTAATTCAGCCTGTTTTGGCCTTTTTTAGCCCAATTTCATGTACTTTTCAGGTTGTTTGTATGATTATGAATTTGTATAAATTGACAATTTTAGCCAACCATATTGATAGCAGACCTGGTTCGATAAGGTTGAGTAGTTTACCTATGCAAGTAATAATAGCTCAACTCCTACCATATTTTACAGCTGTGCACAGCACGGTATCATACAGGCATGAACATTTTCTGGTTTAACCCTAACACTCTTGAGTACTACGATGCGGTGTGCTTGTGTCACCCGGCTCGGCAGTTTTTCGATGAAATAATGGCCCCAGGGTACATGTATAATGGCCCCAGGGTACATGTATGGCGGAATATACTCCGCCATGTATGGTTTCCCCCGTGGCCTAGCGGTAGATCGTCCCCCTCGCTATTTGGCCGCGAAAAAAATTTCTTTGGAAAAAGTGCCTCGGGGGTTAGGGTTAAACCAGAATTCAGAGTTTTGTTTTGGTCCAAATGTTGACACTTTCCTTTAATTCAGCCTGTTTTGGCATTTTTAGCTCAATTTCATGTACTTTTCAGGGGTTTTTTTCTTCTTAGGTGATGTTCATTCTCACACCTGATCATAGTGAATCACTGTTACAAATTAAATGCTTGTATTTTGGCTCAATACGGCAATGTGAACATTTTTGGAGTGCTTTTGCCAGGCCTGGAAAAATGGGCAAATTGGGAAGGTCCCTGCTGGGAAATTTGGGCATTTGGATGGAAATGTTCCTCTTCAATATAAAGAAATGCATAAGAAATTTGAGAAATTTTCCATATTGGAGGAGAAAATGGGTTAGCTTGCCGGGAAATCAACATTTTCCAGGCCTGGATTTTGCTAGGCAGCTTTGTTTACTAACTAACTACATATAGCTAATTACCCCCACCCCCAGCTACTGCTTTTGTCATTTGTATTATGTGTTATATGTTTCATTTCCACTTTACAGAGCACAATACTATCATTATTTTATATATATGCAATAATTTTGATATATCATTTTCTTCATTCCTTCTTTGAAAAAAAAAAAAAAATTAAAACCAACTCGACAACGCCACAGGTGACACAATGATGGGTATGTACAAATTGAATATAAATGTAATCGTTTGCAGAACGTCCACGACTCGCTTCGTGCATGGCTCGAAATCGGTTTCAAACACTCTGCTGAGATAGTTGGCTGCCAATCCTGTGACACTCAGCACTGTCGGCAGACTGCAGATAGCGGACGACGGACGACACAGTAGTAGGTGACAGGAAGCAGACAGCAGGTCAAGCAGAAAGTTGACGGCAGGTCAAGCAGAAAGTTCACCAGACGACGTAAGCAGGAGCGGAAAGATGATATCCTTGACGGGCCAGGAGGACAGAATGCAGTGTCACAGATTTGAAAAGCAACTTAACTCTTTGGATTTGAACCCTTTTTCCAGTTCCCCCCTTTTAGGTTGTTGGATGGTATAGGTCCACGACACGATCGGAGGGAGGTCCACCAGTTGTATGCATTCTGCGTGTGCCGTTGTGTGTGAATTCCTAGCACTGTATTCCTTCAAATTTGTGTTATAGTGGGAGGGGGAGGGGGAGGTTGAATTTTAACTGTCAGTGTGTTAGGGATGTTGATTCAAAACTTATCTTTATTTGGAAAATAAAGGTTACAAGAGCCTTTTTTTGTTTTCATCGGGAAAAGAAAAACCCCACCTACAAATCTGTCCAAGAAAAAAAAGATGAAAGAAAAAAAACCAATTTTGATGCTTTTTGGGGAGTAGCTAGGTTGGAGCTCAATATGAATATTTGGTATAGATTGCCTGTTTCCATAGATACACAGTCATGAAATCCAGCGCATTGCGATGCAATAAAATCCCAGTTTTGTGTTTTAAATATATGAAATACATGTTTAACAGGTATATGCTAGCCAGTTCAGTGCAATCAATATAATACGACCCCCGTTTTTGTGTTATAGATATATGAAATACAGTCATCAAAAAACTATACAGGTAATAAATGGGCTTCTAACTCTATAAATATATATCCTACCTAAAAATATTAAATTATAAAGTTGTTGAGAAATTCATCTTCTTTAATATGAGATATTGCACGCTAGGATCAGGTGATTATTGAGGAAATGACACTCCCAAATGTAAGGTGAAGTCCGATTTTCATTTTCACATTTTTATTTTCTACACGCGGACCCATCTACGGGTACCTTATCGATTACCGGTAACGCAATTTGGGGATGCATGCGCAAGTTGGATAGTCGGCCGTATTGTCCCGATGGATCAATACGCCACACACACATTACCTGTCATACTCTCCCCCGTGTTGAAATGTAAAATGTGAAAATAAAATTGTGACTTAAGCTTACATTTTGGATTGTCACTTCTTCAATATTCAACCGATCCTAGCGTGCAATATCTCATATTAAAGAAGATAAATTTTTCAACAACTTTATGTATGATTTAATATTTTTAGGTAGGATATATATTTTTAGAGTTACAAGTCTATTTATTACCTGTATAGTTACTTTTTTTGATGACTGTACATGCTTTACAGGCACGCCACCTGGATTCTGATTGCAAATCTATAATAAAAAAATCATTGTGCAGCAATTTTGTACCATATTCATCATGAATGGCATGCAAGTTCAATTTTGATAGCACTAGCAGTACTTATTGTTTTTCGCATCTGACGTCTCGCTTGTGTGTAAAAACTATGCGTTTTTGTTATTCCTCGTGTGTGTACTTAACAGAGAGTGTTGCGTCACTCTTGAGGAATAATTGGCCGTTGCTTGGTTCTATTGATTAAGTGATTTATTTTGTTGCTGTAATCTACATGAATTGAACTAATCTCCCAACCAAAAATATGGAAATAAAACTGTTAATTGAAACAACAGTAAATATGCAATCTGCTCTGTGAACCTCATCTAAATAGAATTGGCAAATTGTTCCAAAATCTCTTACTACGCTCAAACCATTACGACAAAATTAATACACATTTTTGAAACGTTCTTTGCAAAAACAGTTATCATCCCTCACGTTCGCAAAGAAGAAAGAGTATCGTATTTGAAAACCATATCAAGCCAGACAATTTTAGATAGTAAAAGTCTATCTCTTGATTTTAACCAAATGGTATTTGGCAATGGGAACTACGGTTTACTGTACTGCTTTGCGATCCTCTTGTCATATTACACATTACATATTCTTAAACAGCTAAGAATGTTTAAGCAATTCTCATTGGTTCTCAGGGAAATCGACGACATTTATATCAGACAACTTAACATGGCGTACATTAATGAGCGTGTGAGCACTCTCGCGCATTGCGTGGTAACTAAAGTCTTCTTCCATAACCTGCACGTCTGCCGTGCGTCTACTGCGATATTCATGCGTGCTTATGCGGCGCATTACGCCGACGCATGGTGTACTCAACGCACAGGATTGAATGGAATGTTTTGGGGCTATTCAATACTAACAGGGGTAAAAGTTGACAAATGTGGGTAATTTAAGGAACAATTTCGGTAGTATTAATTTTTGCGTGAAAGAACTCCGCCTGCGGCGTCGTTGTTCCACTTAAAATAATACTACTATCCGCATTTATGTCAGACAATATAACATGGGCTACGGTCTAAAAACAATACCTTTATTCTCTAATTTGAAATCCATAGTCAAACGATTCAATGAAATAGTTGATGTCAAGCCAGATAATTTTAGATCGCAAAAGTCTATCCCTTGATTTTAGCCACATGGTATTTGGCAATGGGAACTACTGTTGTTTGTCTGTACTGCTTCACAATCCTCTCATCATGTTACGTCCATTCCCGCATGTATCATCATTACGTTCCCTGCTTCAACGCTCCACCCTGTTATCATCGCTCAGATCAATCAAAATGTTAACAAGATATTTGCTTTTTGCCCACGGCTTACTCAGAGTACAATGTAAACTCCACATGTAATGCATCCATTGTTGAGAGAAAGATAGATTTTCTCTGCCTTGAAAGTTTTAAGTTTCGTAACTAAATTTTAAACTGTATTTTGTCCTTTTTGTACCCAGAGATGCGTTGTTATTGTCATTGATTTTTTGGTTTTTATTTTTATAAGTGCATGCCAGTGACCAATCAGCCCTTTTATGGCAAAAGAATGTATCTTATATGTAGTTTTCTAACAATATACTTCCTTTTAACATGATCAAAGTTAGCTTTTTTCTCCATAAATCAAGTAGTGGTAAACGGCAGTATACTATATTACTTTTATTGTCTTTACAAGTTGCAACCTTTTCCTAAGTGAGGATTATTGAACCAAGTCAACACAATCCATGTTAAAAGGAAGCATATCATTAGGAAAGTACATATAAGATACATCCTTGCTTATATAGCAGATAAACATTGAAAGAAAATTGAGCATTATTTGGTTTCTGGGATTGTTTCCAGACGCAGATTACACTCCAAGGATGGTGCAAATGATCTGTCATTAGTTCGCCGGATTGGATCTTGGACACACACAAGACGTGTGGCCATTTGGCTTAAGCCAGTCACAATTTACTGACGGTCATAAATAACATTTGATACCCTCTTTTTCTTCTCCGACACAATAGCTCACAAGGTGGAACACGTACCGGACCATGCGCATCATCATCCCATCAAACCGCACGGATCAAGGGGCTTTGCAACGGGTGGCGCTGCGACCGAAGCGGCAGCGGCCGCGGCCTATGTGAAACCCTCTGCTCTGTCCATCGCCAGGGAGTTGATCAAAACGGAAGGAATTAGAGGAGTGTACAGGGGGTTCTTTGCCACGTGCGCCAGGGATGTGCCCTTTTCGGCGATCTATTTCCCATTCTTTGCCCATTTGAATGCCCTGGTGAGTGTATTACAGTCACATATCGTCAGCCTGCTTCGATAATTGCCTAACTCATTTTGTCTAGTTTTTAGAAAACAACAAAAATATGAAAAGTGTGTTAGGCAATTATCGAAGCAGGCTGACGATATGTTGAATAGTGCAGGTGAATTCCAACAGAAGCAGTAACTGTTGGATAAAATTAGGTTGGGGATATACCTTTAATTGCAATGTGGCTTGTTATTAGGCCTAATACGAGTTAATATGACCCATTTTAAACATTATCATTATTACAATCTGCCTAACCCACAAGGCTGACTTAGGCAGAATTGAAATTGTGCATTTATCAACTTCTTTAATTGGTCAATGACTCAATTTCGCTGAAAAGTGAGTTAGGCAATTATCGAAGCAGGCTGACGATATGTAATATTTTGATTCCTGTGTATAGCGAGGGTTAGTTGTGGGAGCATATACACCACCTTGAATGCGAGGTTAAAATCCCACAATCTTGGAGAGATGCAAATTTGCTAGTTGTGCCATCCCAATTTGCCTGTTCAGTTTGATCAGAACATATTATGGGATGCAACCCCATTTAATCATGGGTAATGCAATGGTAAAGGGGACTACTATAAAACCAGATTGACAAGAGCATACTGCATGACCTACAATTCACATTAAAATACTGTAAATGTGGACTTTTTGCGGCTAACCTGCCAACACTCGCCCTGGCAGCGATTTCGGGCACACATATCAGCTAGGATGATGACGTCATAGAATCAAATGCTGTACGTAGCATGCACGTGGACATTGTTTTTTGCAGTAGTGAATCGTAGTGTCTAGGAATGTTAGGTTATAGAACATTAAAGTGTATTAAAATCAAATTGTATAGTCTTTTTCTAATCTAAATGTGTCTATAGCAACAACAAAGGGGGAAAAAGGGAATAAACTGACAGACCCAGTTTTTTCCCTCTTGTTTGGGCAAACAAACCTTCTTTTTTTTTTAGGCCTAATAGCTGAAAATCAGCAAAGCGCGAAAATTAAATTGCACAAAATTACCACTTACAGTACATAAAAAGGTCATTTTATTTTTATTTTTTTATCTATAGGGTTTTGATGAGAATGGCAAGGCCAGTTTTGGACATTCTTTTGTGTCGGGAATTGTCGCAGCCACGACGGGATCTCTTATCGTTAATCCTATCGATGGTAAGTGTGGTTTGAGTTCTTGTAATCAGTGATATTCCTCACAATTCATATCAACTAATTTTGTCTGACATAAACGTTGTGCAATCCTTTCAGTTTTCTAGTTAACATTCAGCAAGCAACCATTAAGTGACTGGCGCGAACAATTGAGCCTGATAACTAACCAACAATGCTAATCTAATCCAGCTTCGCCCTCACCCACACACTGTATTTACAGAAAATTAAAAAAATCACTTCCCCTTTTAGCCTGGTAGTTGGAGCTGTTCTTCCCGGTCAAAGTCGGGGGGGGGGGGGGGCACTCCACCGGGAGATGCGCTACTGATTTGTTCGTGAACAATTTTTCACCAATTTCTAAAAAAATGGGTTGGTCAGGCCTGGACAACAGGGTGAGGTGGGTATTCGTCATGAATTATCCAGAACTTTTAACAGTCTATTTGGCCATCACGAGACAGTGTAACGTAACTGCGTTTTCCCGTCATTCTTTAATACTTACCCACTTGGTCTTTATTTTTGGTAAACTCCGGGCATTGGCCCCGCTATCGCCCATTATTTCGATTTTTATCGAAACGCCCATCCCTAGGTGGCCACCTATAACGGTGCCGACCCCTATTTCTCCAATTTCTTTTGGGCGTACAAGTCAGGAGGACATGTTCTTTTTGGCTCCGCTAAATAATTTGTAAAAAAGGAAGTTCAGTTCAAGAAGAAAAGATTATATTGTAAGTAAATGGTGATATACAGTTCAGTTAGTCTGTTCATACGTTTATATTAATTTTCGCGACCGTGAAAGACGGCCGAAAATTGTATTTTATCAGAACAGGCGTGTGTTTTATCGGAACGGGTGCAGAATTTGGAACCCTGACACGTGTGTTTTTTCTTCCGATATAAAACGACTTTAAGCAATATTGGATCGTTATAGACGGCCAAATTTCTTGCTTTATTTTGAAAACTATTGTGCCCACGACCGCTACGGGCGGCTGGTTATAGTTTTAGACCTTTTCTGTTGGTGACGGGCGATGTTTTTTGAGGAGGATTCGTTCAAAAATTTTGGTTTTTGAGAGAAAAAATAAAAAATAAAAAAAATTTAAAAAAATTAAAAAATAAAATAAAAAAAAAAATAAAAAAATAAAAAATAAATAAATAAAAAAATAATAAGAAAAAAAAAGAAGAAAAAAAAGCTCATACCAGCGCTAAACCTACAGAAAAGGATCGTGCAAATGCAGAGGTGCCCTGCTGCTCAACCAGGCCGGGGCGGAAGTCACGGCTGGACCTAACCTTGCATCCTTCATGACCTCTATGCGTGAGGAGTATGAAAGGATGATGAAAAATGCCCTGGCGATGTTTGAACAAAAGATGAAAAACAGGCCATTGGGATGGGGGCGAACTAGTCAATAGACGTAAACCGGGATCCCCAAGGGGGAGCTGGATGAGGGCCCTTCCTTGAGTCGAAACTATTTCTTGCCAAGACCGCTTCTGGCGGCAGGTTACATAGTAAAATAGTTCAACATTTTTGTTGACACGGGCGTGTTTTATTTGTTTTTGTTTTTTTTGGTAAAAAAGACGAAAAGACAAGTATAGTAATAGCATCAGTTTCCCCACGTGAGTATAGTGAACTGGGGATGATAACGAGGATCCTCAAGATCATCCTACTGTATACTGCGGGGAAGTAGGTTCTCATTTCCCTTGAGCCTACAGGGATGAGTACGAGAACGAATCCGTGAAAAAATTGAATATCCAATCTCTTTGAGATGGATATTAAGTATAGAAAACTTGCACGATGGCCGACCTGATAATCAGCCCCTCGTAGTGCAAGGCGTGGTAGTAGTGCAAACCATAGCCAATATTATAAAAAAGAAAGGGCCTAAAGGACCTGATAATCATACCTTGAAGGGGTGCTTCAAATAATAATGTTATCGCACGGCGATCTATATACCGTAGGATTTGAAAGGAGGGTGGAGTTGTCATTCATATCTTATTAACTACTAGGTGTTATGCAAAGCACAATTCTCATAGGGAGGCGAGTATTAATCATCGTCATCATCGGAAACCGACGCGGTTTGTCTTGACTTAACTCCACAAGGCTCTGTACAGGCTAAGCTTAAGAGCCTGTTCTCTGTTTTTGACTTGTACACAATGTTCCAGGTGGATAACTTGGGGCAAGCACCACAACAAGTCTCAAATCAAATATTGGTGTATGATATTGGATGTAATTCAAGAACAGCCAACCATACTATAGAACATTCAGAGAATAAAATATATATCAAAGCTTATGAAAGCTGCCTTAGATCGGTTCACTAATTTCATGGTTTATAACCTAGTGAAAATTTTAGTTTAAAATATGACATCATTTTCTTAGAGTAAGGATCTAGTGATGGAATTTTTTTTGGGGGAGTGAAAGATGCTCCTTATTGTTTTAACCCGGAAATACCAGGGAAAGTGTGGGTCCAGGCGGATCAACCAGGTAAACGAACTGACATAATGGGGCCTCACGAGGGTCATATTTGTTCGTGTTGCATAAAAATTGCTTTAATTAAGATTGGAGAGCAGAAGTAAGCAGGCCGGAAAAAGGCCCGTGCTCCTATTCTGTTTCTTATTATATGATAGTTATAAATCAAATTTAAAAAAAAAAAGAAAAAAAAGAAAAAAAAAGAAAAAAAAAGAAGCTGAATACCATCGGGTTGATTATTTTTATTCAGTATAATGGCGGCAGTATCAGGGCAAGTTTGGTTTTCGAAACCTAAGCACTGCTGATGTGAGCCAGGGTTACCATACCAATTTAGGCTAAACGCTTGCTACCAAGTGTTACAAAGGGCCTGCCAATTTAACCATGGATCGTTGTTAATCCCTGGAAGTAAAGAATGATATTCGGCCATGTTGTGTGTCAAGTGAACATAAACTTGGTCAATCCTGACAATGGTATACGTATAAAACATTAGACAATGTCGTAGTCTGGGGTACGTAAATAAACACATTATAAGACAAAAACTTCAGGATGTGCATGTTGATGTACATACTTAAAAGTTCTCGGTCAGGACCGTTCACAGAGTGCCTGCAGCATATATATAGGTTACGCTCTACAGTCATAAAGGTAGAAATCCCTCAATTCGGGAGACTCGTTTCAAATTCGAATTGGGGAGGCTATATTTTACTTTTCTAATGGCTAACATCCACTTAGCGAGGGATGTTGTAAGTGTGTATGGGGATACTATGGAATTGAATACCAGGCTCCCAATGCACCAAAAGTCTGAAGTGCAGAAAAGCTATTGTAATTATCTAATTGGTATGTTATCATTTATAGATAAAAAGTGGAAAAGCAAATGGATAGAATGTCCACAAAATTACAATTATAACATGACATGATTGGGTTCTAAAATAGGTCCCATATTCATGGTTCATTAGGATTCAATGTATAGAGGATTCTTGACCTTTTTACACAGTGTTCTCATGCGCTATTTTTAGAATAGTCCCGGGTTGTAAATACAGAAACTGATAATTTATACCATGTATCATTGTTTTACGGTGGTGTAATTAATGAGGTTGAAGAGAGAAACATCCAGGACACATGAGTTCGCTCATGCCTAGCATATGTATAGCCTTTTAGGCGCTATTCAAAATTTTCATTTGTAGCAGTATCGCATGAATCTCGCTATCGGGAGATAAAAGGGAATATGGTTATTGACGACGCTTTGGAACCCGATAGTTTTATTTTAACGGAATAAATTGTATCAAAATTAGGAACCAGCCCGATGCAGGGGTTGACTTTCGTGCTGCCGATAGTAAATTTCGTATCTCGCACGGATGGTTATCATGTCTCGCATAAGTTTGCGATACGAAAACCTAAAAACAACATGGTGACTTCCATGTTTATTGTTCATATATCATGTCACTTGATCTCATTGACTTTTTATATGCGGGAGGAAAAATGCTGAATTAAGCCTTCACACGCAAGGGGAGAAATAAGAGGTATTCCCCTGCATTGATTTTGCAAATATAATTATATGCATAATTATAAGGCTAATAAAATCATAGCTAAAAAAAAAACCAACAACAACAACAAGCAATTCATATTCAGGCCAGTTTTTCTGTGAAATTGAAATAGGTCGAGCTAGTTAACCAAGCTATACAGATTATTTGGATACTTAATAATCTGAAGCAAAATTTGATATATTCTATATCACAAGGGTGGATAAAAATATATTGATGAAAATATGATACTTTCATTTCATAGCTCTCAGATAGAGTGCTATGATTCAGAGCTTATTATGATCGATGCAATTTTCAAATTAGCATGCGAATTGTACTGGTGCGTAGTGCAGTGGAGATGTACGATAGCTACCGGTACATGGCAGGTGGGGGAAGAATGGCTCTTACATCGTCCATGCCTTGCTCGGCATGTAGTTTAATGTAGGCCTTATTTGTATATACTCTTATCAGTAATTGGTATAAAATAGGTCTAGTGGGTGTTGGAGTGTTAACCAGAATGAGGGAAAGAGAGTCAATAGTTCGGTTTAGAGACTTGACTTTAACCCTTGTTGTTAACTCTTGGTGTTTGATTGTGCATGGTTATTAATCATATAATCATTTGATCCAGAAGATACCTAATTAGTGGTTTGGCTTACTGGTCAAAGAAAAGAGGAAGGGGTTAATTTCCTGAATCTTGTTATAACCTACCAACATCTGTTCATTTCCTCAGTGGTTTACAGAACGGAGGACTAACTCTAATTGTTTTAAAGTTATAGAGAAAAAAATCTTATATGACGCTTTAAAAAAAAAAAAAAAAAAAAAAAAAATGAGAGTGGTGTTCTATCTTGGGATACCTTATCATAGTTTCATGGGTTGCTATAACCGAAATACAACATACAGAAAACGTGGAAAGTAAAGTTATAAGCATGAACGTGCAAAATGCAATCGTATAAACAAGGAATGCTCCGGAACATAACTGTTTATCTCTGGATAGACTGGAATATGACTGAGGTTAGAACATTGGTTCCAAACTTACAGCTGAATAAAGGGAAGCTCCTTAACCAATATTTGGTCATACTACATGTATAACTTGCCTGGCCTTTATAAGGGCAGACAATTATACCAATGTTAATATTGGAAGGTTGATAATAAATATCCCTAGAAATTCAGGGCCAAGATACTGGTCTTATTATTATTGAACTTGGCCATGATATTGTGGCCAAGTTACAGTTTTGTTGTGTATAAAATTCAAAGAAAATTGCGAAATTCGATACATTGTAGTTGAAGTCTTCCAAGGTATACTTACCAGAAAGGGGATTGAGGACTTGGATAAGAGTGTGCCGGCAGATGGATACGGTACCTAATTAGGTAGTTTATGCTAGTTGATAAGCTTTTAGTCAAGGATCATGGAAGATGATTTAAAAGGTCAAAAAAATATTATGCAGGCTGGGTAAAACCTATGGCCCTTTATCATAATAAAGCAAAATTGAAAGAGTATCAGTAATAGCGCTGCCTCTTGTTTGAATTAACTTGATATCGTACTGTGATTCTTGGGCAACTTAAAAGCAGCGCAGACAATATTTAACTATATAAAGTTTAAAATGGGATCTGGAAGTGGATGCATCATTTTCAGTAGGCCTAATTACTTAGTGTATGAGAAGTACACAGAAGATGGTGGTAGATTTCTAGATCGCATCATCTAAATAGATTGTTAAGAAATGGCTAGAAATAGTTTAAGGCTATTGAGTCCTTATGAATGTATTAATGCCCACTAGGTGAATGTTTTTAAAGCTATGTGGATGTTAGTTCTTTTTAATTGAAAAAGACGATAAAAAAATTAATTAATAAATATTAATTAAAAGGGCAACCGCGTTGTTGTTGCCTCAGTTGGCAGATTGAGAGTATATTGCTAACAAACTATATGGAGTATGGCAGAACCCGCCGCCAGAAGGCTGCGAAGTCCATACCAAAAATAAAGACCAAGTGGGTAAGTATTAAAGAATGACGGGAAATCAAGATTTCCCTAATTGAAATAGGTTTTACCTAGTTCTTTAATACTTACCCACTTGGGATTCCCGCCCAACCATCCCCACAACTGCTCATACTCCAATAAGTTCTTAGATGTGCTCAAAAGAAACTGGAGAAATAGGGGTCGGCACCGTTATAGGTGGCCACCTAGGGATGGGCGTTTCGATAAAAATCGAAATAATGGGCGATAGCGGGGCCAATGCCCGGAGTTTACCAAAAATAAAGACCAAGTGGGTAAGTATTAAAGAACTAGGTAAAACCTATTTCAATTAGGGAAATCTTGAATTCTACTAATTGCAGCACACAATGCGCGCGCCTGCTAGAGGCGCTGGCGTATACACACGAGTGTTGAAAGACAGAAGATACATCGCGTGCGTAAAAGCTGCGCCTGTTCAGTTACATCACTGTCCAGAGGAAGCCAAATAGAGTATACAGCGTGTATCAAAAAGAACGCAACACTTTTTGTCGAGAGCTGTACGGTTACAGTAAAAGACAGATCACTATAAAACTGATATATTCTGTTAGGTCTACTTATTGGCTATCACATAGTGAAATTACAACGATATCGATTATTTATTCGCTGAGATATTAAAGGTATAAATAGAGAAGTGCAAAACACGTTTTACATCGTTCGTTCTAAAAACTTGGATTTTCCTGTCCGATTAGTGTTATGGGTTAACGTTTTAATAACTATGTAACCTTAATGTCTGGAATAGTTTATCTTAATTTCCTTTGTTTGAGTAAGGTGGTACATAAAATCATTGAATCCTGTAATCTGATAATCAATCGACCATTTGAATACGTCAATCACCCTTTTTAAGTTCTGAAGCACCGATTGCTATGATCGCCACAAAATGTCTATGGTACGTTCTTTCATAAATTAAAGTTCATAATCGATGCATCTTAAAACAAGGACAGCATTTTGAGGGTCGAGCAGCACCATAATGTCCCATTCCCATTCACAACAGACTAACAATGACTGATTAATACAAGACAATTACTACCGTCACTGGACTATTCCATTTGTTTATCTTTTGAATAATGTGCCATACTGTTTTATTTATGACATTAACGAGAGAAAAAGAGAGAGGATTTGCAAACAGACTTTGTAATCTGGATTTTCAAATTGTGTCATTAACTATCAACTAATTTATTGCCAGATTTAATTAATATTGATATGATACTATAATAGCCAGACATTTGATACCTTTAACATGTCATTTTCTTCTCAGAATGATGAGTTTGATTCCAATTATTTAAGTACAATGCGTTATTAAAGTGTCTTGCTAATATTCACTTGACAAGAAAATCAGGCATACAGGATATACGATGTAAAACGTGTTTTGCACTTGTCTACGTGTATCGTTGATATCTCAGCGAATCAATAATCGATATCACTGTAATTGGACTATGTGATAGCCAATAAGTACACCTAACAGAATATATAAATTTAAGAGTGATTTGTGATTTGCCGTAATCGGAGAGCTCGCGACAAAAAGTGTTGCGTTTTTTTTTATACACCCTGTAGTCTGTTATGTATTTAAAGATGTCTGTTTCAGTACAATAGCAAGATAATCCACAAATCCTGATAAGTACCTAAAATGATCTGGTCATTTCAGTAATAAAGACACGGCTTCAACTGATCGACCACTCCCACGGAGACCACACCTACACAGGCATTCGTGATTGCGCCACCACCATGCTGAGACACGAGGGCGTCTCAGCATTCTTCAAGGGGGCGCTGTGCAGAGCCTTGGTCATCGCTCCGCTCTTTGGCATCGCTCAGGGCGTGTATTTCATCGGCTTCGGCGAGTATCTCCTGGGAGTCGAGCATTGAAGAGGGTTGTAAGTGAGAGATTGATAGGCTTTTAAAAAAATCTACAAAATTATGTTAATTGTGGTCCCCTGCAGATTTGACATTAAGGTTGGTGCTGGCTGTAATTATATATTATATTTGTATGAATAAGAAACAAAAACTTTCTTTTTTCAGTAGATATTTTTCCAGTTGTATAAAAGACTGTTATTATTATGACCCACCCTATTGGGCCTTATCGATCATGCATTTATCATCCCAGTATTCGATCGACTCTAGTACCACATGAAAAGCTATCCCAAACAATTCTACTGAGAATTTAACACCACTGCATATTCTGTCAAGTAACAGTGTGATATGTACTGTTAAAGTGGATTTTTTTTCGCGCTTTGCACATTTTGAACAATTTTGCTTGTTTTTATTTTCGTGATTTTGAGCTTCCATACATAGACCTACATGCAAAATGAATATATTAGCGCATTATTTTTTTCCGCGCTTACTGATTTTAGACCGAAAATAAATGTAGCGCAAAAATTTCCACTTACAGTATCATAAATACTGGATGTATCCATATTGCTCAGGGGAAAATGGGACAGATATTTGTGGTTGTATTTCACCAGTTCTGAGTCTTTTTTGATGTAATTCCTCAAAATTAGACAAGAACGAAGGTGCAACAGGGATGCGTAAGGTGTGACGACGAAGAGATTATCGATAGCTTTTTATGTATGTATATTTTAAGGGGTATAGGAATGGAAAACACCTGTTCTGCGAGCCGGACAGACCACTAATTTCCAAATTTGAGGATTTGTTTTCCTTTCAAATATTTGTGATTTGAAAGAAGCGACACCATAAAGGAAAATTCTGTCTGCCCCGTTCGGACAGGTGGTTTCTTTTTCTATCGTGACAAGTTTTATACCTAAATCTAGAATTTTGTCAACCCTGTCAATTCTTTATCTTAACAACTCAAGTAACTTGTCCGCCTTTGAAAATCTGGTTGCCATCAAAGAAAAGCAGGTGCTGCACAGAAAGAAGGGATTTCAATTGGAAGAAATTAACAATGGGAGAGTGTTCAAATGTTTAACTGGTAATGCTTCTTTTTGTGATGGCGTTTGATTGTCAGTTCACAAGATGACATTTGGAAGAATGAGCTATATCTTATTAAACGTTCCGTAAGGAATAAACCGTGCACTACTACAACACATTTTGATTGTTATGAGCATGCATGCATTGGTTACGGGACGTCTAGCAAGACATTGCCGAAGCATGTTTGGAATAAAATAGGATTGCCGAGCGTGGGACATTCACAGCTTTGCTCTTATTAAGAAAGAAAATAGTAAAAATAATGATAATTAATTATTTAAAAAAATTGCTTGAAAAAAGTTAACGCATTAAAACAAAAAGCAATTAAAAGAAATCAAATTGTTATTGCAGGAACAGAGTGATTGACAAAGAACCGACCCAAATACTGAATATTATTTACTGTAAAAGTCGTAATTTTAGCTTTGCAGATTTTCAACTGTTTTGCGTGTTTTTAAATCACGTAGACCTAAACGCAAAAGAATTAATTTGTGTTTGTTATTATTTTTGTGGAAGCCGTTTCAAGCGGGCAAAAAGCGTGAAAATAAATGTAGAGTGAAAATTTCCACTTTTACGGTACTAAATCTATATATGCCAAACAATACTGTAAACATCAATATTTTGTGGTGTAAAGTTGGCAAAGCAAGAACATTCTAGGACTTGTTTACAATATTTTGATTATGAATTGTCATTGTTTTGCAATTTTAATGAACATATTGCTCCGCCTTACCCAGCATTAGGTGTACAGACATTCCATTTAAAGACTTTTTTTAATGGATGATTTCTGTAATTCCGCTTTGAGGTTTGAGAAATATATTTTGGTGATATATATTTTCATGTATGATACTATGCGTATATGCTGTATTGTAGCATAGCTATTTGGCCGTATGTTGACCCCTGACCCCCTTTAGTGTACGGTAGGTGGCACAATATACACGATACAAAGTATTATCCTATTATATTCACATATATTCTACATATAATATTGTAGATATGACTTGTGTAGGTCAGTATTTACCAAGACGTTACGAAAGTCAACTGTAGCTTTATTAGAGGCTAGATTATATTAGTCAAGTAAATTACATTTATGCTGCTCGTTTAAATTATACACTACTCAAGAAATTATACGATAATAGGATTGGATGTGATTTTATCCTTTAAAAATGTATAAGAACCAAGCATACCATGTCCATTTTCAACATATTAATGGCAACAAATTGAACTAAAAATTAGTAGGTTATCAGAATTGTGAAGTGAATCATTTGGGACCTGGTGACCAGTCGCATCAAAAGGACATGTTGTCGGCAAACACAGTTTTGAAATAGAAGCCAATAAAGTTGGTGAAATATAAAGAAACTAATAGTAAAAAATAGGGTTCTCGAAACCATATCTTATGATTCTTAAGTCTGACTTCCTTCAACAAGGTATCGTTTTAAAGTTTAGAATTTGCTCTCTCAGCTGAAACATGTAATTGAAATTGGAGTCTTGCCTCCAACATGTCCATTTTGATGCGACGGGTCACAATTATAGTGTCCTTTGTCCTGTACGTGTTTTAATGGGTCTCAAATGATAGCATGCATATATATGACATCAGTATCCTGCTGTAGTTCAGTCAGTTCAAAATTAGCGAAACTGTAAGTTACAGCAGCAAATGAATTTAGAAGAGCGTGGGCGCACAAAATGCTCGCATGGCACGTTGTGAATCATATGCGAGATGCTCGCGTATGCCAAAATAACGCACAAACGCTTGGATTACTTTCCTGCTTGGAGAGAAAAAAAACAACCACATATTTCTCGCCAATTTGGAACTGATTAAACTATATAGTACATTCCGTTCCACGGTGTAATGGGATGCATTAATTAAAAGATAAAATGGTTTAGGGTGTTGTATGCATACAGTATTTAACCTAACATTAACTTGCCACTGTGTTATTCTGAAATATAAGTTTGGTAGTGTGTCAAATGTTAAATCATCATAACGGTCAGTGCCTATTGGTTGTATAGCAAATGATTCTCTAGTGCTGCCACTCTGTACGCTTTCCAGGAAGTTGATAAAGGTTTGTTTTGGGTGCTATGAGATTTGGGTAACTTTTGCGTCGGCGTGTGAAGATGCAAAAGTACCCGCCTGACTAGCGGAGTCAGGCGGGTACAAAATTATACTCTGATATCAGGGTTATTATAGCTACGCCGGCGTAGCCTGCGCTCAGGCTGGCCAGCCGGTTCTCTAAAAAAAAAGGTGGAAAAAAAAGAATTTACATTTTGTGGATAGAATCATAAAACTGCCTCATAAAACAAGAAATTATGTGACAGGAACCCTCAAAGTACATTAAAAAACCTAAAAAAACCATTAAGAAGGCCTCTGGATCCCATGCCATGATCCACTGCACTTCGTTCGCTACACTTACTCCATTCGTTGTCAGTATATTAGCCGGCACTCATCAATCTGGCCTAGCTATAACCCTGTCAGATACAGTGAAGCAAAGTGGAAAAATTATGAATTCATCAATTTTGATCAGTATTTCAGAACAGTTGCTCATCCAGGGCAGAATGGTCTAATCCCTTTACCCTTGATATGAATATTAATGAGGGGCCTCTTTCACAGACGTGTAACACACAGACACCACTCACAGTGTGCACACAGTGTATGGAACTATCGGTATTAGCGATGGTGTAGAGGTTTGGTTGAGTGAGACCATTCTTGTCACGGCAGCCAGTGAAACAAAGCTGTAATATTGTTGGGTTTGGGGTAACTTACAAGACCATTTCGGGAGACCGAACAGATGAACAAACGTATTGTTACCGCAGCTGATCATATGTAATCATTGGACATCCTTTTAAATTTTATTTGTAGGGTATTTGGGATTTTTTTGCAGCTGACACAAAATATGTGGATTTTGGGATACAAAACCGGAAGCGGGTGTGCCCAGCCTGACTTAAAGAATTTGTTCATATCGTAACAAGCACATTACATAATAATAGGGAGTTAAAAGCCCAACATTTTAGACCCATTCTTATCATATAATGATAGTAATAGTCATCGATATTCAGCAATAAATAATGTTATCTTGTCTTGTCATGCATTTTATAAGCATCACTATAGTTTGTTCACTACTAAATACAGGCATGAGAATGTTCACGCTGTGGCCTGAATTCAGGCTATTTTGTTTTCCAAATAACCGCACTTTCTTTATTTTCAGCCTGTATTTGGCCTTTATGTAGGCCGATTTTGCACAATTTTTCAGGCTGTTCAGGGGTTTTTTCATTCTCATGCCTGTATATAGGCAAAAGTGGTGAAGCTCTTGTTAACCTATGCCTAGATCAATTCTAATTCCATTCTCTCATAGTGCTTGCCTTGTCCTTGGCCTTGTCCTTGAGTTTGAATGTGTTACCTATTATGTGCTTAGTTTATTATTCCATTACCAATCTATCAAAAGACTTACCAGGCCTTGAACTTTTAAATTAGGGTTTGAAAATGTTGTCAGCCAAAACTACTTCATTGTTCAAAGCATTGTTGACTGCCAGTAGAATTCCATTACAGTATTCAGCTGCCTAGAAAGGCAAGTGTTTCTTTTGGAAATAATGTGTTGTCTGAAAAATCAAATTTCAAGGCTGACATTAATTTATTTGTAACTGAAATCAAGTGAGGTATGTTATTATACACTGAGCCAAAAAAGAAACTATAAAAAAAAAGAAACTTATACAATTTTAACAGATCACCAAATACAATTCTGTGCATGAAAATGTACCAAATTTGGATACAATATTACTGTCATTTGCAGTAATATTGTATCCAAATTTGGTACATTTTCATGCACAGAATTTTATTTGGTGATCTGTTAAAATTTTATAAGTTTCTTTTTTTTTATAAGTTTCTTTTTTGGCTCAGTGTACATGAAAGATAGTACATGCAAAATGGTATCTGTGTAATATTGCAGTCTTCAAAACAAAGTAATTGACCAGGTAATACACCCATAACTCTAAAAACATAGTTCCAAAAGTATGGACTAATTTCTCCTCTTCAATTAGAGATATTGTTCGCGAAGACTGGTTGACAAAGAACAATACACCAAAAATAATGCAACAAAAGTGCAGTTTTCATTTTCGCACAGGGGGGTTTTGAACACGTAGGATAGTGTGACAGGTATTTGTATGGGCTGCATTGATCAATGGAAGCATCCCCAATCCTTATAACACAATCGATAGGTCAGTTGTCGCTACAATAGTCTGCCTATGGTTTCAGCTAGGCTGCTTGTAGCAAAACCAAATGCTAAAATAAAAAAGCGGACTTTGTTTTGGTTTTGGACATAAAGATGTCTTAATATTCAATCAATCATCATGTGTAATATCTCAAATTGAAGAGAAGTTTATTTACAAATTAATAGTTTATTATTTTGACGTAGGAGCTATTTATAACCTGGTCAGTCCCCTTTTTTTAGGAGTGTAGATATGTATATGCAGTAATGGGTTAAACATGTAGATTTTTCATTTACATTAATCTGATGTTGTGTTTATTGGACCACATAAAAAGCTATAACAAAGGGCTATTGATGTAACGCATAACTGTTTTCTGAAATAATAGTGGTAATTCATCGTGTCACAGAACCCTACCTCTTTTTAACTTTGATTAATTGCAAAGCGACACCAAAGTATGTATAAATACTAAATCTGGTCGATACTGTAAAAGGGGATATTTTCGCGTGTGTAAAATTTCGCGCTTCGCACATTTTGAACAAGTTTGCTTGGTTATTATTTTCGCGATTTTGAGCTTCCTTTCATAGACATACATATAAAAGGAATATATTTGCGCGCTTTTATTTTCGCGCTTGCTGATTTTGGTGCAAAAAATAAATGTAGCGCGAAAATTTCCACATTTACAGTATTTAAGTTTTCTGTAAAATCTTGGGACCATTGGTTTATTATGAGATAACATCGCTGTTCTGTCAATCTGGCCCTTCAGCATGTATAAAGTAAAACTGCCCAACGGTTATGCATTGGAAATGTTGCTTTATACATGTTCAGGGGCAAGAGCACTTAGGTTTTGATGTATTTTTGGCCCTTGAACATGTTTAAAGAGCAAACTGCCCAAAGGTTATATATAGGAAGCGGTACTTTAGACATGCTGAAGGGCCGGATGGAGATACAATGTTTTGGCAGAGCAGCTACGATAACTGGGTTTGCATGCAGTATTATAGTTTTAAAATATTATACAAGAATTAGACACTATACCTTCTTTTTAATTTTGGTTGCCATATGAGTTAAAGGTGTTTTCAATATATAGAGAATATTGCATAAATGTATAATTAGCTCGTTAGGGTAGACATTTATGTTAGGAATATAATATTAAGGTGTTTTTTTAATGTGAATTGTGCCTTGTATGCACGCAATGCAAAAAGGCTGAATTGGATCATGGATGAGGATTTAACACTTTCCACGTGGCAGGCAGCTGCAGACGACATTCAAAAATTTCACAAAATGTTTAAAAATATCAAAATTATTGAATTTCATTACCATTTTTGGAATCACCATGAGAATTGCATCGACATAGTACAAACATGCCTAGTATTGGGTCAGTAATCCTTGAGATAAACTTTGAAATTTGTGAAAGGTTTCTGAAAAATCTGTTTTGTGTATGGTCAAAATCATAGCCGCGTGGAAAGTGTTAACATGATGTGCATTGGTAGTGTTATGGTAAAGGGGATTTAACATGATGTACATTCGTATTGGTATGGTATGGTTGGGTATTATGTATTGAAAATGTGAATTGTGCGTAATTGCAGTCTGCTTCCTGTTGCAAAGGGTTGTGGGAAAGGTCAGGTGGAGATAATAATGTGATACAGCACATCAAAAGGGGGAACTTTGCAGCTTTGTGTGTTTCAAGATATAGATGAAAACGGACAGGAAAAAAAATCGAAAGTGATGTGAATTTAGGAGTCATTTTCACTCATTAAATCTGAATGCCTTAATTAATTGTGATAATATTGGTGTCATTTTAAAAGCTTGGATAATGCTCTGGGAGCACACATAATTAACTCGACATTGACTTCACCTGCGAAGTCACCCCTTTTGATGTGCTGCATCACATATTTGTATCTTTTGATCCAGCCCAAGTTGCTGATTTACACTAAAATATTTACCTCCTTTGATTAAAGGCATATTATGTGATCTTTTCCAGAGAGCACCCTCTATTCATGATTTTTTTTTTAAAGTAAATTTTCTTGCAGATTTACATTTCTGATCATAAATCGTACATACATTCAAAGTTACAAAGCGATACGATTCCTAATTACCTCAAAATCATGGTTTTAGAGTGAATTTAGAGTGAAAATATAAACTCTCGTGTTAACCCGACAGTTTATTTTCACTCTAAAACCATGATTTTGAAGTAATTAAGAATTGTATCGCCCTGTAACTTGGTATGTATGTACGATTTATGATCAGAAATGTAAATCTGCAAGAAAATCTGCTTTCAATTTTTTCCCGATGTTGAGGGCGTTCCCTGGAAAGATCACATAATATACCTTTAAGAGTTTTGTTTCCAAATAATAATTTGACAACCTTTGGCTGGATAATAAAACCAAAAAAAAATCAATCCTCAAGTTTCCCCGCAATGCTTTGGAATTCATGAACAGATTAATTTTACAGCCTATGGCTTGTGTTGTTAATGTTAATTTTGTGTTTTGCAGTCTGCTTCCTGGTGTAAAGGATTGTGGGTAAGGTCAGGTGGAAAAACACACTGGATAACAACACCAACAAATCAAACCGCCATGATTTTTCCCACAATGCTTTGCAATTCATGAACAGATGAAATATTTATAGCCAAGCCTGTGGCTTGTGATAGACGAATGAAATTACGTTGATGGTCTAAAGTTATGATACCAAGGTTGTAAAATATTAAAATATTTTATTAGTAGATATTAAATGGCAGATAATAAATAATTACAATGTAACCAGTTGTACAATTATATCAACCAGATGTACTGTATACGTGGTAATTTTCACGAAAGGTTTTATTTTCGCGAATTTCGAGAGTGGACATGAAAACGCGAATATAGAATCACACGGAAATATAATTTTTCCATAAGAGTTAACATTATAAGTTAATGTACATACTGCAAAATTAAAGTCTTGCATATTTCCAAAAAAAATGGAGAACAAAATTTATGCGAAAATAACCATTTATACAGTACTTGTTTTAACTGTAATAATAGCTATTATTATTGTATATTTTATGGGGTTTGGCATGTGGGCCAATATTTTGTTAATATATGGTGCTGGTTCAAATCCTTGTTGATGGATAACAGTTAGATTCCACAGTAACTGCTTCAACGTATGTTGTTCTGGATTTGAAAAAAGAAAACTGGGTCGATTTCACACTAAGATAGTCACAGAGACTATAATCATTTTAAATTTAAAATAAATACACTTTTTTTTGCGTGTCAAAAGTCTATGAAGAGATAAAACTCAGTTAAAACAAGATGCGAACAAATTGAATCCACTACATAGTAAAAAACTATTTTGATTTATACTCCTGTAAATATAAGACGAATGGGTGCATTTGTGTATGTAGAGAGTTCATCCAATATTACCAATGAAAGAACAATTAAAATAGTTAAAATATTATAGTAGAAATCAATTTGAAAATGTTATATACTGTAACTGTATAACACTATAAACTTGCGGATACTTTATTTCACGAATTTAAAATAACTGCTATTTTAGCGGGCAGTTAATTTCGCGAATCTGGAAATGTTACTGTTACTTTCAGTGCAAAATTGTCAGTTTCGCGGGTATTTTATTTCGCGAAATTTAATCCCTCAGGAAATTAAGTGGTTTTACAGTATTGGATTCAGAGGCATTCTTGAATACTAAAGATATAATGTGTGCGTAAATCTTTATCTTGCGCCTGTAAAGTTACGTCACTGTATCCAGACGAAGTGAAACGGACTATAGCCTGTATCTTTATTGTTGTCATTATGTTTATAGTGTCACGGTATAGCTGACATGTGTATATAGTTTATAACATTTTACGCACAACAAAAAAAACGGTTTGTTTAATTGAGAACGGGTCAGGTAACGCTAACTAAATATTAAGAGTATAAGAATAAATTATTCTCAGAAATCAAATCATATCTCCTAATTTTCAGCTAAAATTACAGATTTATTATGTTAACAAAATGTGGCTTGTTTTAAAAAAGTCTTCGCAGGGAATGAAATCAAAATATTTTACGTAATGTGCTTAATGTCGATAAGAGAGATGATTATAAGTGACAACTCTCTGAGACATGTGTTTTTTTGTTTGATTTTTCAATATACCTTATTTCAATAATGTGTTGTGTAACTTGCGTTTGTGAAATTTATTTTTCTTATTCATAAAATATGTATCGTAGATTAATAACCTTTAGTTATATATATTAGCCAAATGACATATGTCTATTGTTTTCCAAAATGCAAATGTATGGATCCAATTCTAAGATGCTCATCCCTACCAAATGAGCAGCTTCAATAGTGCCATAGGGGACCAATCCATATCCTACCTATAAACAGACCAGGTACATTATGAAATGTCAAATCATACTGAGCCTCATTCCTTGACTAAGTCAGTAGTTACCCTTGGGGACCATCCTACCATCTGAAGAGACAGAGGCCCTATTTCATAAAAGTTAAGATTCCTTCTTAAAGGGCACAGGAAATGCAAATATAAGTGGTGTGATTTGAGTCAAGTCTATGAGGAGGGACCAGAAAGCATTCAATATTTGTGCTAGTTGATGATGACATCATTTGTGGAACTATTGATAGCTCAGTGAGTACTATGAAAAGAAAATTTCAGGTGACTGGTTTGAATCTATTCATGATACTCACTGATAATCAATATACCACAAATGATGTCATTTGTGGTGTGTTCATTTTTCTGGCCCTGTTTATTGTAATGGAATGTCACACAAAGACTTGGAGCAAGATTATCATCCCATTTCCTGTGCCCTTTAAGCGGACTTAAAGAAACAACTTTGAACCCTTCTTATGCCTTGTTTAGTAGAATATCAAAGAATTCTTCCCAAGTTCAGCTTTATCAAGTTCGTCAAACTATCTTCTTTAAGAAAGGTTGAAAACTGAAGATGAATCTTAACTTTTCAAATAAACATAATCTGAGCCTCATTCTCCGAATAAGTCACAAAATATAGACAGTCTTTATACATATTTGGTAATTCTAATGTGCTTTACGGTTTTGAAATTTGGTTTGGGGTTTTAGATATTAATCCGGTTGGGTGTACATTTTGGTATGAGTTGTATTCACACACTTACACACACACCAATACGCGGCGAATCAGATGGTTGAGGTTTTTTTAAGGGTAACCGTTATTGTATTCGCATTGTATTGTGTTTCATTATTTCTCATTTATGAACAAATAACACATTTTATGAGACAAATCTGCTGCATTCAAAATTTATAGCAAATAATCAAGCATCAAAATGAATTTTAATATTTTTGTCTAATATTTACTTATCTGAATTTGCATACATCATTATATACAAAATGTTATGGAGGTATTTTGTGGGCACTTTAGGAGAAAGTTTACAATCATTTAGATAGCAATCTGGTTTAAATGTGAGAACCCACCCTTTTAGTTGCCTGCCACATCCTGTTGTCATGGGAACTTAACCTAGTGTACAATATCTTTGTGGTATAGGCCTACTGTGAAACCAGAAATGTTAGCGTGCATTTAAAATGAGCTAATTTAGCGGGGAGCACTATAGGCAAGGGCGGACTTGAGTTATTTTTAGCAAATTTGGTTGGCAACAAGTGTTTCAAAAGCAAAACATTCCATGCACGCACTCAACAGTGAGCGTTACGCACTTGATTCGCAGTAGGCGCAATGTGCGGTGCCTAAATTGATTGATCTGCGCAAGTTGTTTTCACCGGCATTTTATTATTTTCTCCGGCATGCCGTAGGTCCGCCCCGTCCTATACTCGCGAAAATGTCATACCATGAATATTTCCAATCTACCTTGTAGCAGTTCATTGCAATGTTACACAATGTAACTCCCAAAGTTTACATTCCCGAAATTGTCATGCCATAAATTTAGGCCAGTATTGCTGATTCGTGAAATATTAAGCTGGCGAACATTTCTGGTTTTACAGTAGCTTCGTATACTGTATGTCATCAAGTAAGCAAGTTTATGACACGGTTGTCTGTAGCAAATGTTTCTGATGGGTTCTTGCCTTTAAATAAGATATTTTGGTCTGTTTTAAAGTTTCTCTTGGGAAAATAATGTTTCAATATTGAATTTCACATTTTACCATATTTACCATATTTGCAAATTATCATTTTTTTAAAAAAGCTATATGTAGCAGTGGTTTTTGTAGATGACATGAATGCTGTAGCATTTTGGGGTTAGTCACTGAGGGCAACACTACCTTCTTCTTTTTTACCTTGGTGTACTTCCGGTCCCACCACACAATAGGGAGCTTTCGATTTGGACGACGGACGCTTAAGATGACACCTCGAGTCATGTGCGCATGCGTCGACTTATCAATCCATCGGTTGTTCAATTTCTAGGACCTCTCTTCGGCTGATTATTAGGGAGCTTTCGATTTGCACGACGGATGAATCTAGGACCGTTGAATGACACTTTGAGTCATGTGCGAATGCGTCAATTTTGTCATCCGTTGGTCCTCTAAATGCTACAACGCGTAAAGGGACTAACAACCGCCGTGGGGACGACGGTAACGTTTTGTGTTTTACCGTCGTACAAGCGTCCGTCGCGCAAATCGAAAGCTTAAGATCACAGGTCCCAGAAATTGGACGACCGACGGATTGCTAAGTCGACGCATGCGCACATGACTCGAGGTATCATCTTGTCGTAGAAGCGTCCGTCGTAGAAATCGAAAGCTCCCTAATATCAAGTGTAACATCGTTGTCATGAAACATTTTATTCAACCATGTTATTGGTGCATTTAACTGGTGGAACTGGAGGTGTACTGTAACCATTATCAATATTTTTTCACCCTGAAATATTTTAGCAGTATCATCCATACTTTGTATTGTGTTAACGCTATATATTGTATTTGTGTAAATAAGAATACAATAAAACAGAATATAAATAGTAATTTGTGTAATTTGTGTGTTTTTGTTGAAGAGATTTATCACCAAAAAACAAAAAAAATTATAATAAAAACTAAGGTAACCAAAACAACACCTTTTTCTACAGGAAAACGGACCTCTCGGGTAGGGTCGTGTGGTTGGGCAATTTTGTGATGTTTTGATACAAATGTGAACTTTCTCTTTTTAGATACATTTTTCTCAAATCATGTAAAATCAGCCGTTTTAGGCCGAAAATCTGTCCAAAAAAAATGTTTGCAATGTTTTAAAAGAATTCCCGATGCTAGTGCAACATTGTTGTCGTTAGTCATGGTTATTGAAATCATCATTAAATAGTATCCATTCAATTTTTATGAATGAGGTATCAAACTACGTCGGAGAAGAAATTTGGTCATTTAATGTATAGCTCTGATTTTTGGTACCGATTATTGATTTTGAATTAGCCAACATCAAAGCACCTGGTCCGGTACTTTTTGTGTTAGGTGTACATGATTTGTCACACAATTTTACAGCTTTCCTCACTATTTCATTTTAGTTTCTATCTAGAATAATAGAATCTGTCCAGTTCAGACTTTTTCTCCCAGAATGTGTCCACAAAAAGTAGGACTCTGTTTCATGACAGTGTCATTCTTATTATAATCATTGGACCATGACCAATTTAGTCTCAATGTATAGCCCAATTAATTATTATGATATCCTGAAAATATGAGATCAATCCGATGGAAAAATAAGAAAACTACCATACTTTGTGTAAACTAGGTCATTTACTGGTTTGTACAATGGGAATTCACACAGTAACAGTCGAGTAACATGAAAGTGCTCGATTTGTAACTCGATGAACCATCCACAGTGGGTTCGAGAACTGTTTAACAAAACATTTTAAATTTGCACAGAATATGCATGCATCTGTTTTGCGGATATTTTAGCCAGTTTTGATTTGTGCCAGAATTAAATAGATTACCAAACTAAACTTTGCTATTGACTGATAGATTATTGACAATTTTTAGAACGTATTGAAACGTAAACCATGTTATATACTGGTCTGTACATGTAGATCCCATTGTACAAACCAGTAAATGACATGGTTTACGCAAAGTACGCTATTTTTCTCATTTTCAGGATATCATAATAATTAATTGGGTTTTACATTGAGACTAAATTGGTCATGGTCCAATGATTATAATAATAATTACACCGTTATGAAACAGAGTCCTAATTGTTTTGATACACCCTGTATAAGGTTCATCAGAATTCAGTTGATCACAATTTATACATTACAAATTTAAAGATTATTTGGTTTTTCACCATTGCCAGCTCTCCCTTTCGAAAAAACAAGGTAATTTACAGAAAAGACATTTTTATTTGTTGGTTTATTTGCTTGTATTGTATAACAGTCATATTCCCTTTGCAGTGATTCATCCCTCCACATAAATTTATGATAATTTTTTAAAGGCAAAAAATAAAGGTCTTTCTCACATACATTTGGGAAATAGCTATGCTATGGTTTTTTGTGTGTGTGTTTTGTAGAAAAAAATAGCTATGCTAAGTGAGGAAATTAATTTTTATTGTGTTTTTGGCCGGCTTCCTTCCCCTTTTCTGAGCCCTATTTTTTCAATTTTTTAAGACAACTAACCCCCTCCCCCCATAAAGGGCTCATCGCGTAGGATTATGCGGCAAAAGTGACTCCACATACTTATGCGCATGGGTATGTGAGACACAGTTTTTTGCGTGCTATGCACATTTTCACGTTTTTGATTGCATTTTGTACAGCAATTTTTGCGCGTTACGCGCGAATCTTTGTGGAAAGTTGCACAAGTACCGTTGAAAAAGGTGGTCATTAATAAGATAAACACAAATTTGTGCGCGCTACGCACACATTTTCATGCAACCTTTATTTTTCAAGCAAAAAGAGGCATTCATGTTGAGTGAATCTGAAATGTTGTAAATTGTGGCATGGTCCGGACCGCCAGCATCGTAAAAAGAAGCCAACAGGTCTTTGACTACATGATATAGTAAGGTGAGGGGGGTGGTCAATCATTTTTTAAAAAATTGTTAAGGGGGGGGGGGGGGGGGGTGTCAAAAAAGTGTTGCAATTTGTAAAGGGGGTCAAAAAGGTTTTGACACTGAAAAATGTCAGTTGCCCAGCCCCCCCCCCAAGTATTTCTGAACACTTCCTAATAGTAATCGTATCGCTCTGTAACTTGGAATATATTTATAATCAAAAAAGTAAATCTGCAAGAAAATCTTCTTCCAATTTTTTTCTCGAGGATTGAAAGGCGTCCCTGGAAAAGATCACATAATATACCTTTAAAGAGAAGTTGTATCATACACTCCTATGCCCTTGAACCAAGGCATTACACAAAATGCCTTGCCTGAACAACGCCCGGAACAATGCTACTGCCGCCTGTGTTCACAAACAATACTAAAAAGAACGTTGATGCCATCAAAAAAGTTCCTCCAACTAATCCCCGCCCTCCCTCTCTCCGTTTCTCAAACTAACTTCACCCCCCCCCCCTCAAACTAACTTCACCCCCCCCCCCCCCCCCCCCCCCCCCCCCCCCCCCCCCCCGCCGTCACACTACCTCCAGTCAAAACTTTATAGGAGTATTTTGGCGTTTCACCAATCCAAAATCCACTCAATCTATTATCGAAGTTTTTAAAATCCGGCGCCACCTGCATGCAGAAAAAAGAACCACGCCCCCATTTTTTGATGACGGGCTGTCTATAACAA
Organism: Ophiura sarsii; assembly: GCA_035610835.1. Lineage (NCBI taxonomy): Eukaryota > Metazoa > Echinodermata > Ophiuroidea > Amphilepidida > Ophiuridae > Ophiura > Ophiura sarsii. Next base: position 79,297,265 of record CM069443.1, read on the forward strand.
AATTATCATCGAAGAAAAAAAAATCGAAAAAAATGAGATGGAGAGATGCCGAAATAAATAGATTTTAAGGTTAAGCCTAGGTACCAAGTATCAGTTGTAAAATGATTGAAATTGGCAGATTAAACTGAGGCTGACATTGCGGTGGTAGCATGCCTATTTTGTGGTGATCCTAGCAGTTGGTTTAGCGGTGAGTAGACATATGTGCAGGACCTTTTTTAAATTTAATTTTAACTTTAAATAAGTAAGCTTACTAATATAATGGAAGTGTCTATACAGCCGATCCTCGGATGGCCAATGTGTACCAGACTATACAGCCGATCATCGATAGAGGGGGTAAAAATCCCTGGTCCTTTATCCGCAGTTTTACTTCAACCGATCATCGGGTAGCCAATTGTACCAGACAATACAACCGATCGTGGACTCGCGCGACACTGTTCGGTCATTCGGTTGGGATCGGAGTATTAAAAAAAGCGGAGGGCCCTGGACGGAACCTGCATCAGGACACACTTTGAAAATAAACTTGCTCTAAGTGGATAACTTCCAACAAAATAAATTGAATTGAGATAATTTTCAAACTAGAAAATTAAGGGGACCGTTCATAAATACTTTGGTGGGCGGGGCTGGATAATTTCATTTGGTACGGTATATCAACACTTTTTTGGACCCCCCCCCCCCTCTCGCCATGCCACAAAACTTTTTTTGACCCCCCCCCTGTATTACTACCTGCACCTGAAACTTTCTTGCCCCCCCCCCCCCCCCCTAACTAATACTAATAAGTGTTTAAACTTTTTTGAACCCCCCCCCCCCCCTTCCCTCTGTTGTGATTCTCAAAAACTTTTTTGACCCCCCCTTTGCAGAGTATCAACACTTTTTTGGGCCCCCCTATAATTATCCAGCCCCCCCCCCCCCCCACCAACGTAATTATGAACGCTCCCTAAATAAGAAATGAACTTGACTGAAGCAGTCTGGCTGAATGTAGTGATATGGTTTATTCCGTAAAGGTTAACGAAACACTATAAAAGAATTTCATAACTATAAAATTCAAAGGTATTCTACTTTTTGAGTTGGTGATTCCCAAATAAACATTATAATTTTCAAACTAGAAAATTGAAATAGGAAAAACTAATAAACTAATTAGAAAATTAAATTAGGAGAGTAGATATTCAAACTAGAAAAATGACAAGAGATTAGGTGATTTTCAAACTAGAAAACATAAGTTAAAAGAATTATTTAAAAGTAAAAGTAAAAATGGATGAGTATATTTTTCAAACTAGAAAATTATAGATGAGGTTCGGAAACACTGAAAATGAATTTCAAGAACTGTGGAATTCTAAGGTTATCTTCTTCTTCTTTTCAGATACTGCTCAACATCCCTTGTGGGACAAACCCGAGCAGGAATGGTTGTGCGCTATGCTATCATATATGGGCACGCTTGATCGAATAGGAGCAAGCTATGATCGAATTATAGGAGCAAGCTTGCTCTTAGGGACGGGCTTAGGGAAACACTTTACAAAACTAGGGGAGTGTTTTATTGGTGAAAATTAGACATATAGATGAAAAACTAATAGGCCTATTCAAGGCTATAGCTGACCGATCATCGGCTGTATAGCTGACCGATCATCGGCTGTATAGCTTACACGAAATAGCTGACCGATCATCGGCTGTATAGCTTTACACGAAATAGCTGACCGATCATCGGCTGTATAGCCTCTGCCAATAATAATAGTAATACTAAAGCCTTACTTTGAAATTAATACTGCCAACGCCTACAATGACAAGACGTTCAAACATGGTTAAACGTCCCATTGATATTTTCAATGGACAACCGCTCCAACGCTACTTGACCACGATGGTATGATATTAATTAATTAATGATCTGTTTATGTCAAAAAACCAGGGACGAGGCTCTCACTCTCATCAATCTCATGAGGTCGAGGTATCAATTAATATTGATGGAAGAATAATCTTATTCTTAGCGAATCAATCAAATAAGTGATGACACTCCCGATATTTGAAAACTTACATTCCGAAATAAAATACAACAAGTTTTAACTAAGTGAAGATTCAAAATCAATGCCTGAGCTGAGTTGGATGGACATGACGTCAATATAGTGGCACACATTATTATTCGATAAGCCTAATCGATAACCAGAAAATTGTTACCAAGTGCAAAAAGTTGAAGTGGATATTAAAACGATCAGAGCGTGTGAAGGATTTCAATTTTGTCAACCTAATAAGTGTAAGTGTAAATTACAATTGGTGCCTATTGTATCCATTGTAATATCAATGGGACGTTAAACCACGTTTGAACGTCTTGTCTACAATGTAGCTCTGAATCCTAGCTCTCTGTTTGAGTGTGAGAGCTATGGAATGAAAGCATTGAGTCAGCATCGGATATTTTCATCGATATTGTTCAACTTTTTCTGAATAAAATTAGTCACACTTTTGCTTCAGTTTCAGATATCATGTTTAATGTTCAAGCCTAGCCCTAAACTATAATACAAGTATGTATACATTACATTGGTTGGAAACTTAAATATCTCAACCTGTTTCTATTTCCAAGAAATACTGGCTTGAATTTTGATCGCCCTATTCCGGCATGGGACTGACTATGCTTAATTTCATATATATAGTGACTCCATGAAAAAGTTAAATCCATCCAATTCTTGGCATTTTTAGAAATGATACTCAATTCCTGAATCAAAGATGAAAACAAGTTAAACACACCCCTACATTCCATAGCCTTTGGTTAAAGGTATGTGATCTTTTCCCCGGGAACGCCCTCAATCCAGGGAATCAATCAAAAGATTTTCTTGCAGATTTACATTTTCTGATCATAATTCATAAATCTTACATACATTCCAAGTTACAGGGCGATACGATTCTTAATTACTTCATGGTTTTAGAGTGAAAATAAACTGTCAGAGTCTGCGCCGACAACTTATTTTTCACTCTAAATTCACTCTAAAACCATGATTTTGAGGTAATTAGGAATCGTATCACTCTGTAACTTGGAATATATTCATGATTTATGAGCCGAAATGTAAATCTGCAAGAAAATCTACTTTGTAAAAAAAAATCATGAATAGAGAGTGCTCCCTGGAAATAATGACATAATATGCCTTTAAACTGAAGGACATGAGGAGTGAGTTACCATACATACACCAGCAGGGTATTCTTTAGCAGTGTAAGTGATGTGCACCTATACTTCACCGGAGAGATTCCATTATCATTTTGATGAACGATTGAAGCTTCATGCTAGATTAGGCTGAATTAAAAAGAATCTTTGTCTCAAAGCTCCCGCGCGCGTTAATTTATTGATGCGCATTAGATAAACAAAAAATCTCAACAACAAAAAAATCATTTTTTATTTTTTTTTAATCTTTTTTTTTCCAAAAAATAAAAACACCTCCTAATTTCACCGATTTTTCTGATTTTCATTGATCACATTTAAAATACAAAAAGGTCACTTTTACAAGGATTTTCAATATTTTATATTCAAAAAAAAGAAAGAAAAAAACTTTAAAAAACCGCATTCCGCATTAGGTTTTGAAAAACTGAAGAGCTTTGAGACAAAAGATTTTTTTTAATATAGCCTAATATAAAGTGTCAAGATCCTATAAACCTTTTATTTCATCCAATATTTTTGGTTGCAGTCCATGCTAAGACCAGGCAGGGGAAATGCAGAGGGATACTTTTTTGGCCGGGAACACAATTCCTTGGTATCAGGTAAGTTACATTGCATGCTATGCTAGTTAGGCGCCTTAACAAAAATTATTTGAATCTCGTTTTCGTAGCGCGCCCCGCTTCACTTTTGGCCGCCGCATTTGTTTATTTGTTTATTATTCCTAAAAATGGCGTAAAACAATAAAAATACAGTCAAATGCCGTCTGAAAATAAACTAAAGGGTAAATCTTAAGCCAATATTAATCACACTACCCTGGGGTGGTGGGATTGGGCTAGGAATGGAGACGGCATGGTTATGTGAACAGGGGGGAAAAAGCCCTCCCTCTCGGCCTCACTTTTTGAAGATGCTACGAGAATCTAACTGCTTTTTAAAGTGGCCTTGCACTTGATTTTTTCTTTTGTGAAAAGGCGAGGGAAAGACTTTCGAGGAGAATCCGAGAATCCATTCTCGGCGCTGGCGCTCGTAAAGATTGCCATCTGTAAAGTTGCGAGAATCCAAGTTGATTTTCGTAGATAATCTTGCCTAACACACTATACTATTTGAATGGAGGGGTGGAGGAGAATCTAAACGGATTCTCGCAACCATTTGCCAAACTTCTGACTCTGAAAGATACAGTGATGGAACTTTAGATTTTTTTCAACTAGCCAGTCGGGCAGGTAACTCACAGAATTTACCTGCCCGACAAAAATTCCACTAGCCCAAGGTTTTGTCATAATATTTTGCAGCAAATAATTAAGAGCAAGACTACTTTTAAAACTACAATTACATGTTTTTGTCTTATTGGACGATGTTCCACTGTAACCCTAGTCCGTAACAGCTCCTCGTATTCATCATGTTCATCAATCCAATACTCTCTATGTTTAATCTCCTATCAACCTGATCTCCTCTATCATCAATGACACAACGATCATCTGATGATGAAATTACCCTGAACTTACTGTTACTTACACTTTGAGATTTCAAAAATGTTACCCTCCAGTCGGGGCGGGTACCTTTGTATCTTCACCCGCCCGACACGAAAGTTACCTGCTATGGGGTGGCGGGGCGGGGTCTTATTTCCATCCCTGGAAAGATATGATGAAGAAACATACATGCGATCCTGTAGTGAAACACACAATCCTGTAGGGAATTGTTATGGATGTGGAATGACAGAAGTACTATAGTTTGATTCAAAATTGGTGAAGCCTCCTCCTTACAGTCAGCGAATGAATACAGAACAACACAGGTGAGCTGAAGGCAACAAGCGAACTGTGCATCATATGCGTGACACCTGCGTACGACCAATAATCAATTGGATTATTTTTGCTCGCGGAGATATAAGAACCAAATATTTCTCGCCAATTTTGAACTGATTAAACTATAGTGCTCGTAAAGGCTGTGACTTATACCCGGGTACCCGGGTACCCCGCCCGCTATTCCGGGTACCCGTGTACCAAATTAGGTACCCGAATACCCCGAAATGTAAAAAAAAAATGTTTTTTGTATTTTGACTTCTTTTTTTTTAGTACAAATTTGTCCCCCAAATGACCTCTATTGACCCCATTATTTGTCATTTTGGGGACAAATTTGTATTTTAAAACTTTTTTTTTTTTTTTTTTTTTTTAGTGTGTATTTTCGGGTACCCGGGTACCCGCCCGAAAAAACGGGTCGGGTACCCGGGTACGAAACTACCCGTGCATTCACAGCCTTAGTGCTCGTATGTAATAAAATGTCATTTTTTATTATTAAATATATTTGATTTGTATGGTTGTGGTCTTTTTTATCTGTTACACATTTCAGGGTCGGTGCATCAGTATTTGCTAGTAATATTGGCAGTCATCATTTCATTGGTTTAGCTGGGACGGGGGCAGCGTCTGGGTATGGAGTGGTTTTTATTTGAATGGTTGGTAAGTATAGTAGGGAAGGTCGCGTGTCTTTCACTGTAAAACAATGTGAAGTTATGGGACATTTGGCTTGCCATAATATTTTTTTGCCAGTAATATCAGTATTCATTAGTTCCCCCTGCCCAACTTAACACTTTCCACGCGGCTATTAGTTTGACAATTTAAACAACATATTTTTCAGAAAACCTTTCCCAACTTTCAAGGTCTATATCAAGAATTTT